>CM055278.1:78736796-79213208 GCA_029237695.1 Conchocele bisecta
TTACCGAACTAGATGGAAAAATAGCCGAATTTCTGAAAGAGACCAGGTCGGGGGTTGAGGGGGTCCGAGAAGACCACAAAGAGGCCATTGCGGAGGCTTATGGGGCGTTACGCTCAGAGGACTCTATCAACAGAGAAGCGGCACTTACTGACCTATACGAAAAAATAACCGAATTTAAAAAAGAGACCCGGTTTGATCTTGATGGAGTCCGAACGGGTATTGAGAAAGCCTTAGAAGACCACCAGGCGGATATTACGGAGGCTTATAGGGTGTTGCTCTTAGAGGACTCTATCAACAGAGAAGCGACACTTACTGAACTAGATGAAAAAATAACCAAATTTCAAAAAGAGGCCCGGTCTGGTGTTGAGAAAGCCCGAGAAGACCACAAGGTAGCCATTGCGAAGGCTTATGAGGTGTTGCGCTCAGAGGACTCTCTCATCAGAGAGGCGGCGGTTGCTGAACTAGATGGAAAAATAACCGAATTTCAAAAAGAGGCCCGGTCGGGTATTGATAAAGCCTTAGAAGGCCACCAGGCGACCATTACGGAGGCTTATGATGCGTTGCGCTTAGAGGACTCTCTCAGCAGAGAAGCGGCACTTACCGAACTAGATGGAAAAATAACCGATAAACTGAAACATGATCGTATAGCCGCGACCAAAGCTCTTGAGGAGGCCTCTTATGAGATTCGTACTGAGGCATATAACGCAAACAGGGCGCTTGCCGGAATAGTGAAAACAATGAAAACACCAAAACGTTCATAACAGTTTGGGCTGAGAAGCGGGCCCATTGGTTGAGGGGGCACTATGAATATTCGTTCGGGTGCCAAAGCGAGTAATAAATATGGGGGATACACTATGACAGCTGCAGGTGAAGTTATCCAAATGGCGGTCTGCTCGGTTAATGCTAATGGTAAACCTGTGGGCGCGGTCGCGATAAATATTGTAGTAGATGGGGAAGAACGGGGGGTTGGAGTCACTAAAATCTCTGGAGATAGTTCGACGATTGTTTCGTTCGCCGGTAATGATCAAATTAGACTTTGCCCTTTCCCAGGTAGTGTTATTAACTTTGTTACGAAAATCGGTGACTCAGAGAGTTCTTCCACTATTGTCTCATTGTTAATTGAACTTATTGTGTAAATACTAATATATTGAAATAAATTTAACTATGAACGAATCACCATATCCAACTCTCAATACCACTCCACCAACACTGTATCCAACTCTCAATACCACTCCACCAACACTAATATCCAATTAACGAAAGAAGTTCAGATTTTAGGTTGAATAATATCGTCGCTATGCAGGATATTTTAGTTAGAGAATGTGCAAATAGAAAAAGACACGCTAAACAAATATAAGCGCGCGGCAAACATAGCTGAAGCATCTAGTACGGTTCTGGCAAGTGTTTCTGTGTTGTGTGGGGCGGGGACTGCTGCAAACGCTATCTACAATTGTAATGGTTCCACTTGCAGGGGTTTTGAGTGGAATTACCGTTTTATCTGGAACACTTTGTATGGTAATTAGGGCGGTGGGTGGAAAACTCGAGAAAAAAAGTAGAAAACATGATAGAATATCCGTTCTCGCTAGGTCTAAGAAAAATAGCATCGACGTTATGGTGTCCAAAGCGTTGGCCGATAAGAAAATATCAAATTTAGAGTTTCAATCCGTGGTGGAAGAAATGGGGAGATATGAAGAATTAAAAAATGATATAAGGATCAAGGCGCGCGCCACCATGCCCAAAATTGAGTGTACTGATTGGGATAAATTTAGGGTAAAACTTGGAAATAAAGTCGGAGGAAATGTTACAGCACCATTATAAAATAATTTTTAAAAAAAAATTAATTTTATAATTTTCTTAATTTTATAATTTTCCTAATTTTTTTCAAAATTATATTGGTGCAGTAAACAAATTTACATACCTATACAACATGTGTTTTTCACTGAGAATTACAAATTCAGTCGAGGATTACACTGTACACACCGTCTGTGTAATTGATACACTCGGCTCTGTTTACCTTGGTTATCAATTTACGTATGGGCCATAACCCGTGTAATTTATACACTCGGCTCTGTTTACCTCGGCTATCAATTTACGCATGGGGCATAACCCGTGTAATTGAAACATTGTCGTTACAACATAAATTAATTACTATGTAATAATAGGGGGTGTTCAGCTTTAAATTAATTAAAAAAAAATATAAAATTAATTATAAAATTAACAAAATAACGAACCATCCCATGTTTTCTTTCGCCAATAGGTATTAATAAATAATTATAATTTGCACACCATTTGTATGTTGTATAGGAAACTGATGAGTATATATATGTTTGTTGACCTTACAACAATTGGTCTCATCTCGTGCATGCCATGTTGTTGATCCGGTATGACGTCCGTCTCGTCTGTTTAATGGTAGCAGTTTATAAATATGTGTGTATTTGGCGATGTAATGCAAAGCTCAAAGGTGCCGGCCTAAAAGATTTCTGCCTAAGAGCTTTGCAATTTCGGAAACCAAATTCACACATAGGCTCGCCTTACTTCGCTGGTTTCTCTTAATTAGAGGAATTGGCAATGGGGTTCAAGGCGACCCGTAAAAACTAAACTGTGAGCCAACAGATGCTGGGCTTAAGAAAGGTCCCAACACCCCAGTGGCTGGGTGCCGGCTAGAAATCTGCCCAGTCGCTGGGGTGTTGTGCATGATGGAGGCTTTTTGCTATATTTTTTTTTTACAAATTATTATATCTTTATAAGCGATATCGTAGAAATGTATATTCGTAAACGAATCGTTGGGTTTTAACAATTTTATATAATACACCTTAATTTCATATCCGATACGCATTATCCGTCTTAATGTTTGTATTTGCCTATTGTATAGTTGACATAATTGCCGGTATAATATTGTAAATGCACGTTTTTATCGGAGCGTAATAAATTACGCTGGTATTTCATGTATTCGATATCGCCTAGTGTTCTCATTTTATAGAATTTATATATAGGATTATAACCCCCATAAGATTCGTAAATTTCTTCAACACAGGCATTAAAAATTTTCAATTCCAATTGTATTGTATTATCCATTTTCTCTAATAGTTGTTTTTTCTGTTCAATTTCCAATTTCTTCTAATAATTTTCCTTTACCAATTTCTTCGTTAAAAGTGATATCGTAGAAACGCATATCCGTAAACGAATCTTTGATTTTTAAACTGTTTTTATAAAATTAGTTTGATAATGTTTCGGTAGTGTTTCTCCGATCCTATTTAGTCGCTTCATTACATAAATTTGATACTTATACCGGCGACATAATTGCCGGTTTAATATTGTAAATGCAACGTTTTTATCGCAGCGTAATAAATTACGCTGATATTTCATGTATTCGATACCACATAGTATTTGTCATTTTACCGTGTTTTAATACTGTAGAAACAACACGTAAAATGCTTCATCCAAGTCATTACAAACGTCCAATTCGTTGTGTATTTTATTATTCATTTTGTTATAATATTTTATTATAACCTATTAAATTTATCTGTTCAATTGGACGTGAAAACAACATGATGTATTTATGACACCAATTTTAGATTTTTCGTGGTTGGTGGGAGACAATTTCCTCGTTAACCAATTTTTGATTTTTCGGGGGTGGTGGGGGTAGTATATGGGGGTGGAAATGATGCCACCGTAGGTGGTATCATTTTGACTCCCTTTATACTACTCATGGAGTTAATACCTTTATATGCGACACTCAATATCTCGGTCAATCCTGAACCTTTCATCAGGGTTCCAATGCAGCCAAGAAATGACATCAATGTGTGCATTCCACCAGGTCTGACCAACAAATACTTCCACCATGTCGGGTTCGCCCATTTTATTTGAATGGCTACTTTGAACAATTGAAGATCTACTACCAGGTGTACATACTGCTGCCCATGCGATCTAAAAAAATCTTCTATATAAACTAAACTGGTGAGTACTGTGTCTGGGTGACTGGGCGGTGAGTCAATCAGTGGGCCATACATGTATTTGGTGGCCTTTGCCACAAATCCATTCTCTCTTGCCAAATGTGTCATGTGGCCTGACCACTCAACAGGCACAGTATCATCATCATGTGCTGCTATGTTTGTGAGCCAGTCCAAATCCGCTTTGAGTGATGAGCTAATATCATCCATTCTCTGTGTCACAACGTTGTATGGAACACCAGAGTGCACATTGACGGCAGGTGGAAGTGGATTTTTAGGACCGTCGTAATGTTGAACTTCAATGGGCGACAATTCACTGAGCTTTGCGCTGCTCATTTCCGCCAAACTGACCCATGGTATGACAGGGTGTGATGTGTTGCTATCAGTTTCATCCTCCTTATCAACATCATTGGTAGGCTGTTGCGTGACTTCTACAACCAACGCATGAATTTCCCTACACCCATTTGGCGTGGCTATATTCAGATCATAGTTGTCTATCCAGGACGCCAACTCTCCACCGTCGTCTACATTCAACCCCCTAAGTGTATACGGCTGAGAACCTGTGTATATTGCTGCCGACGTACGGAATCTTAGAACCTCGTCATATGTAACTGTGATCCCAATTTTGTGCAATAAATACACCAGTTCCTTAGATCCGAATCGATGGTGTACTTTCAAGGCCAAGCCCAACGTTGTTTGATTGTATGACTTTGTTATGTGAGCTTGGATCGATTGCGCGAGGGTAATAGAGGCTCTACTTACCTTGCCATTAGAAACTAGGCCTGATATCAACGAAAGAAGTGTGGAGCTTGTGTTTTCTATGGTCTTTGATTTTCTGAACATGCCGATGTCATAGTTTTGTGTTCGCGGCAAATCGCGACATTCGGCAGTGATTTTATCTGTAAGTTTAGCCATCATAACTTTCTCCTCATTGTCATCCACTTTCTCTAATCGAAGATTACCAGGCAAGTGATCTTTGAATCAGAATAGACTTGCACAACCACAAATATCGAGTTTCACCAAATGTTTGCCGAAGTGGTTCTGTAGTTTCGTAATGATCTCCCTGCGACTGAGTGCATCAATTTCCATGCTCAACTCATTATACCGGTTGTGAAGTTCAACAGATGTCCATATATGACTTGGATCATCATTCATTATCTCCACAAGACGAAGAAAAACTCCATCATTGTCGGCAATTTGATTGGCATACATGTTAGATTGTGCCGCCTTAACATTTTTCTCCTGCATAAACTAGATTGGTCAGTAAGCGAGGCTTACGGAATACCCCCCGCGTGGGCCCAGATACCCCTAAAATATGTAAAAATTTCCAAGTGTGTGGGCTTGTGACCTTGACTCTGGGATTAGCGTGAGCGGCATGAACGTGAATTTGTCACAGGGTGGTAGAGGTCCATTGGAGCAATGAGTGTGTGAAAGTGAAGCAGATCCGAGCAAGGAAATAGAAGTTATAACCGATTTCTCTGATGTTAAGTTTTGTAAAGAGACTACCGTATAACCTCGAATTAACGCCCCCGGAGGAGTTACATTTTACAAAAGGGGGGGCGTTTATTAGCCAGTAAAAAAAAAGGATTTAAGGATTATTTGTGTTTGAAATTGGCGGTCATTGGTAAATTTTTTATTTTTTTTATTTGGGGGTGGGGGGGGGGGGGGGGGGGGGACGTTTTTATTAAGGAGGGGGGGGGGGGGGGGGGGGGGGGGGGGGGGGGGGGGGGGGGGGGGTCGTTGTTAATTCGAGGTTATACGGTATGTATGTGACATTGACCTCGAGATCAGCGGGATTTGTCACAGCATATGAAATATTAATTAATTTTCAATGAAAGAAATAGAAGTTATAACATATTTCTCTGATGTTAAGTTTTGTAAAGAGACTAAGTATGTGACCTTGACCTTGGGATCAGCGGGGGTTGGACAGTCGTAGATTTGTCACAGCATGATGGTACAACCTTAGAGGAATGCACAAGTGAAATAATAAGAATTTTCAATGAAGGAAATAGAAGTTATAACTTATTTCTCTGATGTTAAGTTTTGTAAAGAGACTAAGTGTTTGACCTTCACATTGGGATCAGCGGGGGTTGGACGGTCGTGGATTTGGCACAGCATGGTAGTAGAGCCTTACAGGAATGCATGTGTGAAATATTAAGCATTTTAGATGAAGGAAATAGAAGTTAGAACAATATTTCTCTAATGTTAAGTTTTGTAAAGAGACTAAGTGTTTGACCTTCACATTGGGATCAGCGGGGGTTGGACGGTCATGGATTTGGCACAGCATGGTAGTAGAGCCTTACAGGAATGCATGTGTGAAATATTAAGCATTTTAGATGAAGGAAATAGAAGTTATAACAATATTTCTCTGATGTTAAGTTTACGGACTAAGTATTTGACCTTGACCTTGGGATCTGCGGGGGTTGGACGGTCGTGGATTTGGCACAGCATGGTAGTAGAGCCTTACAGGAATGCATGTGTGAAATATCAAGCATTTTAGATGAAATAGAAGTTATAAAAATATTTCTCTGATGGTAAGTTTACGGACGGACGGACGGACGGACGGACCGGACGGACGGACGGACGGACAACCTGACTCCAGTGCGGGGGGTATAATAATAGATAACAATCCCTGTGATATTGTGCATCTGCGGCGTGAAGATCGGATGATGCGCCAAGGATTCTTATTCTTACATCAGCAGCCTGAGAATCGCCCCTGTCCTCACAAACTTGCAAAATCTTAGATTTCATGCACATCCCACCGGGAATGTCTGTAGTACTGCACTGTACTACTTCTCTCCATCTCGATGGGTTCTTTTTGTCGCGTGGCACACATGGACCACCGCAAAATAAACAGTGCCTTCTGAATTCAAATGATTGCAACTCTGACCGTCTGCGTCTGATAGGAGGTGCGCTGTGACACCGCTCTTCCATGCGACCATGTCTCTTATTAGACCTGCTGATATGCTGTTTCGAAGTGTATGTAGTTACACACGATTTGTGACATTTTATGTTCAAATCGGGATTGTTCTCAAGTTCATTTTCAAGAGTTAAATGAAGGGTTCACCCCGCGACTTACTTGCCGCTATTATTGTCCGTATTCTCTGTGGACCTGACGATATAAGACAACTGTCCCCCTGCGTGCAGTTTGGAAAGATGCATACCGTAGTAGACATTGTGATAGAAGAATGTGACACAAAAACCCTAACTAATAATACGCTACCGCTTTCGCGGCTTAGTATTGAATATGCCAAGGGTTTATCCTTTGAACGTTGTACCGTCTGGATACGCACTTGCGGATTTCAAGTTTTGTTTATGTACTTAATACGAATACGTAGATTATCATACAAAGCAATGCAATATATGTGTCGATGCAATAACGCATGTCTACATAATAGCGCCAAATGATGTTCATCAGCACAGATTTGACATTGTTATATCGTTGTGATTGTATAGTTGACCTGAACAACGCCGTGATTTTATAGTTGACTTGAACAACACTGGGAATCTATCTATCTCTTTATACTGCTGCACACCCTCACGGGTAATTTCGAGCAGGTATTTATTTCATATATACATGTACATACAATTCAAATACAATCGAGGTTCCCGGTAATTAGCCGGTACCCATTTACAGCTGGGTGGACTGAAGCGGTATGGATAAAGTGTCTTGCTCAAGGACACAACGCAGCGCCTCCGGTGAGGCTCGAACCCACGACCTTTAGATCAGCAGTCTGACGCTCTAACCACCAGGCCACTGCGCTCCATATTACTAGTAATATTTGACTATAACAACGCTGTGATTTTATAGCTGTATTTTCATAGCATGCAGTTGTATGGGTACACTACCAGCTCCGTTAATCGCACCATATATGCAAAACGCGAGTAAATCGACACTAGATGTGAATTTAGAGTAGTAGTAGGCCTACAGCATTTGTATAATTTGCCGTCCCCGAGCACGGCTCATGCCCATCCAGTTAACTTGTCCGAGTATGATTTCTCAACAATTCATTCATATATATAGTATTTAGTGCTTGAGATAAAAGTACAACCAAAGTTATATTCATATAACAGCGATCTAATCTAGTACGTATTTATCGGTAATATAATATGTGTGCATTTTACAAAAAAAAAAATATATATTTTGGTGACCATTTTCAAACGACGATAAAAAAAATGCCCAAGGATGACAGCGTGTCATCCGGCGGATTCTGTTTAAGGACATATTAAACTACCGAAATCCATCAAAAAACGTTAGTAGTACCTTAGTGCAAGGTTGGCCCATTTTTGGGGGTCCCACGTCTCGACTAACTAGTAAATTGCCAAAAATAATAGAACAGGGAAATCAATTTCCCATGGAAGCCATCTTTTCTCTTGTTGTTGTTCAACATTCCACATAACGAAATGAACCTTTCAAATTTACAAGATATACATGTAAATGCCAGATTAAACACATTTACAAGGTAAATAACCAATTTATGCATGTGTATGTTCTGTATTAATAATTTATTGATACAGCTTTGACACTTTTATATCAATAACATATCAAACATGTCGGATAAACAATTGCAAAACTCACTCTTCCATGTGTTACATTAAAGAGATGGGGTTAAATTGCTACCCTCGAGAGGTATGGAGTGGGGTAGCAATTTTGTTTCTACACTACAGACCTGTATTGGCAAACATTGTAGATCCAGATGAGCCGGCTCGTCACGAGCCGTCTCATCAGGATCTGCACATTTTGCAAGTAATTTTAATATTTTTTAACAAAAACACCCCCTTTTCATAAATGGACTAGTCTGAAGATCATTTTGTGATGATTGGATTGGTCAGAAAATTAACATATCAAAATAAATTACAGTTACTTAGGGGTGAAAGGGTTAATAGGGAAACGTGCAGCAGATACTAGCTATCGTATGGATGAATGGAAAACAAGGGCATTGTTATCACTAATGACTAAGCTAATCCCACGCTGGCAGCATCGATAATAATAATAATAATAAAAAAAAATAAAAACAAGTCCTCATTGGCCTTGATCTTGGGTGGTCGGATGTGGGTCGTATGCAAAACAAAGCACCATCCCTAGACACACATAATCATTATGGCCAAGTATTATCAAAATTGGCTAAGCGGTTCTTAAGTTATTAAGCAAGAATTCCGCCACGGAATCGGTGTCGCGCCTGCCGAGGCATTTGACCATAACATGATCATGGGCATATGCTAAAGTAAGCATCACAAAAACCAACAGACAATTGCATGCTTTAAACAAGACAAGAATTCAGCCACGAAAGCGGTGTCGTGACTGCCGAGGCATTTGACTGTAACATGATCATGGGCATGTGCTAAAGTAAGCATCACAAAAACCAACAAAGAAGTGCATGCTTAAAACACGAAAAAGGTCAAGGTTGAAGAAACCATGTGAAGGTCAAAATGGCCAAGGTAATGTTAATGGTGGCATGAGTGTGTTCCTAATGCTCACATTTATCAAGTGTCCAAATATTGAAGCAATCCGTCCATTAATATTAAAGTCATACCATGATGATGAAGCTTGTACAAACTTTTTGACATTTCGGACGAAGACGGAAAAAGCACCGACTATAGTCGCACCTTCTGCTAAAGCAGGCGCGACAAAAAAAGGACAAGGTCATTTTCATGGCAGAATCAGTGTTTTCCAAATGCTCACATGTATCAAGTAGCCAAATATTGAAGCAATTCATCAAGTAATAGTAAAGTTATATGATGATGAAGAAACTTGTATTAATTTGTTTCCACAACCATGTGATGGTTAAGGTTAAAGGGAGCAGACGTCTGTTCCAAATGCTCACATGTATCAAGTGTCCAAATATTGAATCAATCCATCAAGTAATATTAAAGTTACGGTATATAATGATGAAGAAACTTGTACAAACTTTTTGCCGCAAAAAAAAAAGGTCACGGTCATGTTAATGGCAGCATGAGTGTGTTCCAAATGCTCACCAGTATCAATATTGAAGCAATCCGTCAAGTAATATTAAATTTATATCGTGAGGAAGAAACTTGCACAAACTTTTGTTGACGCGGATGACAACGACGGAAAAAGCGGCGACTATAGTCGCGCTTCTGCTAAAACAGGCGCAACGAAAATGAAATTATTATTATTATATGAAAGTATTGTCACTCCATTATTTCTGAAGCAATTGGGTATTTCAACATTTTAATTGGGTAAAATAAAATCACACTTCTGTTTACACATCAACAGAGAGCAATTATTTAATAGTTTGCTTCGAAATGAAAACATGTCTTGGCATTTCATTAAAATTGTCCCATTGTCTCCTTGGATCTAATGAAATACCAAGATGTGTTTTCATGGAAAATATGCTATATTTGTGGTCTGTTTATTGTTTTTTGTAGCATGATAAAGGTACCACAAATTTTGTATTGCTTTTGGATACTCGCTACTTCTGATTTCAATTGGGTTTTTTGGCAATTTTAATTGTGTATTTAAGCAAATACTCAGCTTATCTGGAGCCCCGAGTACGGTATCTCCTATCTGGAGGAGGATTGAATTTCTAGGTCGCTAGCACCCTGGTATACTACAAACTATGAAGTGGGTTATTACTTTTATAGATAAGTAGAGATCTGGTTTTTTCACATTTATTTCAAAAGGGACCTAATGACTGCAACCAGCATAGTCCCAGTTGAGCCCGAGTTCAAGAGGAAGTCCCAGTTGAGCCCCAGTTCAACATTCAAGAGGAAGTCCCAGTTGAGCCCGAGTTCAGCATTCAAGAGGAAGTCCCAGTTGAGACCGAGTTCAAGAGGAAGTCCCAGTTGAGCCCGAGTTCAAGAGGAAGTCCCAGTTGAGCCCGAGTTCAAGATTCAAGAGGAAGTCCCAATTGAGCCCGAGTTCAAGATTCAAGAGGAAGTCCCAGTTGAGCCCGAGTTCAAGAGGAAGTTTCAGTTGAGCCTGAGTTCAAGGGAAAGGCACACATTGTTGTCACTATTCCACCAGTTCTAAAAATTACGAGTGCCCACGTATTGATTGGCATTATTATACATTTTATATCAAATGTAAATGTCCACACCGATAACCGTGTTTCCTTAAAATGTTAACGTACATTACTATTTATTCTCTGTATTTATTTTTTGATGTGCAATGATCTTACTTGATAATCTGTCGAAAAATATATTTTTTTCAGGTGACACATTTAATTAGTATAAATAATTAAACAAGAGGCCCAAATGGGCCTGTATCGCTCACCTAAAAGCCTCCATAGTGGTCATCTTGATTTCACAAAGACTCTTCACTTACAACTTCAAATGTTCCACAGAATTTGTTGGTACCTTCTGATCTAACATATATTGCGAATGTGCATGTGATTTACTGCTATACCTTCGATTTGATATATAAAATGACCATATTCGGTCAAAAATAAAATTTGACCCCTATTTGACCCCTCGGGCCATGACCATTTTTGACCCAGAGGCCACCATATGAACAAATCTGAATCAGCGTTAACTATCCATCATTCATACAAAGTTTTGTCGAAATCGGCCTGGCGGTTTGTGAGAAGATTTTTTTGACAATTTGACCTACTTTTCAACGGCGGACATCTTGGATTTGGTGATGACCTCCATTTTAACAAAAATGGACAGGCTTCACCCACAGACCATTACAGTTAGTTTGGCCAATATCGGCCAAGCAGTTCACAAGAAGAATACGTTTGAAATCTTTAGTAAAAGAACAACTTTTTTACCTTTCGGTAGCCATCTTGGATGACAAAATCATCTGACTTAGACAAAAAATGCTCCAGAGTGATCAACTAGTCGATACCTTCGATTTGATATATTATATGACCATATTCGGGCAAAAATATAATTTGACCCCTAGTTGACCCCTCGGGCCACGCCCATTTTTGACCCAGGGGCCACCATATGAACAAATCTGAAACAGCGCTAACTATCGATCATTCATACCCAGTATCGTCGAAATCGGCCTGGCGGTTCGTGAGAAGAAGATTTTTTAAGAATTTGACCTACTTCTCAACGGCGGCCATCTTGGATTTGGTGATGACCTCCATTTTAACAAAAATGAACAGGCTTCAACCACAGACCATTACAGTTAAGTTTGGCCAATATCGGCCAAGCAGTTTACAAGAAGAAGACGTTTGAAATCTTTAGTAAAAGAATGACCATTTGAACTATCGGTGGCCATCTTGGAGACAAAAAATGTTCCAGAGTGATTGTCTCGTCGATACCTTCGATTTGATATATTACATGACTATATTCGGTTAAAAATAAAATTTTACCCCTATTTGACCCCTCGGGCGACGCCCATTTTTGACCCACGGGCCACCATATGAACAAATCTGAAACAACGCTAACTATCGATCATTCATACCAAGTATCGTCGAAATCGGCTTGGCGGTTCGTGAGAAGAAGATTTTTTAAGAATTTGACCTACTTTTCCATGGCGGCCATCTTGGATTGTCGATGACCTCCATTTTAACAAATCTGAAATGGCATCACCCATATTTCATCCCTGTGAAGTTTGACCAATATCGGCTCAGCAGTTCGGGAGAAGAAGATGATTAATGTTCACGGACGGAAGACGGACGACGGACGCCGGACCGGACGCCGGACGCCGGACACTTTGCCATAACAATAGCTCACATGAGCTTTGCTCAGGTGAGCTAAAAAGATCATACCTCATTTCAGGCGCGTAGCCAGGCATACGCACGTACGCACGAGAAAAAAAAAGGCTTATTTTTCCAAATATGGATTAAAATCTTGGGGGGGGGGGGGGGGGGGGGGTGGGGGAAGGGGGGGGGGGGGGGTGGGGGGGGGGGGGGGGGGGGGGTGGGGGAGGGTAGGGGTATGGGCAGAGTAAATCGTCGCATTAGTGTCGTTGGCGAGATGTTATATCAGTTTCGTAAACAGATAACGATAAGAGTATATAGTTGTACATGCAGTTTCCAGTATAGCCTAGTATGTTCTACTACAATCATCTACCAAGGGAAACCAGCCTGTAGAGCGGTAAGTACTTTGAATGGAGTGGTTGCTCCTTCATTAGTCAAAGTTTAATAAGCGGGACAATGTCAAATTGCTGCGCAAGTACTATGCGATTCTGATCCGCCATATCCGGATGTTTTGACAGTTCTGATACGATGGACGACAAGAAAATGTGCCAATTGAATGTGTAGTAGGCAACAAAGCTACAGTGAGCGCAACAATATTTTATCGAAAAATAATTTAATTATATCATACCAATGGCAAACAAATTTTAATTAGTTCTAGAGCATTTTTCATCATTCATCAGAATTGAAAAATAGATTTAAGTATTAATTTCCTGCACGAGTTACAGCGTGTTGACTCCGTGGCGCAGTGGTAAATTCAATGATTTACAATACGGCATTCGCGAGTTCGAGCCTTCGCGCCGGCTTTAATTTTATTTTAAATTTGTTTATTTATTACATTTTCACTAAGTTAAACTTTGATTGAATTTTGACCAAACTGTGACTGCCAGTAGAGACCATTCATTCTATGTAATGGTTGTTAGTAATATATTTCGGGATCATTTGCGGAATTCAACCACAGCAATGTTTCACACACTTGTGCTCATATGGTATTTCCAGATACGTAGGGGTGGGGTCGGTCAGAGGAGGGGGAGGTCAGAAAGCTTTTGAGAAGTGTAGACAAAATTACCTTGCATAGCAGAAACATTGAATGTGACAAATGCCGAGTTGTATCCAAATGTAACAACTTGCCTACATATTCTATTATCCATGCCAGTATCTACCGCCTCGGCTGAGAGGTCATTCAGCACTATGCGGCGCCTTAAAACGTACCTGCGATCGACAATGTCAACAACTCGTCTGACAGGGTTAGGCCTGATGAACATTCACCGCGACCGCGACATAAACACTGAAACTGTCTTCGACATATTTGCCAGGCGAAAGGAACGACGATTGTCCTTACTGTTTCGTGTTTTAGATATGTTCATAACACTGCAACTCGTCTACCGAGCGATCTGAACTGGGTTTTATGAAACCCTAATGACTCATCCATAAAAAAGCCAATATAGCACGTTACATTTTTTATTCTGTTTCAAATTGTGCACATTATTAGTAGGCACGCCTTAAGCGCAGCTGTAGTAAATGTGACGTTAGCGACATATCGTATCGTCCCAGTTTAAAGTCTCATCAACTAATTTGATTTTTTATGAGCCATACAGGTAATATGTCGTTAAGCTGTTCCATGTTCCAGTGTTTTGAACCCACACGGGATGTGTGTTACGTCACTTTACCGATGTCGTGTCGTGTCCATCTTGGGTGTAAACGATCGTACATATACTGGAGTATACATGTGGACATGCGGAGCACAGCAACACTAAATATGGCTTTGTGACACACCTATACGAATATCTGTGCCAATGATTATAAACAAACAAATTATCGTACTCGGTACTCTAAATCAGGCAGTTGCATTGGCCAAGAATGTGCACAACACGGCATTGGCCCATCAAACTTCATGATTTCGAGCGTATCGGGTACTTACTCAGAAAGTCGTTTTATAATCCCCGGCCCTGATTGTATACATATATGGGCACCCGGCTGAGAAAATGGACATGGCGGCATATGCTACCAGCGTAGCCCCAGATCAATCTGCGCATCCGCACAATTTGGTCAGGCATACACTGTTTGCTATTCAGTCAATGGAGTACTTAGCCTTGTGCACACAAGCAAAGCAATGTGAATCTAACCTCACTGTGGGAGTGCGCAAAAAGATTACTGCGATTAGTGCCAATTATCGGAAATGTCGTAAGGTACATTTCCACAGCCGACTGGCCCATATGTATGTATTCCTGATCAATGTACCTACTTTAGGATCGGATAATACGCAATAATTACTGTTTAAAAACATTTACATGCTCCACAATGCCGAACGGCATCATGCGATATACCAAAACTATGTGTTGTAATCTGTTTCGTCATGGATTTCGTTTTCTCTCTATTTGTCGCAACCTAAACAGTTGTAATCAATAAAATATAACAGCACTTAACTGTTGCCATTGATAGGGTCGTGTACCTTTTTAAGTTTAGAGTTTCTTTTTATTTTCATTCAAAGACATGTACAATCAATACAGATTACAAATAACATGCAAGTAGCATTCAATATTTCTAAATTTATGAGTGATATGCTATTATGTTGATGTACTAGCGAACAGCATACATGTAGGGCATGGTCAGACTCCGCAAACGCGCACACTGATCTGGGGCTATGCTTGTCGCATAACATTATGTGAAGTCCCTTTTATCAGCCCATATGTAGTTCCGTATATACACGCATCCTAAACATTTACTGCTCATTGTTTATTCAGAATAATTTGAAACGGTATTCCATATCGGATTCTGTTATATCATAAATAAACAAGAATCCGGAGTCAAACTTTGGTCACAGAGTATGAGTAGCAATAGGTCTCCATGTTTATACAACCATCTTCACCATGCACAGCAAGTTTCATAACCCGGCTATTTTAGCTGGATGAAATATGTGAATTGCTATTGTGTCTGGAACAGAACGCATCTTGTATCAAACGTACATGTCAATTACAAACAAATGGTGCCGTAAATAATGCAGGAAAACGCGTTAGATAGGATCTCCTTTTCAAAAAAATTACAGGGGGGGGGGGGGCAATGCCCCCGGAACCCCCTAGCAGTCTCCCTCACTTCGCTCGGTTGACGAGTGAGCCGTGCTTCCATTTGATATGTGTGCGTATCAGATATTTGTCCCTGGCTACGCCCCTGCATTTGCATATGAAAATAGCCCGATACCACCGCGAGTCACTATCAGTAAAATAAATATTCCTAAATGATTATATCTGTATAGTGGGCACCTGCAATTTTTATAACTGGTGGAATAGTGACACAATTATACACTTAAATAATTCCTATAAAGAACAGTTTATGCCTATGGAGTGAACATGTACCTTTAAACAAGTTTAAACATTCACTGATTTGAGCTGCTCAACTAAGTGATTTGCAGCTGAACTAAGTAAATTGTCAACTTTATTAAATACAGTATTTTCACTACTCAATTTGAAAATCAATGCATATTTTCACATTGCTGCGAGTATTTTGTACACCTACTTTTGATAATTAATACGTATTGTGCTAAAATAAGTGTGTAAAATACGTCAATACGCACCTTATCTGGAGTGGGTGTATTTCACTGTACCGGTGCTGCCAATACGCACCTTATCTGGAGTGGGTGTATTTCACTGTACCGGTGCTCTGGAGTGGGTGTATGTCACTGTAACCAGTGCTGCCAATACGCACCTTATCTGGAGTGGGTGTATTTCACTATACCGGTGCTGCCAATACGCACCTTATCTGGAGTGGGTGTATTTCACTGTACCGGTGCTGCACTTCGCGCCCGCTTAAAATGTTTCATGTTGAAAAATACATCAGTTTCCGCACAAGAAGCCACTGAGCTCTAGTTAGAGATATCACGCAAACAAATTTTTCGTCTAGTAACCGGCGCAAATGTATATGTCTTGCGCCGGTTACTAGACGAAAATGTGTTTATTCAGTATCTTCTCCATGTAGCCGAATGGGAATTTGTCAGGAATCTGGCGCATATATAAACGTGAATCATAGTAGTCATGTACGAGAAGGAAGTATGAACCTGATCAGGGGAAAACTGTAGCATTAGTTTGATGTACAAGTTCACGGCCAGACGGATGCCATAACATGTCCGGTTTTCCAAATGGGCGTAAAAATCTAAAACAGTACTCACCTCACTTTCAATGAAGAACTGCACGAGATCGCGAATTAACGGAGTGTTCACACTTCGCTTCTTGCCCTTGGCGGACTTCTGGATGGGAGTACCTTCTTCACGGCGGAAGAGCTTCGCGTTGAGGAATTCGCCGGCGGCCTGTGCCACCTGACGGTGGGACGAGTAGACGAGTTCATATACGTTCTCGCAGTCCTTGTCGCTCAGTACAATATCACCAAATCTGCAAAATGCAAGTGAATGGGTCCCAACAACAGCTAAGGTCATATAGAAACAGGACCATAGATTAACTCTTCAAAATGCGGGAAAACAAAAATTGTCGTCTGCTGTTGTGTTGTATTGTGTCTTTTTTCTCGATAAATACATGATTTGGCAGTACTTTAGAATTATTTCCATTGGAAAGTGCTGCCAAAGCATATTCTTGTTTGTTTGTTTATTGGTGTTTTTGATGGGAAAAACGAAAAATAGAAAAAAAATAGCAGACGACAAAAATTAATTCAGCATTGTAAGGGTTAAAGTCTCATCCGACAGACCAGTGGGATGGAAATACTCCAAAAGTATTGTTGATGCCTAAGGCGAGGTTTGGTGTTTTGAACATGTGGTTCACATATGTTTAATAAAGCTATTATAACCTCTTTACATGTGCAAAATTATTGGATTTAACATATTTTTGCATATAAGAGTTTTTGATCGATCATGTGGCAAATTAACAATATGTTTTTATTTGACTATGACGATAAAATGCTCCGACGCGCGGGAGTTTTTCTGACCCGAAGGTATCTAAGAAGAGGTATGAATTCCTCGGGGCCACATCTCAAATCAACACAAATAACAGAGTATTCTCCATATGTGGGCCAACTTTGGGCTGACATTACATGAGGAAGAATATGTTTAGTGTCCAAGCAACAATAATATGTTCAATGTCCAAGCAACAGCTAAGGTCATAATAGAGACAGGACAGTCAGTTTCAAGTTTCATCCAAAAGACCAGTCATGATGATGCTCGACCGCTGTTTATTGCCGTATTTTACACACTTATTTTACCTGAATATGCATTGATTATCAAAAGTGGGAGTACAAAAATACTCACAGCAATGAAATATGCATTGATTATCAAAAGTGGGAGTAGAAAATACTCACAGCAATGAAATATGCATTGATTATCAAAAGTGGGAGTACAAAAATACTCACAGCAATGAAATATGCATTGATTATCAAAAGTGGGAGTACAAAATACTCACAGCAATGAAATATGCATTGATTATCAAAAGTGGGAGTACAAAATACTCACAGCAATGAAATATGCATTGATTTTCAAAAGTGGGAGTACAAAATACTCACAGCAATGAAATATGCATTGATTTTCAAAAGTGGGAGTACAAACTACTCACAGCAATGAAATATGCATTGATTTTCAAAAGTGGGAGTACAAAATACTCACAGCAATGAAATATGCATTGATTTTCAAAAGTGGGAGTACAAACTACTCACAGCAATGAAATATGCATTGATTTTCAAATTGTGTAGTGGAAATACTGTAATAAAGTTGAAAATTTACTTAGTTGAGCTGCAAAAAGCAAACACTGTTTGCGCTTTTTGCAGCTCAACTAAGTAAATTTTCAAATGTATTACAGTATAAATAAGTGAATAAGTAATAACACAGTGAAAACTGTCATATGTGACCTTCTATTGGACAATCTAAAACAAGAGTGCCGTAAGTCACAAAATACGCCCGTCGAAGATGGGCCAGACAGCGAAGATGTAGAAATGTGGAGCTGTCATTAATGCGAATTTGAAAATCTATAGCATTATTTCTTCCTCTTGTTGTGATTGATAAACAAGTATACTAATTTAGGTAGAGATGTGTAAAGTAGAAATAGATATATTTATGTATATAGAATTGGATACCAAAATGTAGCAAAAATGGCTAAGTTAAAAAGGTGATATTTTTGTTAAAAAATATTTTTTCGGCATAAAAACACCAAGGTGTACATCTTCAATATGTGTAAAAGATGTGTGTATAGTTTCAGATCTACTGACTGAACGGTTTCAGAGGAGTTGTGTACACAAACTCTGTACCCTATATAGAATTATATACAACAAGCTGTGCCCCCGCACGCCGCCCGCCCGCAGCCGCCCGCCACCGCACCCGCCCGACCCGCGTGGACAAGGAAACAGAGTGGGAAAATTAAAATCGCCTCCAAGGGGAGATAAGTCATCGGAAATATTTCAAATCAATAGGCTTCTTCGTCTTGCCGCGATAAACATGTATACCGAATTTGATTACGATCGGTGAAGTAGAACTTGAGTTATTGCATGGACAAGGATACAGAGTGTGAAAATCAATAGGCTTCTTCGCCTTACCGTGATAAACATGTATACCGAATTTGGTTACAATCCGTAAAGAAAACTCTAGTTATTGAGTGGACAAGGTGTGCCTGCCAACCCGTACAAGGTGAATACGGGCATATATTCACATATGACAAGGGGTCTCTTAATACAGTCTCAGTGTTGACAGTTAAAACCTGAAACTCCTAAATCAATATTGAGCCCCGTGCATATTTACATAATATAAACATTTTCTTTATTTATTGACATCAGTAATTCAGTTACCTCTGCGTCCTGCGTCTAGGCACAGGCGATTGAAGTTCCCTCTCCACATTCAGAGCCTCCTCCCCCACCCCCCACCCCCCCCCCCCCCACCCATACTATTATAAATATAAAGGCTGGCAAGCTTTTTGAATACTATTGAAAAAAGTCAGCTACGAACATCGATATTTCGGTCAATTCTACCCACATTGTGATGATTATGGTGACATATTAACCACAAATTGTTCTACCGGTACTTTGTTCGTACATGGGTCGTATAGCCGTTTTCATCAAATAACCTTACAAAATCAGTGAGAATTTAGCAGCCGTACTTTAAGTTGCGATCGGCATGAACACCAACTACTTCCGGTGACCCAATGTGACCCGAAGTGACAAGCAAGTTGTTGTCGATTGAATAATAAATAAAATACATAAATGTGTCAATAATTTTTTTTAAGTTCCAACGTCCCAAGTAAAAATAAATATTACCAATAAATAATGAAAGTTTTACTTACCACAGAGAACAAAAAAACGTTCTATCTGTGAACTGAAATTCCGTTGTGACGTCATCACGTTTGAAGGGAGATTTCCAAGTACCAGCTGTTTTCCATATACGTACTAGTCGGACCAGATTGATTTATCTAAGGGGCTATGTGGGTGGGGAGTTCAATCGCCTGTGGTCTAGGACGCAAACTTTTCACCGTGGACGCAAACAAAAATAACCTGGGAGTCCGCGGGACGCATAAAAAGTATCTGCCGTAGTTTATAAAAAGTCCTGATTTGTTTGTCACATGCGCTTTCCTTTAATAAGTAAATTTCTTTACCAAAACGATTATCAATTTTTTTTCTACCGAGACGCCATTTAGATACATCATTCGATTCTGCAAATTTTAATGGCAAACCAAGCGCGTCCGTCATCAGTAATAGTGGCGCCTATGGAAGTGGAATGGGCCAACAACTGCCGATATTGTTTGCACGAACTGAGGATTAAGAATGTCTCTAATGTTTGATGTCTCTAATTGGACACAATACAGCACGCAGTTGAATAAATCGATTGACGGGTGTTCATTAAATGTGTTAGGAATTATTCTTGTGGGCCAGTACTTGGACGGTATCAAACATTCCTGAAATTTGTGACTGTGAGTGTAATGTGAAATTTGGAGTTGCTGGCATTTGTGACCAGTATACTGATGATCTTCTGGCAGAATTTGCTTCTGGCAGAGTTTGTTAGAAACATAACCAACATATAAATGAATATTGTAGACTAGTGACAACAGAATTGTCTATAAACTATTATAAAAAATATATATATATATTTTCTTGTACAATGCTCATGTATACAGATGAGCAAACATGTATTAAATGATGAATTTCTTCTTATTATTTATGCACCAGAATGCAGGAAACACTATGAGATATATAGTTACGGGGGAGGGGGTCGGGTTGTCATTTGGGACACACAGTACTTTCAGGGTCATCGAGTCCCAGGGACTCATAGCTAGTGAATTGTAACTGAATCACTGTAACATGCTGCAATATATTAAAAATATAGTAATTGAGTATTGTTACTCAATCATTTCTGAAGCAAATGGGTATTTCAGAATTTGAATTGTGTAAAATAAAACCAAACCATTGTTTACACATTAGCAGACAACATTTATTGAAATACGCAGCCTATCTGGAGCTTGCCAGTAGAAACATGACAGCTTACCTGTAACTAAAGGTGTGAAAAACTAATGAATGACAAATGTGTTCAAACCTAGATCCTGATAAGGGTTGAACTTGTTACTGTTATCTTAACCCTTTCACCCCTAAGTAACTGGCATGGAATTTCCCAACTAATTTTCAGACCAATCCATTCATAGAACAGCGTCCTTAAACCAGTCATAAGTTGAGTCATTAATATCCTCGTTCCAAGTAAAATATCGACGTAGTTTAGAATTTCCAGGAATGTTGTTCTCTATATCAGATTCTATCTCTTGTTTTCGTTTTCGTAGACGCTGGATGCATTTTCCAACTGCTAGCTTGGTGGCTGTTCTATCCGCTGTTCTGTTCTATATGCTGGTTTACCAACTCCTAGCTTGGTGGCTATTCTATACGCTGGTTTACCAACTCCTAGCTTGGTGGCTGTTCTATAAGCTGGTTTACCAACTCCTAGCTTGGTGGCTGTTCTATAAGCTGGTTTACCAACTCCTCCTAGCTTGGTGGCTATTCTATACGCTGGTTTACCAACTCCTAGCTTGGAGTCTGTTCTATATGCTGGTTTACCAACTCCTAGCTTGGTGGCTGTTCTATACGCTGGTTTACCAACTCTTAGCTTGGTGGTTGTTCTATCCGCTGTTCTGTTCTATACGCTGGTTTACCAACTCCTAGCTTGGTGGCTATTCTATACGCTGGTTTACCAACTCCTAGCTTGGTGGCTGTTCTATAAGCTGGTTTACCAACTCCTAGCTTGGTGGCTGTTCTATAAGCTGGTTTACCAACTCTTAGCTTGGTGGCTGTTCTATCCGCTGTTCTGTTCTATACGCTGGTTTACCAACTCCTAGCTTGGTGGCTATTCTATACGCTGGTTTACCAACTCCTAGCTTGGTGGCTGTTCTATAAGCTGGTTTACCAACTCCTAGCTTGGTGGCTGTTCCTATAACTGTACAACTCCTAGCTTGGTGGCTGTTCTATCCGCTGTTCTGTTCTATACGCTGGTTTACCAACTCCTACTTGGTGGCTATTCTATAACGCTGGTTTAACCAACTCCTAGACTTGGTGCTGTTCTATAAGCTGGTTTACCAACCTAGCTTGGTGGCTTCTATACGCTGGTTTACCAACTCCTACTTGGTGGCTGTTCTAAAAGCAGGTTTAAACCAACTCCTCTTGGTGGCTGTTCTATAACGCTGGGTTTAACAACTTGCTAGCTTGGTGGCTATCATACTTTATTACCAACTCCTAGCTTGGTGGCTGTTCTATACGCTGGTTTACCAACTCCTAGCTTGGTGGCTGTTCTATAAGCTGGTTTACCAACTCCTAGCTTGGTGGCTGTTCTATACGCTGGTCTGTTCTATACGCAGGTTTACCAACTCCTAGCTTGGTGGCTATTCTATACGCTGGTTTACCAACTCCTAGCTTGGTGGCTGTTCTATAAGCTGGTTTACCAACTCCTAGCTTGGTGGCTGTTCTATACGCTGGTTTACCAACTCCTAGCTTGTGGCTGTCAATACTGGTTTACCAAACTCCTAGCTTGGTGGCTGTTCTTATAAGCTGGTTTACCAACTCCTAGCTTGGTGGCTGTTCTATACGCTGGTTTATCAACTCGTAGCTTGGTGGCCGTTCTATACGCTGGTTTTTTACCAACTCCTAGCTTGGTGGCTGTTCTATACTGGTTTACCAACTCCTAGCTTGGTGGCTGTTCTTATAAGCTGGTTTATCAACTCCTAGCTTGGTGGCTGTTCTATACGCTGGTTTATCAACTCCTAGCTTGGTGGCCGTTCTATACGCTGGTTTACCAACTCCTAGCTTGGTGGCTGTTCTATACGCTGGTTTACCAACTCCTAGCTTGGTGGCTGTTCTAAAACGGCTGTCTTTTATCAACTCCTAGCTTGGTGGCCGTTCTATACGCTGTTTACCAACTCTAGCTTTGGGTGGCGAGGTTTTCCAACTCCTAGCTGTGCTATTTAATACGCTGGTTTACAAATCCTAGCTTGGTGGCTGTTCTATAAGCTTGGTTTACCAACTCCTGCTTGGTGGCTGTTCTATAACGCTGGTTTACCAACTCCTAGCTTGGTGGCTGTTTCTTATAGCTGGTTTACCAACTCCTAGCTTGGTGGCTGTTCTATAAAGCTGGTTTAATACAACTCCTAGCCTTGGTGGACTGTTCTATACGCTGGTTTACCAACCCTAGCTGGTGGCAGCTTTGCGGTTCCTATAACGCTGGTTTACCAACTCCTAGCTTGGTGGCTGTTCTATAAGCTGGTTTACCAACTCCTAGCTTGGTGGCTGTTCTTATAAGCTGGTTTACCACTCCTGCTTGGTGCTGTTCTATACGAATTTATCAACTCCTAGCTTGGTGGTCGTTCTATACGCTGGTTTACCAACTCCTAGCTTGGTGGCTGTTCTATACGCTGGTTTACCAACTCCTAGCTTGGTGGCTGTTCTATAAGCTGGTTTACCAACTCCACTTGGTGGCTGTTCTATAAGCTGGTTTACCAACCTAGCTTGGTGCGTATAAGCGTTTACCAACTCCTAGCTTGGTGGCGTTCTAAGCTGGTTTACCAACTCCTAGCTTGGGGCTGTCTAGCTGGTGCGGTTCTAATTTAACGGCTGTAACAAACCCTCCTAGCTTGGTGGCTGTTCTATACGCGGTTTACCAACTCCTAGCTTGGTGGCTGTTCTTTATAGCTGGTTTACCAACTCCTAGCTTGTGTCTGTTCTATAGCGGTTTACCAACTCTGCTTGGGTGCGTTCTATAAGCGGTTTACCAACTCCTAGCTTGTGGCTGTTATAGCTGGTTTACCCCAACTCTAGGCTGAGCTGTTTCTTTTAAATACGCTGGGTTTACCAACTCCTAGCTTGTGGCTAATTCGGTTTTATAAGCTGGTATTTCCAACTCCTAGGCTTGTGGCTGTTTCTAATACGCTGGTTTACCAACCCTAGCTTGGTGGCTGTTCTTTATAAGCTGGTTTACCAACTCCTAGCTTGGTGGCTGTCTATAGCTGTACACTCTGAATCCTGGTGGCTGTCTATATGGCTGTATTTAACCACTCTCCTAGCTTGGTGGCTGTTCTATACGCTGGTTGGTGGCTGTTCTATAAGCTGGTTTACCAACTCCTAGCTTGGTGGCTGTTCTATAAGCTGGTTTACCAACTCCTAGCTTGGTGGCTGTTCTATACGCTGGTTTACCAACTCCTAGCTTGGTGGCTGTTCTATAAGCTGGTTTACCAACTCCTAGCTTGGTGGCTATTCTATACGCTGGTTTACCAACTCCTAGCTTGGTGGCTGTTCTATACGCTGGTTTACCAACTCCTAGCTTGGTGGCTGTTCTATACGCTGGTTTAACAACTGCTAGCTTGGTGGCTGTTCTATACGCTCGTTTACCAACTCCTAGCTTGGTGGCTGTTCTATACACTGGTTTACCAACTACAGTCGAACTTGTACTAACGACCACTTGTAATAAACGACCACCTGCTGTAAGCGACCGGTTTGAATCCCGCCCGACGAATTTCCCATAACGTACTTGCAATGAACGACCACCTGCTGTCTGCGACCAGCGACCATATAAATACGGCCCATTCCGTCAAAATACGACGCGTTTAACAACCGTCGGCGACTGTCAGCGCCCATGAAAACACGGCTCGAAACACGGCTATAAGCGGTGGCTATAATCCATAAAACGTGTATTTAGCGTTCTATAAATAGACTGGTGTTTCAGCATTATCTGGGTCAGGGTATGGGATCACGTGGTCTATTGTTTACACTGCAGCTCAAGGCAACCTCGCTTAAATCGTAAATTTCATTCATCAATATGACTTGCAGCGTAAACAATAGATCACGTGACCCCACATCCTGAGATTATGCACGTATCAACCGCATGAATAGGCAGGACACGTGACCATAGGCATTATTTATTATCAATTAATCCGTTTAAGCGTCTGTTGATCGCGAGTAGTATACATTGTAATAAGCGTCTGTCTATCGCGAGCACTATACAACGTAATAAGCATGATTTTATAAATAACTTGTATGTTTAATACATTAATACAAGTTTGTATGTCATAGGCATTATTAATAATTACTTTAACTTCTGTTCAAATGACATGATTTTATATGGGTCCGTTGCTAATGGAATTCCCGCAATAGTTGGTAACCGAAATGCGAATGATACCAGTAACCCGTGCAGTACCAGTACCCGTGCATGTCCCGAAATTTTATAACGCGGTCGGATTCGATCGCGGTTTGAAATCTTGGACCGACCACCGCGTATAATGGAGCTGCAGTGTATTCAAACTTATGTTTTCCATTGTACATGTTATTACTTTAATAAACATACATATATGTGTATACATGTTATTACTTGACTGTGTTGTCACTGTGTTGTTTTTTATATATCATCCGTGTACCCACTCCACATGGCTGTCCCTATTAAGAGACCACCTCTGTTAAGAGACCACTTTTGGCAGTTCCCTTGAGTGGTCTCTTAACACAAGTTTGACTGTACTAGCTTGGTGGCTGTTCTATACACTGGTTTACCGACTCCTAGCTTGGTGGCTGTTCTATATGCTGGTTTACCGGCCTCCATCTGTTTCAGAGTATCATATTTTTGTGTTAAAGTCAGGACGATTCTCTGTCTTTTCGGTCTTTTCAATTGCGTAGTCATTTTTTTTGTCAAGTAAACTCACCGGAAATACATGGTGGACAACTCCGTCGAACAAAATTCCAAAACGAGGCTGAATTGTAGATAGACAATTTGGGAAATGAGATGGTAATTCGCTTTCTTGATTACCTCCGTTCTATACACTGGTTTACCGACTCCTAGCTTGGTGGCTGTTCTATACGCTGGTTTACCGGCCTCCATCTGTTTCAGAGTATCATATTTTTGTGTTAAAGTCAGGACGATTCTCTGTCTTTTCGGTCTTTTCAATTGTGTAGTCATTTTTTTTGTCAAGTAAACTCACCGGAAATACATGGTGGACAACTCCGTCGAACAAAATTCCAAAACGAGGCTGAATTGTAGATAGACAATTTGGGAAATGAGATGGTAATTCGCTTTCTTGATTACCTCCGTTTCACAAAGTCGCTAACAACAGAGTTAAAATGCGTTACGGCGGTCGTAAACACGGTCGCATGTCGCGTAAGACAGAGAGTCGTTTAACACAGTGCAGTTATATAGCAAATAATGTCCGGCGGACCAAGATGTGGTCGTATAAGACAGAGAGAATCGTTTAATACAGACCAGTAATATAGCAAATAATGTCCGGCGGACCAAGATGTGGTCTATAAGACAGAGAGAGTTGTTTAATACAGACCGTCGCAAAGGCAGTCTAGACTGTACACTCAAATAAGTCAATGTTTAAATTTGTTTTGATCAGTTGTTCCATATTTAATAATGAAGAAAATCAATAATCCATTTGTAAAAAATAAATTACGCACTTAATTTGAAATCAGGGGGTACAATACTCTTACTTTAGACACAAAGCTGATCTGGAGCTCTGGTTGTTGACGAGAAAAATGGAAAAAGAATAAACAGCAGACGATAAAATCTAATTCAGTGTTGTAAGGGTTAATGCCACTACTGGTAGGGAGTAATAGCTGTAAGACAACATGGCTAACCCAATAATGGCATGTGATGTACACAAAGGAAACTACAATCAACATGCATTTGATTTAATTTGATTTGATTTATTGGTATTTAACAGGCTATCAACAGCTAACGTCATTTAAAGCGGGCCAACGGGTTCGATCCCGCATGTAACCTGCTGCATTGGGGAGAAAATCCCAACATGAGAATGGAATATTTACATCGAAATAAATACAGTCAGAATTCGGTACAGCGGCACACATTACAGCGGCGTATTCCTCCCGGCACAATAAGCCGCCTCCCGGCACAATAAGCCGCCAAACCAATCGGCATGCTCTTTTAATCTTTTTGATATACCGGCAAATTTGGCTTCCGGCACCGGCAGGGAATTCCCGCAAACGAATACACAGTTGAAGTCTTATTTAATGTGCGTTATAATGGTGCCGGTACCCGGCGTCGCTGGTACCAGCGCTGTGACCCAGCTCTGTTATCCGGCATTACGTGCCGGAAACCGATATTCGGGAACCAGTCACTGACCATATCTAAACAATTTCACGGCTGATTAACCCCGACCTGCCGTCATAAATCGCGGCAATTAACGTGTCGGTACCTTGTCACCTGCTGTGATGTATTATTTTGCAAACATCATATAAGAAAAGAAATGAACAGTTAGCAACTAAATTTACAAGTGATTAAATCCAGCAAGGACCGATAGATTGTAAATAAAAGAATATCATAATCGTGAACAATTTAAATATCGTGTAACATTGCCTCTGGGGCGAGTTCAGATTGGGACGAATCGTCATGTAAATATTTAAAGGGAAACCACTCTACATGTTTTTGTTTTGTATTTTTATAAATTTTAGCATGTAAATTAAAACAAAACTGTTTATTATAATCTGTGTTTATTTTCTATATTTGCACATGTTTGCGAATTGCTGACAATAAAGAAACAATTTCACAGATAATCCGGTATTCACCACGCGCGTCTACGTAATTACCAATTAACAACAGGTTCCGTTCGCCTGCAACCTTGACCTTGTCAAATACCGGATTAGATTTGAATGTTGTTTGTTTCAACATTGACAAATAAGTACAGTCGCACCTGTACTAACGGCCACCTGTATTAAGCGTCTCCCTCCGTTAAGCGGCCATTTTATTTCCCCCCCCCCCCCCCCCCATGAAAATTACTCTAAAATGCACCTGTATTAAGCGTGAACCTGTCTTAACGCGGTTAACGGCCATGCAAAATCGTCCATTTTGACTCGAAATCCTCGTTTTAGCGACCATTCTCGGAAAATATCGGAAATTCTAAAAAAAAAGCTGGAACCAAATTCGTTCAGGTAATCCCCATTTCCCACCCAGTGACCTAAATCTCGCTAATTGCAGGCCTGCCAAACTGTTTACAATACCATTTCAATTTGTTTTATGACACCCGATTGTTTGACCAAATTTTCATCACATCATTACATGATTCACTAAAATCATGCCTGCCCGCTGTGACAATAAAAGTCACGGGTCGATAGTTTCAATAATTCCCCTAGCCAAACACACAGGTGGAAGACTCGGACATATGACACCAAAAAAATGCCTATTAAAAAAAATCCCATTACCCCACCCACTTGGTCTCGTACATTACCATCTTCTCTTTATAGAAGATGGTAATGCACGAGACCAAGTGGGTGGGGTAATGGGATTTTTTTTAATAGGCATTTTTTCGGTGTCATAGGTCCGAGTCTTCCACCTGTGGCCAAACATTGCTTCTGGCTACTATAGTTGTCAGTTCAAAACACGTGTTATTCTCGTGGCCAAGTTATTTATACAGTACAGCCAATCGCTGATAAGTAAAGGCCGGTATAGTTAACTCCCTCCGAATACTCTCAACCAAAAAACAAACACATGCAAACACGCAAACACGCGTTTATTTCAACCAAATATGGCTAACTGTATTGTCAAAAAACATGAAAAAGTCTGTAAATATACACGACAATTTCGGCTATTTCGTACCTACGTAGTTTCGTCCTTTTGCAACTTTTTCCAATCGTTGTATTTCACGTAACCCGATTTTTATGATAGAATTCAGTTTGGTATTCACTAAATATACAGAAATTTATGCACATCCAAGTTCATAAATGATATTTTAAGTGAATTTAAACGGATTAATTTGCATGCATCATAATGTGCAAGTTATAGCGAGCGTGGCATGGGACTGCTGTTATGAGCCGAGCTATGCTGACCGTGGCCTAAACTACATACGCCAGACAAACTGGTGGTTTTCGGACGAACTGGTACATCTTGTAACAACAAACACGCGATTGACCCATCAAATTATTAAATGTTCCGTTTGATAATCCATTCTATTGTGCATATTGTATTTAAATTATCCAGTAGCGGATCAGTGCTTCAGATCCCGATCCCGATTTTTCTTCTCTATATTTTTTGATTTTTTTTATTTTTTATTTTTTATTTTTTTTTTTTTTTTTTTTTTTTTTACTCAAAGACGCATTTTGTGTTTGGCATTTCTAATTGACATAAGCGCCGCTTAGA
This sequence comes from Conchocele bisecta, assembly GCA_029237695.1. Classification (NCBI taxonomy): domain Eukaryota; kingdom Metazoa; phylum Mollusca; class Bivalvia; order Lucinida; family Thyasiridae; genus Conchocele; species Conchocele bisecta. Next base: position 78,765,938 of record CM055278.1, read on the forward strand.
TAAATGAGTATTCAAAATTAAAGTAAACACTGGATATCATGATGTACATATGAACTTAAGACAAGTTTGACCGTACATTAATTGTACATATAAATCTATATGGAACAAGTTATAAGTCGGTCCAAGATGAACCTCCATTAAGCACCCACCTGTGTTAAGCAAGCAATTTTGGACTTTCCCATGGCCGCTTGCTTAAGACAAGTTTGACTGTATATATCTCGCCGATAATGAAGAATTATGCTAATGTAAAATGACAGCAAATAGCGTTGCTACAATGCGTGGTTACCAATTACCGACACGTTCCAATTACCGGATTTTATCATGAGAGTCTGATAGCGAGGAGAAAATCGCCGATTCTTTATACCGGCAGATTAGTTATAACGGCAGATTCATCTCTGACGAAATATGCTGTATATGAGCCGCGCCGTGCGAAAACCGGGCTTAATGATAACATTTTCAGTCTATACTTTTTCACGTATTCTGCATTGTACATCTTTTAAAAGCCATATGCCGCAAAAATTATCAATGTATCCCAATTATTTTTCATTTTAAAAGTATTTTTATGACGCGTATTAAAAACTTATATGACGTTTTAGATCAATGACGTCGAAATTACGACGTTTTTATCAACGGCGTATACAAGGGGTGTTGATAAAATACCCGGAAAAGTCCTGTAGATTTGTCATCTTTTATCGCATGTCAAACCAAATTTGGATATCTCGTAGCCTGGTGAAGTGTCGCCCATTAGGCCAAGACAAAGTATGAAAACAATGTGTATGGATCGGCTCGTGTTGCAGTTGCTAATGTAACGTCATCTTTTGGATTGCGGCCCAAGTAACGTAATTTCGTATGAATAATTTTTAAATAAGGCAGAGTGAGAAGTGTTGGCATTTCCCTGTTGTTTGCTGCTGTCTGAAATAATTTTGGGGAATAATAGCGACATTATTTAACATTTCGTATGCGACAACATATTTAACTAGATTGGTCAGTAAGCGAGGCTTACGGAATACCCCCCGCGTGGGCCCAGGTACCCCTAAATATATAAAATTTTCCAAGTGTGTGGGCTTGTGACCTTGCCTCTGGGCTTAGCGGGGGCGGTACAAACGTGAATTTGTCACAGGGTGGTAGAGGTCCATTGGAGCAATGCGAGTATGAAATGTGAAGCAGATCCGAGCAAGGAAGTAGAAGCTATAACCGATTTCTCTGATGTTAAGTGTTGTAAAGTGACTAAGTATGTGATCTTGACGTTGAGATCAGCGGGGATATGTCACAGCATGATATTAGAGCCATAGAGGAATGCATGCATGAAATATTAAGAATCTGCAATGAAGGAAATAGAAGTTATAACATATTTCTCTGATGTTAAGTTTTGTAAAGAGACTAAGTATTTGACCTTGACCTCGGGATCAGCGGGGGTTGGACGGTCGTGGATTTGGCACAGCATGGTAGTAGAGCCTTACAGGAATGCATGCGTGAAATATTAAACATTTTAGATGAAGGAAATAGAAGTTATAACAATATTTCTCTGATGTTAAGTTTTGTAAAGAGACTAAGTATTTGACCTTGACCTTGGGATAAGCGGGGGTTGGACGGTCGTGGATTTGGCACAGCATGGTAGTAGAGCCTTACATGAATGCACAAGTGAAATATTAAGCATTTTAGATGAAGGAAATAGAAGTTATAACATATTTCTCTGATGTTAAGTTTTGTAAAGAGACTAAGTATTTGACCTTGACCTTGGGATCAGCGGGGATTGGACGGTCGTGGATTTGACACAGCATGGTAGTAGAGCCTTACAGAAATGCATGCGTGAAATATTAAGCATTTTTGATGAAGGAAATAGAAGTTATAACAATATTTCTCTGATGTTAAGTTTTGTAAAGAGACCAAGTATTTGACCTTGACCTTGGGATCAGCGGGGGTTGGATGGTCGTGGATTTGGCACAGCATGGTAGTAGAGCCTTACAGAAATGCATGCGTGAAATATTAAGCATTTTAGGTTAGACACCACCAAATAGTTTTACTATATAATTTAACCGAATGCCATCCAATAAGGCCAGTCTCTCCTACTTTCACTATTCGTATGGATGCTGTGGGACCCACTTGTACATGACCTGCAGCCAGTCTGTACTGGTTCTGCATGAACTAAACAATAGGTTCACTTACTCCTAAGAAAGAAAAATCCAACCTTGTCATATCCTCCAATATTGTGTACATTTTTTGGCCACGGAAACTCCGTTTACATCAAGTGACCAACAGGGTCAGTGTTTTCTTTTAAATGCTACAAATATGCTGAAAACTGGTGTTGAAGGCACCCCAAAATGTTCCTCAAGTGAAACTGGGTAGTAATGGATCAAGATTTGCAAGCAAACGGTGTCTGTGACCTCAAAACACCCGCACTATTTTTTTTATACCGGACTACTTTTGCATACACCCTGGGCGGTTTCGCACCATTTGGTGTCTTCTAACCTTTAGATGAAGGAAATATAAGTTATAACAATATTTCTCTGACGTTAAGTTTATTGACGGACAACCTGACTCCAGTATACACCCCCACAACTCGTTGCGGGGGGGGGGGGGGGGGGGATAACAAGAGTGCCGCAAGTCACAAAATATGCCCGTCGAACATGGGCCAGACAGCGAAGATGTAGAAATGCAGAAACCAAGGCAAGGAACATTAATGAGAATTTGAAAATCTATACCATTATTTCTTCCTCTTGTTGTGAAAAAACAGGTATACTAATTTAGGTAGAGATGTGTAAAGTAGAAATTATATATATAGAATTGGATACAAAAAATGTAGAAAAAATGGCATGTTAAAAAGGGACATTTTTGTTAAAAAATATTTTTTTGGCATAAAAACACCAAGGTGCACATCTTCAATATGTGTAGAAGACGTGTGTAGTTTCAGATCGAATGACAGAACAGTTTCAGAGAAGTTGTGTACACAAACTAAGTAACATATATAGAATTGCATAAAAAAATGTAGAAAATAATGGCTAAGTTAAAAAGGTGATATTAAAAATATTTTTTCGGCATAAAAATAGCAACGTGCACATCTTCAATATGTGTAGAAGATGTGTGTATAGTTTCAGATCGAATGACTGAAAAGTTTCAGAGGAGTTGTGTACACAAACTCTGTACCCTGTATAGAATTGAATACAAAAATGTAGAAAAAATGGCTAAGTTAAAAAGGTTATATTTTTGTTAAAAATATATTTTTCGTCATAAAAACACCAAGGTGCACATCTTCAATATGTGTAGAAGACGTGTGTTTAGTTTCAGATCGATCAACGGAACGGTTTCAGAGGAGTTGTGTACACAAACTCTGTACCCCATATAGAATTGTATAGAAAAATGGAGAAAAAATGGCTAAGTTAAAAAGGTGATATTTTTGTTAAAAAATATTTTTTCGCCATAAAAACACCAAGGTGCACATCTTCAATATGTGTAGAAGACGTGTGTATAGTTTCAGATCGATCGACTGAACAGTTTCAGAGGAGATGTGTACACAAACTATGCACTTTTTCTGTCAGCTGCCCGCGAGCGAGCGAGCCCGCCCCGCGGTAAAACATAGTATGTACCGTTTTTTAAAAACGGTCGTATAAAAATCTGACATCATGACCAGAAATGACGTAGTTTAACGACTGCTAGCTCTGTCTAAGAGAATATGCTGGAAAAACCAAGATATTATTTTAAACTTTGTATTTTAACACAAAACACGAGATATTGATGATGAGAGAAAGTCCATCATCGAGATGACAATATACGAACGATACAGTCGGATAGACAATGGACATGAAGGCGTGAAAGGCTAGGCCAGACATGGACGTCAAAAAGTGACGTCATCAGAAGTTGTGACGCAAAGTAAAAGTCTTGGTCGACTGACCACTATTCATGAAATGCCAGATCGGTTGAACTCATTGTGTGATTAAAAAGATTTAAATATGAGGAGACGTATGGCTAGATGGATCCCGATGGTGAACATGTAGCAGAAGGCCATGCGAGTTACCAATTTCTCTCGAGTTTTAGGATAGTCTGTAATCTGTACATTTTTCCAATTGAGTGGTTACAGTGGATGAATCTGTTATCAAATATCGTCGATTGAGGAGTTATTCAATCCTCCATATTCGCCCAATCTTGCCCTATGTGATTTCATTTTTTAATACCGTACACGAACAGCTGCATAAAGGGAATCCACTTCGACAACGTAGGTCAATAATGTTACTGCTGGTATTTCAGGTGGTATGTTTGAACAAAGGTGAATTGCATTGCCTGACTTAGCTGTCGGAAGTGCATGTAGTATAAAAAAAATATTTTATACCGTTTATTTTGAAAAATAATAACCCATTGTGCGAGCACGAATGAAAGCATGGACATGTTCTTCTTTTGAACAATAAGGAGCATAACATTAACATAACGTTATTTTGACGTTGGGTTCCATATTGCGTGAAGACTGCGTTGGTAACGATAGAATTGTCCATGCTATATTAATGATGAGTTGTAGCATTTATCAATCATCATGGACGTGAATTTTCAGTTAACCCAAGGTATATGGATGTTGCAGCATAATAATAATGGTTATTCAACCAACACTGGAAATCGAAAACTCTTACAAGCAACATATCTGCGATGATCAGTGGCTGGTAATAATGTGATGTGTTGGCAGTTTCAACACGAGTGACCGTACAACTGTATGTACATATTGTGCTTGCAAATCTTCTAAAATTATAACCCAAACCGCGGATATATAATACATAATTGGATGTTGCAGTTGCAGGTTATGCATATGGGATGCCCATCCCCCATATAAATCCGCCACAGCTGGAAGCTCACTTTAGATATGTGTGACGATTGACTTTCATATGATAAATTTGTGTTATTTTAATTACTACAGACCCACATAGGTAGAAAGAAATGATAAAAAAATCACGTAAAAACTTTCAATTTCTTTTTCTTTTCATTTCAATATGAAATGCATTTCAGACAAACCGATTGGCATTCAGGGATGAACTATATTCCCAAGGGGCACTTGTCCCCGAATCCCCAATCCCCACCCGTCGTCGCTGGATCAATATGATTGTGCCCACACGTAATTTTCACGATAATTGTTTTCTATTCCAATATTATATCATAAGGATGTGTACTGAATTGCTGCAAATGGAGTATTTGTTTGTAGACATTGCACGTGACATCTGCAGTAGGCCGCTTATAACATTAACTTTGTGACAACACGACGTCGGGCAGATTTGGTAGTGTCATACCTTATAATTGTCGCCGTGTGTCTTTCTTGAGGATCGCATTACCATCGCCTGATTGATACATACAATGCAGTCAAGTGATAAGCTGATGATTTGATACTACAAATCGTGCGAAAAGCAAGTTTATGACCATCAAATTTCCAAATTAATTTCAAGACTTTTCGAAAACTCCACCGACCTCACTGTGTTTTGTGCATTATGTATTGCTTATACACAAATAATCAAGAAGCTGCATTGATTCTGAATCTATTAGATGTTGATGCATTTGATTTACCAAATTCAATACAAACCCCGGATATATATTGTATTACCATATATTGCGTGTCTACCTCCGTTTATGATAAAATGAGTGGCATTAAATGGCATATCATTCGCTAAGTACTGGCTAGAATTGTTCAAAAGTCTCAATTTACCAAGATACATACACTAGGTTGTTCATATTTAAGATTATTTAGGAATCAAAGTGCAGTGTAAGCGAAGACTTCGCTGCTATGTAGCCAGTTAAATTATGCGTTCACCATTTTGAATTCATAAGGACAACCGACGAAAAAGAGAGACAATGTCAAAGAACGACAGTTAGGCGACAATGTACAGCGCCTCAAGCATTTCTAAGTCAGTGATGCTGCACGTGCAAGTATCCTTGCTATAATATTTTGTCACGACACCATGGCCATCAAACGTCAAACATGGATTCACGTTCAATGACGTCACAAGTACGTGACGTCACGTCATGACGTCATAATATGTGTACTAACGTACAAGGCATCGCGTCTCGTATTAGTCAACGTTTCAGTAAGTTATCATTTTCCGTTTTCTGTTCACACTTAATGTTAACTGACACCAGTAAACGTAAATGTGAGGGCAAAATGTGAAATTTTACGGCGACGTTAGACAATTTGAATCGTCGTTTTTCCAACGTCGTTTACCGCTATTCATGATGTTGTCATTAAGCCCGGTTTTCGTATGGCGCGGCCCATAATTATATTCAGCCCTGAAATCAGAATAATCTAATCTGGTGCCAGGTCCATACAACACCAAAGTCACTACCCCTAAAAGTAATAGGATTAGGAATAATCGTATTACTCATACAAGGGGTATAACCAGATTAAACCCTCACATACAAGAATGCCAAAGACGTACCTGAGGGCCAAACCAGGTCTCCGTTCGGAATACTGGTAAGGATGAATTGCAATCGTTAAATTACCCATCGCATGCTCCCACCTGCCACCCACTACAATCAACATGGAAAATGAGCGGAAATAGCGGCACAGCAGGCCAATTTGACGTTGGCACTAATCGCATGCTTCCCACAATAGCTTACTCTAGGCACTACACTGTAGCCGTTGTCAGATTATTTACATTCACAACGTCCTCCGAATACCAGACTCAAAACATAGCCAAATGCAGCGTTTGGCTTCATAGAAATCAAAATCTGGGATTGTGAAGCAACTGAAATCTATAAGGGGTTCAGGGGCAACCCCTGGAGGGGCAACCCCTGGACCAGGCAACCCCTGGACTCCTTACAGATGTTGGTTGCCGCACAGCTGAAAGTCGAACCCCCCCTTTTCAAAAATGCTGCAGGGCTCCAGATAAGTTTTGTATCTAACAGAGTATTGTAACACCATATTTCAAATTCAATGGGTATTTTATTTTTACAAATGTATTATAGATTTTCTTCCTTACTAAATATGGAACAAATGATAAAACTAGAAATGTGGCCTGTCGGCACACGAATGCCCCCGCTGGCAGCCAAAGAAAACGAGGCATATTTGATTACAAGCCATTTACCCGAGTACGGACGGACGCCGGTAACACTATATGCCCCACTCACCATTCGGTTGCGGTGGCATAAAAAGGTGAAGGTCAAAGGTGAAGGTCGAAGTACTGGGTGGTGGAGTGTGTAGGGCATGTTCATATGTATCATGTGATAAATATTTAAGCGATTGGCAAAAGTATTGAGAAGTTATTGTAGGATTGAGAAACGTGCACGTAGATTTGTCCCAAAGTGCTAAGTAAACATTTAAAGTAGAAAAGGTGAAGGTCAAAGGTCAAGGTCGAAGTACTGGGTGGTGGAGTGTGTAGGGCATGTTCATATGTATCATGTGTATAAATATTTAAGCGATTGGCAAAAGTATTGAGAAGTTAGTGTAGGATTGAGAAACGTGCACGTAGATTTGTCCCAAAGTGCCAAAGGTGAAGGTGGAAGTACTGGGGGGTGGAGTGTGTAAGGCATGTTCATATGTATCACGTGTATAAATATTGACATAATATGTGAAGCCATGTAGAAGTTACTAAAGAATATGATAATATCGGGACGTACGGACGGACGGGACGGACGTACGGATGGGACGGACGGGACGGACGTACGGACGGACGCCGGTAACACTATATGCCCCCGTATCTTTCGGTAGCGGGGGCATAAAAACTAGAAAATTGTTTGCAAAACAAAATGCCACCGCTGTTGAGCATTCATGAATACAACAGCAATCACTGAGTGAGTGATTGGAGAAAATATTATTTTCAGAGTCGGGGGCATAACTGCGGATGGATTGGTGGGACAGGGAAAAGTTTATGTTACGCACTCCTGCACTTGATGGTAGGTAGGGCTCTATACCGAATATGAAGTGAATCGGCAAAAAATTGTAGAAGTAGTTTGCCGGACAAGGAAAACAAATATATATTCAGTCGAAAAGGGGCATAGCTCTGGATGTATCAGTGGGAGAGCGAAAATGTTGACGTTACACTCTCCTGCACTTAATGCATATCGAATATGAAGAAAAATCAGCCGAAAACTGTAGAAGTAGTTCGATGAACAAGGAAAAAAATTTCAGTCAACAAAGGGGCATAACTGCGGATGGATCAGTGGGACAGCGAAAAAGTTACGTTATGCACTCCTGCAGTTGACGGTAGGGCTGTATACCAAATATGAAGAGAATCGGCCCAAAACAGTAGTGTCTACGGACAGACGCACAGACGTTCTTAAAAATCGTGTTTACATGCCTTCGAGCCACACATAATAAGACCCCTCTGAGTACTACGAAATAAGTGACATAAACCGATTTTAGCGACATAAACCGTTTTTAGGTGGCTAATGTAACTACAGTGCAGTCTCCGTTTTTGTTCCACCGTAGACAACACTTGCAAACTCGACGCGAACGCAACGCGAACGCAACGGTTTGCTGTAGCGCTGTATACGTTGTTTAAACGTATAATACGGTTCGTACACGTGTAATACACATTCTCAAACCGTTTAGTTTAAAAGCGTTGTATACGTTGTTTAAACGTATAATACGGTTCGTACACGTGTAATACACATTGTCAAACCGTTTAGTTTTAAAGCGTGTAATACGTTTAGCTTCAAGGCGTATAACACGCTTTGGCGTATACATATGTAGCGAGGTGAAAGAGTTGAAACGTGTACAACGCTTTACCTGGAAGCGTGTAGCTATATGAAAAGCGTTGAAACGTTGTACAACGGTTACACGTTTTAACACAAATACCTGTTCGGCCCCGATCGCTTCGAGGCGTCCTTGTTTCGTCTCCCCTTTTAAAAATATCGCGAATACATACCCTCAGATCGAGTTCAAAGTACATCGGCGGTGTGATTTAGCACTTCAATTGATCCCTAATCCCTGATGACTAATGAGTCACGCTTTTAACACGACAGATGTACCTTGTCGTTTATCAAAATGTTTGAGAATTGTAGATCACGTGAGCCCGCTCATAGGATCTGCGGCATTCCTATGTACATTTTATATACAGAACAATGACGCCTAATACAGCGTAATGTAACAGTTCCTACCTTAATATGGAATAGCCCGGGCAGATAGTCCGTGTCAGTTAATTGGGGTTAAAATATTACGAACCCACAATAAACACAGTGGCAATGGTTTTCTTTTATTTTATTTTAACATCCATCAGAAAATGGCGAGTCTAGGAACTCTCGTATTATCTATTTACGCTGAAGCCAGTCTATTTCAGTCACTAATCCGCTATACACCTGTCCCACGCGTGTGTTAAGATTAATCGATATTTGGAGAAACTGAATACACAGCGAGCTGCACACTGGTTTAAACACGGATATGGCCCGCGGATATGTGTCATAAATTATTTGGTGGTCAAAACCGGTAAATTTACAAGGTTTATAGCGAAATAGCAGGCGACTGGCAATTTTTCTCGGACGATTTTTAAGACTAGTTTTCAAATCTCAATCGGTCTGAGAGTTCAAAAATCGGTCCAGAACCGGAAAACTGAAAATGTTAGAAGCCCTGCAGTGAGTCTAGAAGTATATATACACACACGAAGAACGATCAGAGCACGCGCATTCTACGCGATACAAGGTTGGCATACCAAAACGTGTAATGCGTTAAAACCCGTAAACGTGTTATACGTATAACACGGTTTCATCTGTACGGTGCTGTGTACATGTAGATGCATGTAACCGTTCGTCAAAGAAAGCGTTAAATCGTTTAAACGGTTTACCTTAGCGTTGTATACGTTTACAACCGTTGTATACGTTTACAACCGTTGTACACGGATTACACGCTTTTGAAACTCAATACGTTGCTTACAACCGTTGTATACGTTTACAACCGTTGTACACGGATTACACGCTTTTGAAACTCAATGCGTTGAACACGGTTTGTTCGACTTTCGCGCATGCGCAAGAGTGGGGAAACGCAACGCATGGCAGAAAACGTATTACACGTAGACGACACACGGTTTGAAACGCAACTAACGGAAACTCCACGGATACGCAACGCACAACACTTTGTACACTTATAAACCCGGAACATTTTGACAGAAACAACTGTAACCCTATACTGTACTAAGTCCATCCCTGTTGGGGCTAGCCACATATCCCCTATATATTGGTGCGGACGGACCTAAGTACGGGCAGGGTAAAACCTATATGCCACCGACAACAATCGTTGTGGTCGCGTAATAAAACAAATTTAAAAATTCACTATTTGAACTGAAAAAAGGCATTGCAGCTCAACTAAGTAAATTTTCAACTTTATTACACTATTTTCACTACTCAATTTGAAAATCAATGCGTATTTTCACATTGCTGTGAGTATGTTGTACTCCGACTTTTGATAATCAATGCGTAAATAAGTGCGTAAAATATGCAAATACGCACCTTATCTGGAGCCCTGATGCTGGTGACACCCATGATGGATACTCACGCGAGAACGCTGATGACCAGTTTGACTGCCTGGACTGCGACCTCTGTTTCCTTGTCCAAGGTCATCTCAACGATGCGATCCTTGAATCGATTGGTGAACAACTCAAGCTTATGGCAGAGGTCCTGCGTGTCGTACAGTGGGTAGAGGGCTCGGAGACAGCCGAGTCGCACGTCACCTTGCTGCAAACACAAATACAGTAAATTTGTTTGTTTGTTTGTTGGGGTTTAACGGCCTATCAACAGATAATGTCATTTAAGGCTGGGTCAATGGGTTTAGTACTAAATCCCATATATTATCTGTACAAGTGGAGGGAAAATCCCAAAATCAGAACTGAATATGTGCAATAATCAAAGTACTGAAAGTATTGCAACCAGAGCCTGAACTATTATTATCATAAAATACGAAATCTCGGCGGAGGATTGAAAACACATAGTGGAACTTTTGAAACATCAAAAGGATCTTATCTCTACATTTTATAAACCAATACTCTACTTTCGGTGATGTGTAGCGGTGGATAAAGTTGTATATCAATATTTAAGACGTGTCCAGTAGAACATGTGTTATTCCATGGATAATACAAGCTCGCTGTTGTGTACCCATTCACTGTCCTTAAGCTAGATATAATACTAAATAAATATGCCATTTATTTGTCATCAACATGAACCCATTGACATAATGCATGTATCGGTTCCATTGCCGCCATGGCATGGGTGGGGATAGGCACGTGTCAGACACGGGGCCATAAGAAAAATGCGACAATTATGAAGCACGCAATACTTTTGGTGGTCGACTGTAAAATATGTCCAGAAGCGTGTCATTCCATTTAGAAAGTCGGGAATTAGACAATATATTTTATTTCATCCAATTACACTGGGAACAGGCTGATGAGTACCAATATTGGCTGTAAACACCAGACTGACTGGTCAATTTGGTGAATGTCGGTAACACACAGAATGCGTGTTTTAACGTCGTCATACTCCTTTTGACGCCCTTTTGACGTTACACGTTGGTGTAGCAATATCTGTTCTGAAAAAAAAACGCAAGTATTGTGACCTGTCGGCACACGAATGCCCCCGGTGGCAGATTGGAAAAACTGTGGCAAAGTTAATTAACCGAAGTGATAAGTATTCACAAGCACATTTATGAAGGTCAAAAGGTCAAGGTCATATTAAGGGAAGTGTTGATGTGTGGCATTTGTCGTCCACAAGTATGATGTATTGAAATACTGAAGTAATCCATCAAGGAATATAGAAGTTATGACAGAAATGAGAAGCTCCGGCGAACTTATTAATGTGTGACAAAGTTCAAAGTTGTCAAGGTCAAGGTAATAATAAGGGCAGCATGGATGTGTGGCATTTGTCCACAAGTATGCTGTGTTGAAATATTTAAGTAATCCTTCAAGGAATATAGAAGTCAAAACAGAATTTCGAAACTCCGGCAAACATTTAAATGTGGGGAAAAGTTCAAAGGTGTCATAGTCAAAAGGTTAAGGTCATATTAAAGGCACCATGGATGTGTGGCATTTGTCCACAGGTATACTGTGTTGAAATATTTAAGTAATCCTTCAAGGGATATAGAAGTTATAACAGAATTTCGAAACTCCGGCAAACTTCTTAATGTGCCGTGCCGGACACACGGACGGACGGACGTATTAACATTTTGGGATTATGGGCTATTTGTTCTTCACAAGATCAAAGGAACAGCCCCTAAACTACAAAAGGCTTAGGGGCTATACGGAATAAGTCTATTGTATTCTGTTGTCTTAGGCTCCTCCCCCTAGCCCCTCAACCCCCAATGTTTGCCCGGACGGACGGAAGGAGACGGATGGACGGAAGGACGTACGGAACATCAAGAGAAACGCAATATGACGACCTTGCTATCGCATAGGGGGCATAATAATTACTATATGTTGGCATGACCTACATATAAGCACAGAAGTCGATATTTATACTGGAATGCCACCCCTAAATGCAAAATTATCAGTAATATCTACGTGACCGGGAATAGGGTTTCCTTCAGGAACAGTGAGATTATAATAAGAGTATCCATCATATGCACTGGTGTGGGGCAAGGATATTCCACCCGAGTGTCAGAATATGTTGCCAGAAACGAGGTTTTGCAGAAAATTCTGACGACATATTCTGATCACGAGGGTGGAATATCCTTCTCCCACACCAGTGATTGTGATAGATACTTTTTCTCCGCCCCTATGTAGAACATATTTGCGAATCTCAAAATATTTATCTGACCCAGAATAATACTCAACCTTTAATTCGCTGAATTTGTGCGACTTTTGATACATCCAACGTGTTCGCCATGTCAACAAATGGGTTAAAACTAAGTTTTTCACCCACAGTTCAGTGGATCGTTTACAAATTATTGTTAAATTAATTTTCAATGTCATCACTATTCAGCCCTCGCGTGACTATACAGATATTCTTGTTTCACTCAAGGCACCTGGTGGGATACACGTTTTCAATTCCGTTTTTGTATGAATAATATCGTCTAGCATTACAGGATCCGGATCCAGATAGCAAAACATCTGATGGAATATTAATGAAAGAAACTATTTTTAGTTGAAATTAACATCAAAGTAAGACACACTACACTTCTGTGTTATTTTGTTCACGACCACAACTATTTGAAAAGCATATTAACAAATACATAAAGGAGTATGTAAACAAGTATAAACTGCTACATGAAAATTTCATTCTTGTCACATTTTCTGAACAATAAAGGTATATTCCCACTCAGTAGGCACAACATGTCCCTTATATCAGAGACATCATCCGAGACATTTTCTGGCAAAATAAACATTCATTCACCATTACCCCACGTATTGATTGGCATTATTATACATTTATATCAGACGTAAATTTCCACAATGATATCAGGGGCGATAACTGTGTTTCCTTAACATGTTAACGGACATTACTATTTATTCTCTGTATTTATTTTTTATGTGCAATGAGCATACTTTATAATCTATCAAAAATATTATTTTTCCAGGTGACGCATTTAATTAGTATAAACTAGATTGGTCAGTAAGCGAGGCTTACGGAACACCCCCAGCGTGGGCCCAGGTACCCCTAAATATGTAAAAAAAACAATTCCAAGGGTGTGGGCTTGTGACCTTGACTATCGGCTTAGCGGGGGCGGCACGAAGATGAATTTGTCACAGGGTGGTAGAGGTCCATTGGAGCAATGTGTGTGTGAAATGTGAAGCAGATCCGAGCAAGGAAATAGAAGTTATAACCGATTTCTTTCATGTTAAGTTTTGTAAAGAGACTAAGTATGTGACCTTGACCTCGAGATCAGCGGGGATTTGTCACAGCATGATAGTAGAGCCTTAGAGGAATGCATGCATGAAATATTAAGAATTTTTGATGAAAGAAATAGAAGTTATAACATATTTCTCCGATGTTAAGTTTTGTAAAGAGACTAAGTATGCCACCTTGACCTTGGGATCAGCGGGGGTTGGACGGTCGTAGATTTGTCACAGCATGATAGTACGACCTTAGAGGAATGCACGAGTGAAATATTAAGAATTTTCAATGAAGGAAATAGAAGTTATAACTTATTTAACAGATGTTAAGTTTTGTAAACAGTACCTACACCTTGGGATCAGTGGGGGTTGGACGGTCGTGGAGTTGGGACAGCATGGTAGTAGACTTACAGCAATGCATGTGTGAAATATAAGCATTTTAAATGAAGGAAATAGAAGTTATAACAATATTTCTCTGATGTTAAGTTTAGTGACGGACGGACGGACGGACGGACGGACGCACAGACAACCTGACTTCAGTATACCCCGCCACAACTCGGGGGTATACTAATTAACTAGATGGCCGCGGCCTGCATGTCGCGCCTTGTGGTGAGGCATGGACACTAAAAAAAGAGATATAGTATAAAGAAACAAGAAATGCGTCTGTCGAACGCGGATGCCACCTGCAGCATATTTGAGAAACTGTGACAAAGTGGTTAACTGAAAAGTGTGACGGACGGACGGACGGACGAATGGACAGACAGACGGACGGTCCAAACACTATATGCCACCCGTTTCTTCGAAACCCGGTGGCATAAAAACGTTACCAAAAACTTTAACCGGACGTATGTAACACACGTACGGTACGTACGTACATACGCCAGTACGTACGCCAAAGTGCCGACTATATCGCGCTTTCCGCAAGCGGGCGCGACAAAAACTATCATGCCCCATTTGCATATGAAAATAGCTTGACACCACCATGAGTTACTATTTAATAGTAAAATAAATATTACTAAATAATTTTATCTGTATAGTGTGCACTCTTAATTTTTAGAACTGTTGGAATAGTGACACAATTATACACTTATATAATTCCTATAAAGAATAGTTTGTGCCTACTGAGTGGGCATGTACCTTTAAGGTAGTAGGTCATAGATAGATACACTTGGCTTCAATTATAATTGCATCATAAGAGTGATGTGATATATGAATATAACATATATAAATATTGTCTTGTTACTGTATACCAAGACAAAATTTGACTTACACTGGAATTACATTCCTCAGATGGGGATTTCACATGTACCAATGTGTACTGTAGAATAGCGAATCAGATCTTATTCACAATTTATCTGTTGATTATGCCACGTTTTCTATACTTATTTCACATAAATCAATATCAGTATTATGAAATGAACATATTTCAATAGCTCTGAACTCTGTTATAAATTTACAGATGTAGATTGCATTGGAAAGGCAATATTTATTTTTCTAGTCCTACTAAAATGATAAAATGTATTTCAGAACTACAAGTTTGTTTTACTTTTACAATACTGACATTTCTTTCACACGAAAAATACAGAATATATGTCACAATTAACAGCTAAATTGTGAATCAGATGTGATTCCCTACTCGGCAAGGGAAACCTATGGAGGAGGGCACCGTAGAGTTACTTCCTGCAACTAAATGTATACAAGTGTAGATATACTGTCATCTTTATGGAAGAAATAAATATGCTCCATCCTTAGTGAATTAGACACAGAAATTTAAAATTAGACAGTAACTTCATGAATGTGTAAAACTATCCTGGTGTGGACTGTCAGCCCACATCTACCATGGGAAGGGAATATATATTATTCCATGATGTGATGCACTATTCAACAGGGACCTGTTTCACTAAACGTACAATAAAAATGTTCTCGACACATGAATGTGGCGGCGGACTACATGTACATTGGGGTCACTGAACCTGAACAAATTCACCAAAGAATTCTCAAAATTGGCTGCTAATGCAAATTTTTTTGTCGATTTAAGTTTTGCGCTTACAAACTTCTTAGTCACACACATTTTAGTGAAACAGGCTCCTGGAGTCTTAACCCTTAGACCGCTATCTTATTTTTTTTGTTGTCTGCTGTTATTTTCTATTTTCCATTTTCAGGGCTTAAAAATTCACTCGCCCCGCTCGCCATGGCGAGTCAATTTTCGTGTTGGCGAGAGGATTTTCTTGTCACTGGCCCGATTTGGCAAGTGACAAATCGGGAAAGGCCATTCTGTATTTTCCGAAAATTTACGGAACTGACAAAATTCGCATCTTATGTTCCATTATTTTATTGGTTTTCCTAACCCTTTCCGCGATCTCAAAACCGGAA
Organism: Conchocele bisecta; assembly: GCA_029237695.1. NCBI lineage: Eukaryota > Metazoa > Mollusca > Bivalvia > Lucinida > Thyasiridae > Conchocele > Conchocele bisecta. The sequence continues at coordinate 78,782,026 of CM055278.1, forward strand.
ATGATGTTTTTAATGTTTACATTAGAAACCGGGATATTGATCAATTACAGCATCCCTGTACTAGACAATTGGACGTCCAGACAGTTGCTATGCGCTCGGCGGGTAGTTTTTAATCACTCCTAAAACAGACCACGGTCTAGTTCTGCTGACAGTGTGCTTCGTGTGTTTTAGTATGGGCATTATCACCAGATGCAATTTGTGCAGGGCGTGTCACTGGAAGTGTACTGCGTTAACTACACACTTTTTATGATGCTCAGCATACACTTGTGCTAATAATAATCATTGAATATACTGAATTAAAATAGTTGCTAAGACGCTGCATACATAGCCACTGCAAAATGAATCTGTGTATTGGAAAGGCTTAATAAAGTTACAAAGCATCTGGACAATTGATGCGTAGATCGTCTTCTAAATAATGAAACACCCGTGATTTAATTAAAATTGTGGTTGTGACTGGAGAAATGGGGGACTTATGACCAGTGTATGCAGAGCGGATACAGGGGGGGGGGGGGGGGGGTCCAGGCACACCCCCCCCCCCCCCCCCCCCCCCCCCCCCCCCCCCCCCCCCCCCCCCTGCTCCCAAGCAAAAATTTCTGATCAAATAGCACACCCTCCAGCTCCTGTAGTCTGATACTAATCTATATTGCATGTTGGAAGCATGATGAGTGTTTCATTGATGGAATAGTGAACAGTGCAGATCCTGATCAAACTGTGCGGATGCACAGGCTGATCTGGATCTACACTGGTCACAGAACCCATAAGCCCCATTTCTCCAGTCACAGCCACAAATAACACTTGTTCTCATTATATTTATTATTGCATAAAATAATTTCAGAAAGCATATAAACATGTTATGTACTATTCTATTGGATGGTTCTAAACAAGTTAGTTGCCTAACCTTTTTCGAAACGGTATTACTACTTCTTGCATTTTCCTAAAATGTTGGGCAAGTAGCTTTTTGGTCTGGGCGAGTAGATTATAATTGTACTTGCCCGGCCGGGCAAGTACAAAAAGTGAATATTTTTAAGCCCTGATTTTTATCATCAAAAACATGCTTTGACAGCCCTTTAGAATAATTTACAACATGCTTTGACATCACTTCAGAATCATTTGCATTGAACATCACTTCACAATCATTTCCACAGTTACTTCCATTCAACGGCAAGGTCATATACAGTTACTTCCATTCAACAGCAAGGTCATATACAGTTACGTCCATTCAACGTCAAGGTCATATACAGTTACGTCCATTCAACGGCAAGCTCATATAGTTACTTCCATTCAACAGCAAGGTCATGTACAGTTACGCCCATTCAACGGCAAGGTCATATACAGTTACGTCCATTCAACGTCAAGGTCATATACAGTTACGTCCATTCAACGGCAAGGTCATATACAGTTACGTCCATTCAACGGCAAGCTCATATAGTTACTTCCATTCAACAGCAAGGTCATATACAGTTACGTCCATTCAACGTCAAGGTCATATACAGTTACGTCCATTCAACGGCAAGCTCATATAGTTACTTCCATTCAACAGCAAGGTCATATACAGTTACGCGACAAGGTCCTTTACAGTTACATCCATTCAACAGCAAGGTCATATACAGTTACGTCCATTCAAAGGCAAGGTCATATACAGTTACGTCCATTCAACAGCAAGGTCAGATACAGTTGCGTCCATTCAACAGCAAGGTCATATACAGTTACGTCCATTCAACAGCAAAGTCATATACAGTTATGTCCATTCAACATCAAGGTCATATACAGTTATGTCCATTCAACATCAAGGTCATATACAGTTATGTCCATTCAACAGCAAGGTCATATACAGTTATGTCCATTCAACATCAAGGTCATATACAGTTATGTCCATTCAACATCAAGGTCATATACAGTTATGTCCATTCAACAGCAAGGTCATATACAGTTATGTCCATTCAACATCAAGGTCATATACAGTTATGTCCATTCAACAGCAAGGTCATATACAGTTACGTCCATTCAATGGCAAGGTCATATACAGTTACGTACATTCAACAGCAAGGTCATATACAGTTATGTACATTCAACGGCAAGGTCATATACAGTTACGTACATTCAACAGCAAGGTCATATACAGTTACGTCCATTCAACGGCAAGGTCATATACAGTTACGTACATTCAACGGCAAGGTCATATACAGTTACGTCCATTCAACGGCAAGGTCATATACAGTTACGTACATTCAATGGCAAGGTCATGTACAGTTACGTCCATAAGGTCATATACAGTTACGTACATTCAACGGCAAGGTCATATACAGTTACGTACATTCAACGGCAAGGTCATATACAGTTACGTACATTCAACGGCAAGGTCATGTACAGTTAAGTACATTCAACGGCAAGGTCATGTACAGTTACGTACATTCAACAGCAAGGTCATATACAGTTATGTCCATTCAACAGCAAGGTCATATACAGTTATTCATCGGCAAGGTCATATACAGTTACGTACAGTCAACGGCAAGGTCATATACAGTTACGTACATTCAACGGCAAGGTCATATACAGTTACGTACATTCAACGGCAAGGTCATATACAGTTACGTACATTCAACGGCAAGGTCATGTACAGTTACGTACATTCAACGGCAAGGTCATGTACAGTTACGTACATTCAACGGCAAGGTCATGTACAGTTACGTACATTCAACAGCAAGGTCATATACAGTTCCGTCCATTCAACATCAAGGTCATATACAGTTACGTCCATTCAACAGCAAGGTCATATACAGTTATGAACTAGAATGATCGCCTCATTGATACCTTCGATTTGATATATAACATGACCATATTCAGTGAAAAATAAAATTTGACCCCACGGGCCACGCCCATTTTTGACCCCGGGATCACCATTTTAACTTTGAAAGAGCATTGCACATCGATCATTCTTATCAAGTTTCGTCAAAATCCGGCTAGCGGTTCATGAGAAGAAGATTTTTTAAGAATTTATGCTATTTTTAGACGGTGGCCATCTTGGATTAGCGATGACCTCCGTTTTAACAAATCTGAAAAGGCTTCACCCATGGACCATAACTTTTAAGTTTGGCTACCATGGGCCAAGCGGTTCATGTGAAGAAGAATTTTGAAATCTCTAATAAAAGAACGACCTTTTGACCTTTCGGCGGCCATCTTGGATGACATAACCATCCGATTTCAACAAAAAATGCACCAGAGTGATCGCCTCATTGATACCTTCAATTTGATATAAGACATGACCATATTTGGTCAAAAATAAAATTTGACCCCACGGGCCACACCCATTTTTGACCCCGGGGTCACAATTTTAACAACTTTGAAAGAGCATTGTACATCGATCATTCCTACCAAGTTTTGGTTGGCGGTTCTTGAGAAGAAGATTTTTGAAGAATTTGTGCTATTTTTAGACGGCGGCCATCTTGGATTACTTAATGACGTCATTTTAACAATTTTGTAATCCCCCTACCTAAGGACCATGACCATGAAGTTTGGTGACTATAGGCCCAATGGTTACCGAGGAGAAGACGTTTGAAAATGTTCACGGACGACGGACGACGACGACGGACGACGGACACATTGCGGTAACAATAGCTCACATGAGCTTCGCTCAGGTGAGCTAAAAAGAGATATAGTATAACAAAAAAGTTTAACCAAAAAACTTAACAAAAAACTTTAACCGGACACACGTACGTATGTACGCCAAAGTGCCGACTATATCGCGCTTACCTACCGCAAGAGGGCGCGACAAAAAATTTAACCAAAAACTTTAACCAAAAACTTCAAAGTAATTTGACCTTGACATTGGGCACAGGGGCCGCACGGGAGGGGGGTAGAATGAAAATATAGATGATGATAAACATCCATGTGAAGTTTCAAGGTAATGGGCAAAGCAGTTGCAGACATATAGTATAACGAAAAACTTTAACCAAAAAACTTGACCAAAAACTTCAAAGTAATTTGACCTTGACATTGGGCACAGGGACCGCACGGGAGGGGGGTAGAATGAAAATATAGATGATGATAAACACCCATGTGAAGTCTACAGGTAATGGGCAAAGCAGTTGCAGAGATATAGTATAACGAAAAACTTTAACCAAAAAAGTTAACCAAAAACTTTAACCAAAAAACTTAACCAAAAACTTCAAAGTAATTTGACCTTGACATTGGGCACAGGGGCCGCACGGGAAGGGGGTAGAATGAAAATATAGATGATGATAAACACCTATGTGAAGTTTCAAGGTAATGGGCAAAGCAGTTGCAGAGACGAGACTTAGTATAACGAAAAACTTTAACCAAAAAACTTAACCAAAAACTTTAACCAAACAACTTAACCAAAAAACTTAACCAAAAACTTTAACCAAAAAGCTTAACCAAAAAGTTTAACCAAAAAACTTAACCAAAAACTTTAACCGGACACACGTACATACGTACGCCAAAGTGCCGACTATATCGCGCTTTCCGCAAGCGGGCGCGAAAAAAACCAAAGAACTGAACCAAAAACTTCAAAGTAATTTGACCTTGACATTGGGCACAGGGGCCGCACGGGAGGGGGGTAGAATGAAAATTTAGATGATGATAAACACCCATGTGAAGTTTCAAGGTAATGGGCAAATCAGTTGCAGAGATATAGTATAACAAAAAACTTTAACCAAAAAACTTAACCAAAAAACTTAACCAAAAACTTCAAAGTAATTTGACCTTGACATTGGACACAGGGGCCGCACGGGAGGGGGGTAGAATGAAAATATAGATGATGATAAACACCCATGTGAAGTTTCAAGGTAATGGGCAAAGCAATTGCAGAGATATAGTATAACGAAAAACTTTAACCAAAAAACTTGACCAAAAACTTCAAAGTAATTTGACCTTGACATTGGGCACAGGGACCGCACGGGAGGGGGGTAGAATGAAAATATAGATGATGATAAACACCCATGTGAAGTCTACAGGTAATGGGCAAAGCAGTTGCAGAGATATAGTATAACGAAAAACTTTAATTAACAAAAAAGTTAACCAAAAACTTTAACCAAAAAACTTAACCAAAAACTTCAAAGTAATTTGACCTTGACATTGGGCACAGGGGCCGCACGGGAAGGGGTAGAATGAAAATATAGATGATGATAAACACCTATGTGAAGTTTCAAGGTAATGGGCAAAGCAGTTGCAGAGACGAGACTTAGTATAACGAAAAACTTTAACCAAAAAACTTAACCAAAAACTTTAACCAAACAACTTAACCAAAAAACTTAACCAAAAACTTTAACCAAAAAGCTTAACCAAAAAGTTTAACCAAAAAACTTAACCAAAAACTTTAACCGGACACACGTACATACGTACGCCAAAGTGCCGACTATATCGCGCTTTCCGCGAGCTGCGCGAAAAAAAACCAAAGAACTGAACCAAAAACTTCAAAGTAATTTGACCTTGACATTGGGCACAGGGGCCGCACGGGAGGGGGGTAGAATGAAAATTTAGATGATGATAAACACCCATGTGAAGTTTCAAGGTAATGGGCAAAGCAGTTGCAGAGATATAGTATAACAAAAAACTTTAACCAAAAAACTTAACCAAAAAACTTAACCAAAAACTTCAAAGTAATTTGACCTTGACATTGGACACAGGGGCCGCACGGGAGGGGGGTAGAATGAAAATATAGATGATGATAAACACCCATGTGAAGTTTCAAGGTAATGGGCAAAGCAATTGCAGAGATATAGTATAACAAAAAACTTTAACCAAAAAACTTAACCAAAAAACTTAACCAAAAACTTCAAAGTAATTTGACCTTGACATTGGACACAGGGGCCGCACGGGAGGGGGTAGAATGAAAATATAGATGATGATAAACACCCATGTGAAGTTTCAAGGTAATGGGCAAAGCAGTTGTAGAGATATAGTATAACAAAAAACTTTAACCAAAAAACTTAACCAGAAAACTTAACCAAAAACTTTAACCAAAAAACTTAACCAAACAACTTAACCAAAAACTTTAACCGGACACACATACGTACGTACGTACGTACGCCAAAGTGCCGACTATATCGCGCTTTCCGCAAGCGGGCGCGACAAAAAGTAACAAAAAAAAAACAAAAATATATGTTTTTTTTTTACTTTTCGATTCTAAGCTTCAATGAAATACTTTCCTTTGGTATGCGCTTCTGGTGCTAAAATCAATTTTATTTTTTTGGTCCGGTAAATATTTGTCTGGTCCGGTAAAATTTCAAGTTTACCAAACCGAATGTCGTGTAAAATGTTGGCAGTTTCGCGGAGACTGCAATATGCAGCTTATCTGGAGCTCTGATATAATAAGAAATGTGAAACACAAATACAGATTTCTTATAATATCAGAGCTCAAGGTAAGGTGCGTATTGGCGTATTTTACGCACTGATTTTAGCAGAATACGCATTGATTATTAAAAGTGGGAGTACACATTCGGTTTCAAATTAAGGAGTGCAAATACTGTATGTAATAAAGTTGAAAATTTACTAAGGCGAGCTGCAAAAAGCAAACAGTGTTTGTTTTTTTGCAGCTCATATAAGTTAATTTTTAAATTTGTTTTATTTTTCATCATTTGTTCCCTATTTAATACGGAAGAAAATCAATAATACATTTGTAAAAGTAAAATATGCATTGAATTTAAAATATTGGGGTATAATACTCTTTAGATACAAAACTTATCTGGAGTTCTAAGGACACATAATCAGTGCATATAGAAATATAAAACTTGATGTTTGTGCAAGTGTAGATAACGCTAAATAACGGCCCGGGATGGGCTCTCATAGTATTACCTTAAAGCGACTGTGTCTCGAATGGCACAAAAGATGCATTTCACAACATATGAGATGTATTATGAATATTGTTTCACTATAGTAGCAACTCATCCTTAACACAATCAACACCAGTGGTATTGGCAAACAGTGTAGATCTAGATGAGCCGGCCCTTGACGAGCTTCTCAATAGGATCTGCACTTCTTGCAACGAATTTTCATATTTTTTCGAGAAAAAAAAACCACCCCCTTTTTATAAATGAACCAGACTGAAAATAATTTTGTGATGCTTGGATTGGTCGGAAAATTAACATATCAAAATCAATTCCAGTTCCATATAGGAGAAAGGGTTAAACAGTCTAATTATCGCATTTGCATGTCAGCTTTCTATGTCGTGCACAGCAAGTCAAGGAAATTCCATGCTAAATTTACTTGGTCGTATTAGTCATCCATCTGGAAATGCCACTCGTCGTGATGTAATTACTTTCACGGATTCAAAGTTACCATTGACTACTGTTATACTGAATATACAACACAAAGACAAATAACTAGGGGGCCAGGATATACTTCAAATACCAAGATGAGTTTTTATGGATAATAATAAAGATATGCTATATTTGTGATCTGTTTTGATGTGATTTGTTTTCTGCAGCATGATAAAGGTACCACAAAATGTTTATTGCTTTTTGATACTCACTACTTCTGATTTCAATTGGGTTTTTGGCAATTTTAATTGGGTATTTAAGCAAATACACAACTAATCTGGAGCTCTTGTCACATATTCAAGATTGCAGTAAGTTGTGGAAAGGTTGACATGATCATCTATATCGGTGACCATGAGTGTTGCAATTTTTTTTCATCAATGTCCACAGACGATGGCCAAATGAGCTCGATCCCGCATTGAACCTGCTGCATTAGGGGGAATATTCCAAAATCGGAACGGAATATTTACATCAAGAAAAAATATATTCAGCCCTGAAATTAGAATAACCTGACCTGGTGCCAGGTACATACCACACCGAAGTGACTTGGTCCCTTCCCCTAAAAGTAATAGGATTACGAATAATGATAATACGCAAGTAAGGGGTATAACCAGATTCAACTGTCACATACAAGAACGCCAACAACATACGCGAGGGCCAAACCAGGTCTCCGGTCGGGATTTTGGTAAGGATGAACCCTGATTGTTAAATTACCCACCGCATGCTCCCACCTTCCACCCATTTCGTGAGAAGACTTTTTTAAGAATTTGGCCTACTTTTCTATGGCGGCCATCTTGGATTAGGTGACGACATCCATTTTAACAAATATGAAAAGGCTTCACCAATATACCATAACTGTGTAGTTTGGCGTGTATCATGTATCGGCCAATCAGTTCATGAGAAGAAGACCTATTGGTGGCCATCTTGGATGACATGAATATCTGATGTGATTGTCTTATTGATACATTCGATTTGATATATGACACGAATATATTTGATCAAATGTGAAATTTGACCCCTACTTGACCTCCTCCCGCCCCCTGCCCCGCCTATTTTTGATCCCGGGGCCACCACTTTAACAAATCGGAAAGAGGATTGACAATTGATTATTCCTGCCAAGTTTCGTCGAAATCGGTCTGGCGGTTCAGGAGAAGATTTAGCAAGAATTTGAACTGCTTTTCTATGGCGGCTATCTTGGATTATAGACGACCTGCATTTTAACAAAGATAAAAATTTCGGCCAAGCGGTTCACGAGAAGACGTTTGAAATTCTAATAAAAGGATGACCTTTCGGCGGCCATCTTTGACAAAATAATCCACAGATATCGACAAAACATACTCCAGAGTGATTGCCTTGTGGATACCTTCGATTTCATATATGACATGACCATATTCGGTCAAATGTGAAATTTGACCCCCTACTTGACGCCTTTTTGACCCCGGGGTCACCATTTTAACAAATCTGAAGCAGTGTTGACTATCGATCTTTTTCCTGCCAAGTTTCGTCGAAATCGGTCCGGCAGTTCAGAAGATCTTTAAACAAGAGGGCCATGATGGCCCTAATTCGCTCACCTGACTCCATGAACACCAGAGGAGAACGTGACATTGAGTTCATATGTGTTGTAAAAAAATTGTGCTATTTTTAGATGGCGGTCATCTTGGATTAAGCGATGACTCTCATTTTACCAAATCTGAAAATGCATCACCCAAGGATCTTAACTTACTATGAAGTTTGACCAGCATCGGCCATGTGGTTCCGGAGAAAAAGACGTTCAAAATCTCGAATAAATGGACCTTTTGGAGGCCATCATGGATGACATAATCATCCGATTCTGACAAATATTGCACCAGAGCAATGGCCTCATCGATACCTTCAATTTGATATATGACATGAGCATATTTGGTAAAAAATAAAATTTTACCCCACGGGCCACGCCCATTTTTGACCCCGGGGTCACCATTTTAACACCTTTGAAAGAGCATTCTACGTCGATCATTCCTACCTAGTTTCGTCGAAATCTGGCTGGCGGTTCATGAGAAGGAAGATTTTTAAGAATTTGTGCTATTTTTAGACGGCGGCCATCTTGGATTAGTGACGACCTCCGTTTTAACAAATCTGAAAAGGCTTCACCCATGGACCATAACTGTGAAGTTTGGCCACCATGGTCCAAGCGGTTCGTGTGAAGAAGAATTTTGAAATCTCTAATAAAAGAACGACCTTTTGACCTTTCGGCGGCCATCTTGGATGACATGACCATCCAATTTCGAAAAATAATGTACCAGAGCGATCGCCTCTTTGATACCTTCGATTTGATATAGACATGACCAAAATAAAATTTGACCCCAATTTGACCTGACAGGCCACGCCCATTTTTTACCGCGGGGTCACCATTTTAACAACTTTCAAAGAGCATTGTACATCGATCATTTCTACCAAGTTTTGTTGAAATCTGGCTGGCGGTTCATGAGAAGATTTTTTAAGAATTTATGCTATTTTTAGACGCCGGCCATCTTGGATTAGCGATGACCTCCATTTTAACAAATCTGAAAAGGCTTCACCCTTGGACCATAACTTTTAAGTTTGGCTACCATGGGCCAAGCGGTTCATGTGAAGAAGAATTTTGAAATCTCTAATAAAAGAACGACCGTTTGACCTTTCGGCGGCCATCTTGGATGACATAACCGATTTCGACAAAAAATGCACCAGAGTGATCGCCTTGGTGATACCTTCGATTTGATATATGACATGACCATATTCGGTCAAAAATAAAATTTGACCTCAATTTGACCCCACGGGCCACGCCCATTTTTGACCCCGGGGTCACCATTTTAACAACTTTGAAAGAGCATTGTACATCGATCATTCCTACCAAGTTTTGTCGAAATCCGGTTGGCGGTTCTTGAAAAGAAGATTTTTGAAGAATTTGTGCTATTTTTAGACGGTGGCCATCTTGGATTATGTAATGACGTCATTTTAACAATTTTGTATTCCCCCTACCTAAGGACCATGACCATGAAGTTTGGTGACTATAGGCCCCAATGGTTACCGAGGAGACGACGTTTGAAAATGTTCACGGACGACGGACGGCCGACGGACGGACACATTGCGGTAACAATAGCATCCGATTTTGACAAAACAGGCTCCAGAGTGATTGTCTTGTCGATACCTTCAATTTGATATGTGACATGACCATATTTGACCTCTACATGACCCCTCCAGCCGCGCCCATTTCCCATTTTTGACCCCGGGGCCACCATTTTATATCGCTCACCTGTGCAATGTCACAAAAATCAAGCAAATACTGGTATGTAAAGTTGTCACTATATATGTATACATATACATCAAAATAAGCCCATGACAGGCACAAAATGTTATGCGACAAACTTGAGAAGTCACCAGGGTAGGAGTTGTCTCGCGATATGTACATATATATCTTACACAACTTTCAGAGGGTTGGAGACCACAACAGGATGCTTCCAGCCTACTTTAAATTGCAATCCTTAGATTTTATGTATTATAACCATATTCCGTAAAAACGTTGACAACTATTTGACCACCCGGGCCATGCCCATTTTTGACCAGAGGTCACCATTTTAACAGCTTTGAAAAAACATTGTACATTGATCATTTCTGTCAAGTTTCATCGAAATCGGTCTGGTGGTTCGTGAGAAGATTTTTAAGAATTTATGCTATTTTTAGACTGCAGCCATCTTGGATTAACGACGACCGCCATTTTAACAAAACTGAAAAGGCTTTACCAATGAATCTTAACTGCGAAGTTTGTATGAAGACGACATTTGAAATCTCTAATAAAAGAACAACCTTTTGACCTTTCGTCGGCCATCTTGGATGATGTAATCATCCGGTTCGATGAAAACAGCACCACAGCGATCGCCTCATCAATACCTTTGATTTGATATATTATAAGACCATATTCCGTCAAAAATGAAATTTGACATCGATCATTACTGCCAAGTTTCGTAGAAATCGGTCTGGTGTAGCAAAGAGAATAAAATATTAAATGACAAAAAAAAAAAGAAATCGGTCTGGTGGTTCGTGAGAAGATTTTTTAAAATGTTGTGCTATTTTTAGACGGCCGCCATCTTGGATTAACGATGACCGCCATTTTAACAAAACAGAAAAGGCTTTACCAATGGACCATAACTGCATGGACCATAACTGCGAAGTTTGCTACCAATGGCCAAGCGGTTTGTATGAAGAAGACGTTTGAAATCTCTAATAAAAGATCGACCTTTTGACCTTCTTGGATGATGTAATCATCTAATTTCGACAAAAAATGCTCCTAAGTGATCGTTTCGTCCATACCTTCGAATTGATATATGACATGACCATATTCGGTCAAATGTGAAATTTTACCCCTTCTGCCCCGCCCATTTTTTCCCCGGGGGCCACCATTTGAAGGAATCTGAAGTTAGCTATCGATCATTCATACCAAGTTTCGTAAAAATCGGCCTGGCAGTTCGCGAGAAGATTTTTTAATAATTTGACCTACTTTTCAACAGCGGCCATCTTTGATTTCGCGATGACCACCATTTAAACACCAGATGGCCGCGGCCCGCATGTCGAGCCCGCCGAGGCATTTGATGGCATTTTTAAAAACTTTAACGCAGATTTCGGACAGGACGCACGGATGGACGGACGCACGGACACCCAGACGTCATTGTGATCACTATGTCTCTCACCAAGTTTTGTCGAAATCCGGTTGGTGGTTCTGGAGAAGATTTTTGAAGAATTTGTGCTATTTTTAGACGGTGGCCATATTGGATTAAGTAATGACGTCATTTTAACAATTTTGTAATCCCCCTACCTAAGGACCATGACCATGAAGTTTGGTGACTATAGGCCCAAAGGTTACCGAGGAGAAGATGTTTGTTCACAAACGGACGGACGGCGGGCGGACGTTCCTACAAATGGATACTTGTTGGGTTTTTACTGTATAAACAAGTACCCAACAAAACACTAACCATAACCCTACCCAAGAAGATCCCTAAAAAGCTTGCCCAACACACAGAAGAGCATTTGTTGGGTACTTTTGTACCCGACAAGTACCCATTCGTGTGCACGGACGGACGGACGGACGGACGGACGAACATTTTGCATTTATGGGCTATTTGTTATTTAAAAGATCAAAGGAATAGCCCCTAAACTACATAGGTTTAGGGGCTAACGGAATAAATCTATTGTATTCTATTGTTATAGGCTCCTCCCCCTAGCCCCTAAACCCCCAATGTTAGCCCGGTCGGACGGACGGACAGACACATTGCGGTAGCAAACTAGCAATAGCTCACCCCTAAACCCCCAATGTTAGCCCGGACGGACGGACGGACACATTGCGGTAGCAAACTAGCAATAGCTCACGAGCTTCGCTAAAAATCTGAAACAGCGTTGACTATCGATCATTCGTTGAAATCGGTCCGGTGGTTCGTTAGAAGAATTTTTTTTATTTTAAGGATATGACCTACTTTTACACGGCAACCATCTTGGATTATGTGACCACCTCCAATTTTACAAATCTGATGTGCCCTCACCCATAGATCATCCATGTGAAGATTGACCAACATTGGCCCAGTGGTTCGTGAGAAGAAGACATTTGATGAAAGTGTGAACGGACGCACAAAAAGTGCTAACAATAGCTCACAGGCCTTTCCCCAGAAATAATTTAAGGCGCTGGGGTATTTCAGCGTGAACGTCATATTTTGATGTCATAATTATTAAATTGGGCATATACACATATATCTCCTTTAATACATGTTTAAACATTATAATACACAATTATAGTGCTTGCAAGGATCAAATGAAACTCAAACTATTAAAATGAAAACAATATCAAAACTGGACGTTTTTTATATTCTATCTGAAATTTATAGTGATAGGGTACCTTGGTTTTTAAATTAATGCGCTATAATGGGTTGGGGAAAGACGTGCTAATAATGGGTTGGGGAAAGACGCGCTATAATGGGTTGGGGAAAGACGCGCTATAATGGGTTGGGGAAAGACGCGCTATAATGGGTTGGGGAAAGGCCTGGCTATAATGGGTTGGGGAAAGACGCGCTATAATGGGTTGGGGAAAGACGAGCTATAATGGGTTGGGGAAAGGCCTGGCTATAATGGGTTGGGGAAAGACGCGCTATAATGGGTTGGGGAAAGACCTGGCTATAATGGGTTGGGGAAAGGCCTGGCTATAATGGGTTGGGGAAAGACGCGCTATAATGGGTTGGGGAAAGACGCGCTATAATGGGTTGGGGAAAGACGCTCTATAATGGGTTGGGGAAAGGCCTGGCTATAATGGGTTGGGGAAAGACGCGCTAAAATGGGTTGGGGAAAGACGCGCTATAATGGGTTGGGGAAAGACGCGCTATAATGGGTTGGGGAAAGACGTGCTATAATGGGTTGGGGAAAGGCCTGGCTATAATGGGTTGGGGAAAGACGCGCAAATACGCGCTATAATGGGTTGGGGAAAGACGCGCTATATGGGGAAAGACGCGCTATAATGGGTTGGGGAAAGACGCACTATAATGGGTTGGGGAAAGACGCGCTATAATGGGTTGGGGAAAGACGTTTGGGGAAAGACGAAGTATAATGGGTTGGGGAAAGACGTGCTATAATGGGTTGGGGAAAGACGCGCTATAATGGGTTGGGGAAAGGCCTGGCTCACTTGAGCCATTGGCTCAGGTGAGCTAATACGAAAACTATTCGGACGTTTCCCAAAAAGTAAATATTCAAAGTATAATTTGTTCACAAGGCAAAGACAAGGTACATTTTCACATTCAACAGCTTCTGTTTGGCTTATTTAAACCTCTGCACATACACTACAACAGGTCAGAGGGAAGATAACATCGATTGAAACATGTTAAACGGACGTTGATCTGTCAAAATACATTGTAAGATATAGACGTGTTGTGGTCAGATAATGCTTCTGAACCATGAAGGAATATAGAAGTTTTGGTTGCCGGTTTTGACACACTGCATTCTGGCGACACCTTTAGAGGTATATATAAAAAAATAATATTGTTTTCCAATTATTTTTCAAGTAAATGTCACCACTCATTGAAACCTTGATGTGATGTTTCTCATATTATTTCCGCATGATAGCAATGTATAAGTCTTCGTTTAAAGCTTTTACACCCGTATAAGTGGGCCCCCCTAACAGCAACATTTCTGCCCTGTAAAACGTACTCTAAACATTGCAATTGGTATTTGTGATTTACATACAATCGAACTAGAACATTTTCATTCAAAATGGCCACCAATACACCACTACCTTACCCCACCACACTAAACCATATATAAAACTATTTTATTTGACCAGTTCTTGGTTTATTCGTATTGGATTTTATTTTGTAAGTGAAATAAAAGCTCATGCTACTTTAATAAATATTTATTACCTAATAAAGAATGTATATAAATAAAAAATGTCCGCCAACAATCACAATCTCCGTTAATTTGCCACCGTGTCACTTATATATCACCATTTAACATTTCAAAACATACTTACGTACGATAATATGTAAATGGCCATGAAAATAGCAAAACATACTTGGATAACTGTTTTGTGTACCAAAATCCAAGATGGTTGCCAAATATCACGATTTCTCATCAATTTACATTGTGTTACAAATTTGATGGCAACAAATAAAAACATATAAACAGTATTACATCGACACAGTAAAACAAACGTAACACATACTTTGAAAATTGCCTAGCTACAGTTTACCAAATTCTAAGATGGCCGCCATTTAATATTGGATAAGACGGTTACCGTAATGTATTTTTTTATGTTGTGACACGGGTTATAATTTGGAAATGATTATAATATACCCGAGTAAGTACGGCCTCTGTATGAAAAAGACATAGCCATGTTGCTACTTTGATTTTGGTATATTTGAATTCCCAAAGCAGTAACATTACGCAGGGATGAGAAATATTTTAAATTGCCTTCATTAAATCAAACAGTAAACGTTGTTTTGTCCCACTGACATAGAACTATTACACACATAGCTTCATACGCACTTAAGTGTTAGCGAAGCATATATAATTAAGTCTAAAACTACTCTACTCCATCAAACCATTTTATATTTTCACCAAGCGGATTCCACGAACATGATGTTAACGACATACAGTACAGCCACCGCGAAACCCGCACATTTTTTGTAATTGCGGCAACCAATTTAGCTTTAGCGCGGAATATTGCCGCAATCTCTCGCAAAACGTCCCGTGGCCGTTTGCGGCATAACGCGAAACTCCGCAAATTTTATGCGGTCGTTTCGCGGCGATCCTCGGCAAAACTTTCCAGTGTGTACAACGTACATGTACATGTTATCGCACCTCTAACGCCGCGTTTTGCGGCAAAATGGACACGGTAAAATGCGGCAAAACTCGGCAATTCACTCTGAAAATATGTACATTGTTTGATTGAATGAAGTCAGTTTTTACCCTTGTAGACATGCATTTCGCATGGATCGATTTGGTATATCTGTCAATAAATCATGTTCGAACATCCATGGTCATACCGATATTGATCATGTAAGATGTAGATATCAAACAGGCATATTCAGAATATTGATCATGTAGGATGTAGATATCAAACAGGCATATTCAGATTTTCACGGTGTGTAATCGATCGTATTTCCTCGCCACCATATAAAACCCGACTCGAGAAACACAAATTATGTTGTTATTTCTGAATTTGTCAATCGTTTGCACGGTCTAAGAAATCAAACAAATGTGAAAACAATTTTGTTTTTACAAAATATTTGACTCGTCTAAGGAGACGATTCTTATGTGTTGCCAAAACATGTTTTATTAAGTCATCGGACAAATGTGAAAAGAAAACCTGAATATATTGGTATTTCTTTACAAAAACATATTTTGACAAAATATGAGAATCGTCTTACTTAGGAGACGATTCTCATGTGCTGCCAAATCTTGCTTTTATCAAGAAATCAAACAAATGTGAAACTGCACAAGCTGCATGCGTCAATTCGATGACGTGAGCGACTACATAGCGTGGTTTTGGTATGTTCGTTTCCGCCGAGTTCTAAAGGTCAGTTACACTTTGCACGTGAAAATGGATTACCGACTGATGATTGTAAACACCATCAGGTGTGCAGCTAGACCGAAAATGATATGTCGCAAATGTGCTACAGTCGAACCTCTCTAAACCGAACACAGAGACAAGTTAGTTGTGCTTAATTTTGACATAGTTCGTGTCCATTTATCTCCGATTATAATTGTTGTTCATGAACACAAAGCACCCACGCGTGTCTTGAAGTAGTTATATACATGGTTCACAGTGGAGACTCTCTAAACCGGACGCCCTGGGATGTGCCCCAGGGTGTCCGGTTTAGAGAGGTTGCACTGTAGTTGTGGATGGGTGGGTACGGCGGTATATTTTTTTTAATGTAAGTACATGTATATGTATTAATACCTTTAATAAATTAGCTTTTGTACCAACATTAATACTAGACAGTATGCACTGTAGTTGTGGATGGGTGGGTACGGCGGTATATTTTTTTTAAATGTAAGTACATGTATATGTATTAATACCTCTAATAAATTAGCTTTTGTACCAACATTAATACTAGACAGTATGTTTGTAAAACATGGATACTCTGGAATACTGGACTCTAACTGGAGAAACTCTTACAAACTTGTTGATGTAAATGTACACAGACGGACGGACTTACGGAACCTCAAGAGCAAGGCAATTGCCCCCCCCCCCCCCACCTGGCTATCGCATAGGGGCATGATTAACCCAGGCAATCAGTTTTGTTGAGAATACGGTACATTTTCGTTTCAGCTCTCGCGATCACGCTTCGCGATCACGCTTCGCGTTTTCGCGATCTCGATCTACGCGCAAGATCGTGAAAGGAGACGATTCTCATATGCACAGTACTGTCAAAACATGTTTTGTTGTGAATATGTTTCGCGATCCATCACGCTTCGCGTTTTCGCGATCTCGGCCTATGCGCAAGATCGCGAAAACGCAAAACATGTTTTGTTGAGAATATGTTTCATTTTCGTTTCGCGAAATTGTAACATGTACAAATCGTCTTAGGAGACGATTCTCATGTGCTGCCAAAACATGTTTTTATTAAGAAATGGAACAAATGTGGACAAACATCAATATTTCTGACAATAAAAACATGGTTTGACAAAACATGAGACGTTTCTGATGTGCTGCCAGTACATATTTATTGAGTAAATAAGGATTCCGTTACCTTTTTTTGAGATTCCACACCTTCTCTCCGACCAATAAAATGGAAGAAATATTTTTATCAAACGCGGTGAAAACCGCTATGCTATAAGAGAGATAAGTTCCATTCCATTAATAAATATGTAATTGATCGTAAATGTGCTGCTCTTGTGCACAGGTTGAAGTAACGGACCGAGGTCTATAAATACATTAAATATGCCTAAAAGCATCAATAAATGAAGATTTTTTTTACCCCCTCCATCTAATCATTATAATGATTAGATGGAGGGGGTAAAACAAATTTTTTTTTCTTCATTTATTGATGCTTTTAGGCATATTTAATGTATTTATAGACCTCGGTCCGTTACTTCAACCTGTGCTCTTGTGTCGGCGTGTTTCAAAGATCCGATCGACACAACTTAACCTTTAGATGTCATTTTGTAACCTTTCATGTCCCACTTTCCAATGCCGACACACGTCCCAGTAGGTCACCGCACGTGCATATGATGATGTATGACGTGATCGGACAAAACCGGGCTTATTGCATATGTGACTAGCGAAGACCAACACGTGTTCACCATCAGTAGATTGTAACAGGACACGTAAATCGTTTTAGGAGACGATTCTCATATGCTGCCAAAATATGTTTATTAGAAAAAATAATATTATCTTTTTGACAAAACATGAGAATTGCCTCCTAAAACACGAGAATTATAATGGTGTTCTGTTAGTGTCGTGTAACTCGCATTTACTCTATTTCGACCTCTACACGAGATCGCGAAAACCCTTTCATATGTACCTGACATATTCCCCAATATCCACATTTCTTCTATTTCTTAATTAAAATAATGTTTTACAGCACATGATTATCGTTTCCTAAGGCGATTATGATACTACAGTGTCCTGTTAGGGCATTTAACAAACATCATTGGAACCTAAATTTGCAATTGATAAAGCATAAAATAATAAAGCAAAACATCGCAAACCGCCGCATTTTCTGTCCATCAAAACGCCGCAAATTGTGGCAAATGTGCCGGTGATCTGTTTTATGATTTCGCCGCGTTTTGCCGCAATTGACTTGGGTCACGATTGCGGCAATTTATTTTAACATAACGGGGTTAAAAACGGAATCAGCATCTCTTAGCAAGTCCATCACTGTGTGGTTAACCTCACAATGTAGCTCTCGTTTGTACGGACGGACGGACGGAGACGGACGGACGGACGGACGGACGGACGGACGGACGTCATTGTGATCACCACTGTCTCGCTTTCCGCAAGCGGGCTCGACAAAAATAGGGGAAACATACAGCGACAAAATATAACGGTCAATAAGGCGCAACACCCTGACAGTGACAATCCACAGCGCTATAGTGTAATGTGCGACAATCCTGTAACAGGTCAGCCATAAGTACAATGAAACAAAACAAATGCTACAAAAGAAGGGACAATATGATCAAATGGAGTAGCATTGTGGAAGCTGTCGCGAGCTCTGCTGGACAGCATCTTTTTACACATGCCATGTAATTACAAGCACGTTATAGCAACATTGTACTTCAAAGTAACATCAGTAGCACTTAAAACATGACATATGTAGTAAAATACTACTCATAACTGCATTTTACAGCATCCACCCTCAGCACTAGTTAGCCAACAGAAGTAAATGTCCTCATAGTAAGCAAATGATAGCCAATTCGAACATCAGGTGAACATCCCTGCTCGGTTTATAGATTGTCATAGGCAGAAATTGTCGTCGTCTATATGTCTGGCAGTGACTAACTTTAAATAAGTACAATGCATTATCCTTTAAAATGGAGTGGTTTGTTGAAATACCATAAAGATTCTAATAGACGCCCGGGCGTCTATTAGAATCACCACTGGCTCCGAAGTCCAGGTTGGGCGTTTAATAGAGGCAAGTGTTATTCAGCAAAGGGAAAATTATAAAAAAATATACGATGCTCTGCCATCTGAACAAAAACATAACTAAGGGACGTTACTCTCAAACGCCAGACTTGATTGTACTGTCTGTCAGTTTATAAACATTTGGGCGAAGATGTTTCGGCCCACTCTGGTCATTATGGTACAGTCGGCAGTGTTCAAGCTAGCCCTTCAAAATAGGGAGAAGTTTTCACTAAAAAATGGAGAAAATAGACAATTTTTTCCAAAATTTCTGTTTTATATAGTGAAAAACTTCTCCCTCAACTCAAAATAGGGAGAAGTCAAACAATTTAGGGAGAGAATTTCGCCCACTTCGCCCTGTCAACTGATCCCTGCAGTCGGTAGAAATGTTAAATTTAATGGTAATGTATATCAAATTAAGACAGCGTCAATCATTAATGCTGATCAGATTTACGCCTACGGACGTTTCGTCAGCGTCAGCGTTTCGGATCTGTCGGGTTTGAGATGCTTTGAAAATGGCGTCTCCGTAACCGTGTAAATTCTGATCACCCTGTGTCCGTGCAAATAGCTACTGCTGATGAGGAATTTACTGTGACACCAGAAACAGTTGAATTTCGCTTCCGCTTTTGAAAGTGAAAGTAGCAATTATGTTTTTTCCCCCGAGTTTAAAGGAAGTTGCTTTCGAAATAATGGAAAGAACAAAAATCTAATTGGACAATTAGCTCCAATTTTGTTTCAAGTCGGTACTGGGCGTTTATTAGAGGCACTAATTTCGTGAAAATCGGCCAAAAAATGTGTCATTTTCAACGTAAAAAGTGGGGGGTGGGCTAAGTGTTTAGCGGCATGACACTAGACAATTATTGCAACACTTGCCAGTTGCAATGTTTCATCTGTGTGACTGGTGTAAAGTTTGTGTAGCTACGTGTAACCAATAGACAGGGACATGGTCGCATAACATATTGTCGTATGTTATGAAACAGATACTGTTCTATCTGAAATGTATGCATATGTTATGTGTTATGTCACAAGGATTTCATGATGTTTTGGATTTGTATAATTATGTATGCTCGGTGAGCACGTAGAACCTATTGTTCAATAGAATATAATATAAACTGATCAGAATAAATGCCTGTCAATGACATTTCCAACATTGGCGTGATAAATGCTATGCCATGGAGTAAACATGCGATAAAGTTATATTTCATGGAGCCAACGCAGCCGACACATACTTAGGCTTATGGCAGCCACGTACAAAGATAAAACACTGCGGTTTTTGACAATGCGCATGTTCAGAATCGCGAGATTTGTTTGATTTGGAATAATAAATGTACCAGATAAGAAAACTTAGGACATGCAAACTTACACGACGTCCGATTTGTAACATAATTTGTTAATATTGCCAACGTTTTATTGACATATTTGTCATGTGGCTACAGTTTTCTATAAACAATCTGAAGTGTTTATCAATGGCATATACATGTACTTGAAAGTAATATATCATTGTAATATAATAGAATGTTGTTTATGGAATAATGAAACGTGAAAATGTCATTTTATGCCACACTATCTTTTTGCCATGCCCTGGCTCAAATATTAATGGTATCTATAAACATATAGGAATTGTGAATTATGATATTCAAAGAGTTTCGCATGAGTAACAACTGGTTGACACGTTCAATACAGTTGAGACTGTAATAAACAAACACTCACTTATATAAACAAACACTCAACTCACTCATATAAAACTTATATAAACAAACACTCATTTATATATAAACAAACACTCACTTATATAAACAAACACTCACTTATATATAAACAAACACTCACTTATATAAACAAACACTCACTTATAGCGTTAACGTAATATCCAAGTTAATAAATAGTATATACATTAATGTTCTGCTCGTGTCGTATAATAAGGGTCGTGGGTTCGAGCCTGACTAGCGGCGTGCGTTGTGTCCTTGAGCAAGACACTTTATCCACACTGCTCCAATTCACCCAGCTGAAAATGGGTACCGATAATTCGTAGTTACTCTGTAAATACGAATTGCCGGCTTCTCTCAAAAAATCTCTACCTCCGTTCTTTCTCCCATTCTTGGGAGATGGCATGCAAGGTCCTAGAGCCAGTGCCACCGTTAAATACACTGCAGCTCCATTATAACTCGATCGCGTATAGCGCGATGTCCATTATAACACGGGACTCTCGTGGATCCTAAAAAAAATATTAAAAAAAGAAGAAACGCGATGTTTGTGACAGTCATCAAAGTACAACTACCGCGCATGTCATACCGGGCTTAGAAGGTTCTTGAACCAGTTCCCACATTTAAATATAAGATAACTACCGCTTTTTGTCATCAAGTAATTTAAATGTTACGAGACATTAAAACACATAATTGTCGCTAATAAATGGTTGCGTGTTCGGTCGCCTTTCTCTATTTTACTCGACAGGTGTAATATTTAGAATCCTATAAATAGACTGGTGTTTGTGTGCAATCTGAAACAATACATTCAGCATTATCTGGGTATGGGATCACGTGATCTATTGAAAACACTGCAGCCCACGGCAATCACGATGTCTAGCGTAAATCGTAAATTTCATTCATCAATATGACTGTTGCAGTGTAAACAATAGATCACGTGACCCCACATCCTGAGATTATGCACGTATCAACAGCTAATCGTCCGCATGAATAGGCAGGACACGTGACCATTAGTTATTATCAATTAATCCTTTTAAGGGCCTGTTGATCGCAAGCAGTATACATTGTAATAAGCGTCTGTCTATCGCGAGCACTATACAACGTAATAAGCATGATTTTATAAATAACTCACATGTTTAATAAATTAATACAAGTTTGTATGTCATAGTCATTATTAATAATTACTTTAACTTCTGTTCAAATGACATGATTTTATATGGGTCCGTTGCTAATGGAATTCCCGTAATAGTTGGTAACCGAAATGCGGATGATACCAGTACCCGTGCATGTCCCGAAATTTTATAACGCGATCGGATTCGATCGCGATTTGAAATCTTGGACCCCGACCATCGCGTTATAATGGAGCTGCAGTGTATAAGCTAAAAAAAAACAAAAAGTTCAGCTATTAAGACCACTTGTGGGACTGAAGAAAAGTGGTCTAATTAGCGACACAATACAGTGTATAATGTAATATATGTATTATACATGTACGTTTACGTTTGTTCATAATTGCTGTTTATGTTTATCAGACAATATTCTAGAATGACGATTTGTTTACACCAAATGATAATTTACTCAAATGTAAACAACAAATATAGTTGGCTCATATGACAAGAATTGAAAACAATATTTGCAACCAGTGTAGACCAATATCAGTTTGAACATAATTACAGTATGTGCCATATACTCCATATAATCAGGGGCTGTCGTGGTCATTGTTATGTTTCTCACAAAAAAATGTAGATCCTCAATGGTATGCAGTATGCAGATCGGTTTGCATTAGCAGATTCCCTGAAGGCCGCTCACAAATGTCAGTAACCGTGTTTTCCCCATGACCCGTAGCAAATTATGTGACAATTTTCTTATTGTCCGAGTACTTACCCACACGAATAACCCGATAATTGGCGAAGAATAATTGACACCGGTCGACTTTAATCGCACGCTAATCCACTGGACTAATTTCCTTCACCAACATCAAACACTTCTTAATCTTAATTAGCCAGTGCAAAATCGGCACAAGCTTCTTTAAAATAACAATTAAATGCACTAATCTGTCGAAATTGTCACGTTTGGCGTTTGTTTATTGGGTGTCATAAATCGGTCTGTGTATTGTCGTAAAACTTTCACGCTTATTTTATCCACGGGTGTAGTCGAATTGGCGAGCGTAAAGACATCAAACAAATTTTGACAGGACCACCGTAGGTGGTCGTTATGATAGGCCTAAAAACAACACATTTTGACACATCAGGACTGCCAAAGGTGGTCGTATTACGGAATAGCGGGGTGGTCGTAGAATCGGAACCTGCGACCATGTAATTATATAGTAAAAAGAACGGTTCTTTGAAAAAGTGGTCGTAATAGCGGGGCGGTCGTAACATGGAACTTTACTGTACTAATTTTGTGAGTCGTACAGTGCTAGGTCTTAGAGTGTACATCGATGCCCATTGAAAACACTGTGCTTACAGCTTCATGCTCGCCTTTAGGTATACTATTTATATTTTATATAATACACAGGAAGAAATATTGACATTACAGCGAGGAGCATGTTGATCATTAAACGTAGAATGATGCGGGATGTTGTTACAAATGCATGTATGGAATATTAAAGCATTTCATTGAGGGAAACAGAAGTTACAATGAATTAACCTGAGCGTTAAGTTTTAGAAACAGAGCTAAACGCAAAAATTTAACGTTGAATGCATGTGAAAAGTAGGTCAATGAACCATGAAATGTAGGTGAAGGTCACATGGGCTCCCTTTGTGTGAGATGGTTACACCACAGTGTTGATGTATACCAAGTATGGAGGTCATAGGAGTTATACTTTTCAGGAAACTGAGCTAAACGCAAAAACTTAACGTGAAATGATGACGACGCCGCCGACGGAAAAGCTATGCCTATGTCCTGCTTATGGTAAAGCAGGCGGGACAAAAATGGTACACAAAACACCGATCTATGGTGGAATACTAATTTCAGCAGCCATCTTGATTTTATATAAGTATGATCATTAAATATTCAAATGAAAGCTAGTTTTGATAATGCTATCAAACTAATTTAGTTTTCATAGTTCATCAATTTGTGATTGCACTTAATTACTTGAAGTATCATGTCTTAAGACAAGCATGGAGTAAAGTGTAGTGTCGACATATGGCAGCCATCCAGATAATGAAACAAGGTGATGAAGTTTACATACACTAGCAGTTATTGCAACGTAACTATAGTTACATTGTGTTAGCGATGGGTTAGATTGGTATAATTTCGGCGGCCATCTTAGATTTTGGTAGCAGTTTTTGACGAACCATTGATGATCATGTTTTCATACCATTTCAGTATGTGTAAATGCAAATTTGCTTTGATGCTACAGGATTTTTAAAACTCACAGAAATGGTCTGGATGGGCAACTATGATATTTGGCGGCCATATTGGATTTTTTACATACATTCCCAATTGCTACGTATTTATATAAACATGTTATCTTATATGTTACTCTTAGAACATAGTTCAACCATAAACAGACTTCTGTTTTGCCAATAATTGATGTAGTTCGTACATATTTAGTATGGTGGGGGAATGTACATGGATTTTGGCCGCCATCTTGGATTTTGAGGGGCCATTTTGGATGAAAATGGTCAATTTCGATTTCATGTAAATTATAATTACCGGATTTCACGTTTTCAGTGCTTGTTTGATGTGTGAATGAGAGTTTGCATTGTTGTTGATTGAATAGTCGCAAACCTACACATTATTTAGCAGAAAATGTTGCCGTTAGTGGGGTCCACATATAGCGGCATAAAATCTTTAAACAAAGACTTACAAATTGCTATCATGCAGAAATAATATCTAGAGATACATACCTTTCAATAAAATATAGTGGCAATTCCCCCTCAAACAGAGATCAAAACAGACACAAAGATAAACTAGATGGCCGCGGCCTGCATGTCGCGCCTTGTGGCGAGGCATGGACACTAAAAAAAAAGACATAGTATAACGAAAAACTTAACCAAAAAACTTAACCAAAAACTTTAACCAAAAAACTTAACCAAAAAACTTAACCAAAAAACTTAACCAAAAAATTTAACCAAAAAATTTAACCAAAAACTTCAAAGTAATTTGACCTTGACATTGGGCACAGGGGCCGCACGGGAGTGGGGTAGAATGAAAATACAGATGATGATAAACACCCATGTGAAGTTTCAAGGTAATGGGCAAAGCAGTTGCAGAGATATAGTATAACGAAAAACTTTAACCAAAAAACATAACCAAAAAAACTTAACCAAAAAACTTAACCAAAAACTTTAACGGGACACACGTACGTACGTACGTACATACGTACGCCAAAGTGCCGACTATATCGCGCTTTCCGCAAGCGGGCGCGACAAAAACTTAACCAAAAAACTTAACCAAAAACTTCAAAGTAATTTGACCTTGACATTGGGCACAGGGGCCGCACGGGAGGGGGGTAGAATGAAAATATAGATGATGATAAACACCCATGTGAAGTTTCAAGGTAATGGGCAAAGCAGTTGCAGAGATATAGTATAACGAAAAACTTTAACCAAAAAACTTAACCAAAAACTTTAATCAAAGAACTTAACCAAAAACTTCAAAGTAATTTGACCTTGACATTGGGCACAGGGGCCGCACGGGAGTGGGGTAGAATGAAAATACAGATGATGATAAACACCCATGTGAAGTTTCAAGGTAATGGGCAAAGCAGTTGCAGAGATATAGTATAACGAAAAACTTTAACCAAAAAACTTAACCAAAAACTTTAATCAAAGAACTTAACCAAAAACTTCAAAGTAATTTGACCTTGACATTGGGCACAGGGGCCGCACGGGAGTGGGGTAGAATGAAAATACAGATGATGATAAACACCCATGTGAAGTTTCAAGGTAATGGGCAAAGCAGTTGCAGAGATATAGTATAACGAAAAACTTTAACCAAAAAACTTAACCAAAAAACTTAACCAAAAACTTTAACCAAAAAACTTAACCAAAAAAGTTAACCAAAAACTTTAACGGGACACACGTACGTACGTACACCAAAGTGCCGACTATATCGCGCTTTCAGCAAGCAGGCGCGACAAAAACTTAACCAAAAACTTTAAGCAAAAAACTTAACCAAAAACTTTAACCAAAAAACTTAACCAAAAACTTTAACCTAAGAACTTAACCAAAAACTTCAAAGTAATTTGACCTTGACATTGGGCACAGGGGCCGCACGGGAGGGGGGTAGAATGAAAATATAGATGATGATAAACACCCATGTGAAGTTTCAAGGTAATGGGCAAAGCAGTTGCAGAGATATAGTATAAAGAAAAACTTTATGTAAAAAACTTAACCAAAAACTTTAACCAAAAACTTAACCAAAAACTTTAACCAAAGAACTTAACCAAAAACTTCAAAGTAATTTGACCTTGACATTGGGCACAGACGCCGCACGGGAGGGGGGTAGAATGAAAATATAGATGATGATAAACACCCATGTGAAGTTTCAAGGTAATGGGCAAAGCAGTTGCAGAGATATAGTATAACGAAAAACTTTAACCAAAAAACTTAACCAAAAACTTTAACCAAAAACTTTAACCAAAAACTTCAAAGTAATTTGACCTTGACATTGGGCACAGGGGCCGCACAGGGGCCGCACAGGAGGGGGGTAGAATGAAAATATAGATGATGATAAACACCCATGTGAAGTTTCAATGTAATGGGCAAAGCAGTTGCAGAGATATAGTATAACGAAAAACTTTAACCAAAAAACTTAACCAAAAACTTTAACCGGACACACGTACGTACGTAAATGCCGACTATCGCGCTTTCCGCAAGCGGGCGCGACAAAAATCTAAAAAAAAAAATGCAACATTTGTAACATAATGATGTTTCATCAGAATGCATTGTGTTGAATTAATTAACCCTTTGCATGCTGGGAAATTGGTGGGCTATAAATAGTTCAAAAACAGCAGACGACAATTATATATTGTTTTAGTTCTCCGTATAAATATCATGAAATGTCTTGTGAAATTGAGTCCGGAGGATGACATATATACAGAGAAATAAAAAACATTTGTTGGATGTTATTTTCACAGCTAGCATGCAAAGAGTTGAGCTGTTTTGAACTCCAGTGAACGTTGGCAGTGAACTAAACAGATATTAGCGCTGATTTTGTAATTGATATTAACAGTGAAAGTGAAAACTGTGAGGCTATCATCGTCAGCTGAAGATGAACAGTTGTGCCATCCATGTCTCGACGTAGGAAAGAATGTTCTATCCATGGGTACTGCTCCAGTTATGCAAACACTAATAACTGAGTGTTGGAAATCAATCTTCAACATGAAAACCGACATACATACGAGACCAAGTGTGTTTAAAAAAACATGCATGTACACTCTCTACTGCAAAGTATTGACTCGATAGGGGGAATTGTGACTGAAACATACAACTGGAAACACCGATTCAAAGGGGAGACTGCTAGATGAAACATACTCCCACACGGAACCTCTAGCGTACGCCTATGCAACCGGATGTGTTGACTCCGACATGGAACCTCTAGATGAAACCTATGCAACAGGTAGTGCTGACTCCAAGACAGAATCTTTAGATAAAACCCATGCAACAGACAGTGTTGACTCCCACACAAAACCTGTAGATGAAACCTTTGTAACAGACAGTGTCGACTCCCTCACAAAACCTGTAGATGAAACCTATGTAACAGACGGTGTTGACTCCCACACAAAACCTCTAGATGAAACGGGAAGCGTAGTGTATCACAGTGAACCTCTAGACGAACATACATATGTAACTGTGGACTCAGTCCAAAGACATCAACTGAGGAATGAGAAATATGTACCAAAAGAATACAACCCTTACCAATGTGGGGTAATTGTAATACAATCACCTATAGATAGCAGAAACACATGTTGTGTGACTGCTTCACACATCCTCGATGACAGAAGGCATATTGTTGCCGATTCAGGGAACAACTCGATCCAACTGATTGATATCAATTACATAAGCACATCTCTTATCGTCCTAAAGTCGGTTCCATGGGACATAGCAGAGGTGAGCTGGGATGAGGTGATTGTTAGCTTGCCAGACAGCCAGAAACTCCAGTTCCTGTCTGTATCCGACAAACTGACTGTGGGCCGGGCTATAGACACGGATGTACAATGTCTCAGTGTGGCCGTCGTTGGGGACAAACTAGTTGTAACAGTTATAAAATCACACGAGCTGCTGTTGCTTGGCATGGATGGCAAGAAGGTAAAATGTGTATGGACACACCCTACTGATTGGCTAAGGTATATAAGAATGAACCCAGATAGCATGATGCTGTATGTGTCACATTACTCCGGTGTCACATGTGTAACCCTGGACGGTGCAGTATTGGGAGAATATAGAGATGAAAACCTGGAATGGCCATATGGTCTCGCTGTACATGCGGACAGCAGTGTTTACATTTCTGGATACCATTCCTGCAACGTGCACCACATCACTGCTCATTGCAGCAAGATTGGCATCCTGCTCAGTAAAGGAGAAGTCGTTGCCCCATGGTCTCTTAGTATTGACAATGTGGTTAATAAACTACACATATCAGAATGGGAAAGAAACAACATGATGACACTGAAGTTGATGGACTCTGACCCAAAAGTATGCATGAAAATCCACATGCAGTCACCTGCAGAAAGCAAGACATGTAGCATCACTGCTATACACATGCTGGGGGATGGCAGGCTAGTTGTGGCTGACAAGGACAACCAGTCGGTCAAACTGATCGACATCAACTACAAGTGTACGTCTCGGGTTGGCTTACCGTCTCCTCCAATGGATATTGCGGAGGTGAGCCGGGATGAGGTGGTTGTTAGTTTACCAGTCAGCCGTAAACTCCAGTTCCTGTCAGTGTCCGACACACTGGCCGCGGGCCGGGCTATAGACACCAGTGTGCCGTGTGTCAGTGTGGCCGTCTGTGGGGACAAACTGGTAATTACAGTCTATGAGTCGGGTGAGCTACTGACACTTTGTATGAACGGCCAAAAGGTAAAAACAATCTGGGAACATCCTACTGAATATTTACATTATGTGAGGCTCCACCCCAGCAATGATAAATTGTATGTGACACATGACACAAGTGTTTCATGCGTGACCCTAGAAGGCGAGGTGGTGGCAGAATACAGAGATGACAGGTTGCAGCAGGCAGAGGGATTAATGGTTCATCCAGATGGCAATGTTTATGTTTGTGGTTTCAACAACATCCACTATATCACAGGCAACTGTAGGACGATCGGCATCCTATTCACTAATGGTGAGCTTCAGTCCCCATACTCTGTATGTAGTGACCATGAGGGTGATAAACTGTATGTTTCCGAGGTGGACAAGAATGAGCTAAAGGCATTCAAGTTGATGGACTCGAACCAATGCGAGCAAATCAACATACAGTCATCTGCAGAGGGAAGCACATGTAACATCACAGCTATACATGTCCTGGCTGATGGCAGTATTATAGTCGCTGATATTGGCAACACTTCGCTGAAACTCATTGATACCAACCATATATGTAAGTCTCGGGTCGTGCTGACATATGCCCCATGGGACATAGCCATGGTCAGTCAGGATGAGGTGGTTGTTACTTCAAAAGACACGTGTGCACTCCAGTTCCTGTCCGTATCGGACACACTGACCGCAGGACGGGTTGTAGACAGCGGTGTGAAGTGTTCCAGTGTGGCCGTCTGTGGGGACAAACTAGTTGTAACAGTTGATAGGTCAGGGGAGCTAATGATGCTTGGAATAAATGACATGAAGACAAAAACAATATGGAAACATCCTACCGACTATCTACAGTATATAAGGGTTCACCCAAACACGCAGAATGTGTACGTGTCACATGACTCGGGTGTCACATGTGTCAGGCTGGGCGGCACCGTGCTGGGGCACTACAAGGACGACAACCTGGAGTGTGCACGTCTACTAGCGGTACTCTCAGACGGCAGTGTCTACATTTTTGATTACTACTTGAACAACGTGCACCATATCACAGCTGACTGCAGACAAATTGACATCCTGTTCACTGAAAGAGAGATTGTAAACCCAGTGTCTGTATGTATTGACCATCTGGGAAATAAACTTTATGTTTCTGAACTGAAAAACGACAACCTGAAGGTATTCAGGTTGATTGACACAGATCTAAAATCATGTTTTAAATTTTTGACAAATTATTTTACATGAACAGAATGGTGCTGACTATATGTACATATTACGCATGGACGACTTAAAGATCACTATTATAATTTATAAAGAATGTGTGTATTTGTTGGGGTTTAACGGCCTATTAACAGCTAAGGTCATTTAAAGCCAGGTCATTTAAAGCCGGGTCAATGGGTTTAGTACTAAATCCCATATATTACCTGTACAAGTACATGTACCTATTGTCTGTTTCACGAAAGCTGCCCAAATTTAAGAATGACCCTTCTTTTTATTTCGTGAAATTTGGTAAAATATTGATTTTATTGCGAAAAAACAATTTCCCTATGTTAAATCCCCATAGACATCTTCACAGAGTGAAGATGTCTGGGGATTTAACATGTGGAAATATTTTAGAATTTCAGTAATCCTGGACCGATTTTCAAAATTCAACTTGTTTTCTTAGATCATTTCCAAGCTATCTAGCTAGGTTTCGGAGTCAATTTCCAAATGTTTTCGTTTTATGACTCTCCCACACTCCTCTACCTCTTTTTCTCCCATGTTAAATTCCCATAGAGAAATAAATTTTTCGTAATAAAATCAATATTTTACCAAATGTCACGAAATAAAAAGAAGGCTCATTCTTCAATTTTGATAAAATTTAACATTATCCAAAAAAATATTGTTTTTGCATAGCCGTAAAATGTGGGCAGCTTTCGTGAAACAGATAGTAACCCCAACCATAACCCAAGTACATGTACAAATGGGGGAAAATCCCAAAATCAAAACTGAATATTTAGAATAAAAAAATATATATAGTCAGTCCTGAAATCAAAATAATCCTGATCTGATGCCAGGTCCTCGCCACACCAGAATCACTTGGGCCCGCCCAAAAGCAGTAAGATCAGTAATAATCTTACTACTTTTACAATGGGCAATAGCCCCCAATTCAACTCCCAGGTAACAAAATAGCCAACGATAAAAACATACCCGAGGGCCAAACCAGGCATGGTATGCCCATTTCTGGTTTTATGACGCTAGCTAGACTTACTTACACAACTGATATACTTAAAAGCTTGGTGAGTGACAGGTGGTCGCACGCGATGGTTAATTTACCGATCGGGATTCACCTTTACTGGAATCCCCAACGGAGACCTGGTTTGGCCCTCAGGTACGTCTTTGGCATTCTTGTGAGGGTTAAATCTGGTTTTACCCTGTGTATGAGTAATACGATTATTCCTAATTCTATTACTTTTAGGGGAAGAGGCCAAGTTGCTTTGGTGTGGTATGGACCCGACACCAGGTCAGGTTATTCTAATTTCAGGGCTGAATATGTTTTTTATCAATGTCAATATTCCGTTCTGATTTTGGGATTTTCCCCCCAATGCAGCAGGTTAACTACGGGATCGAACCCGTTGGCCCGGCCTTACATGACCTTAGCTGTTGATAGGCCGTTAAACACCAATAAACAAACAAAACTTAAAAGCTCTTAAACATCACACAAAATCTTTTATTTTTTTCAATGTTTTTTCGGTCTGGTAAAAATTTCAAGTTTACCAGACCGAATGTCCTGTAAAGTTTTGGCAGTTTCACGGAGACTGGTATAGGTATAGAGGGCTCCAGATAAGGAATTAGTATTTCTGAAGAAATTGGGTATTTCAAAATTGTAATAGGGTAAAATAAAATCACACTCCTGTTTACACATCAACAGACAGCAATTAATGAATAGTTTGCTTCGAAATGAAAACATGTCTTGGCATTTCATGTGAATTGTTGGAGACAATTCTAATGAAATACCAAGATGTGTTTTCATGGAAAATAAGAAAAATATGCTATATTTGTGATCTGTTTTCTGCAGCGTGATTAAGGTACCACAATTTGTTTATTGCTTTTTGATACTCGCTATTTATTATTTTAATTGGGTTTTTTGAAATTTTAATTGGGTATTTAAGCAAATACGCAGCTTACCTGGAGCTCTGGGTATACCATTGTGTTTGAATATTCTGTAATAGTACAAACATACTGTACAGATATACAAGTTTGGTATGAATATTCTGTAATGCAAGGTGCATGATCACGTGGTTACAACCACAACAACAATGGCTGAAAGTGTCGAAAGCGTGCCCACTCCAAAGAAAGTATTATTTTATATTTTTGTTAATATGCAACAGATTTTTATGAAATATGACGCAGCAAACGCGTCTTCATGAGCTGCATTTGGTGGTCCCAGGAGTTTGGTAATACTTATGTCGTTTTTGCGAAGAATCAATTTCCGTGTCAGTGGTTTGGGCGAAAGTACTGAGACCACCAAATACACCTTAACAAGACGCGTTTGATGCACTATATTTCATCAAAATCTGTTACATAATAAGTACAAAATAAAAGCATACATACTTTGAACCGGAGGGCTTCTGGAAGTTTCAGTACTTGTTGTTGTTGTAGCCACGTGATCATACATCTTGTAATGGTGTCTATCGGAAGTAGGACACGAGTCGAGGAAGGGGGATCACCATGGATTTTTACTATGTCGCTGCGACTGGAGAAATTGGGCTTATGAGATTTGTGACCAGTGTCGGTTCTGATCTAATGTAGCCCGATAAGGATCTATATTGATTGTTAGAAGCATGACGTGTGCTTCATTGAGTGCAATGCGGATGCACGCCATTATTGTTTCCCAAGGACATAGCCGTTTTGTTTAGCTTGCTCAACATGTATTTATGTATTTATGTAATACAGGTAATAGCCAATAATTAGTAACTATGTGTTGAAACTTTTCTTCCAAATATGGAAGGTTGGCAAGTGTACTGTGAACACAGAAACAATAGAAGTGAAGTTTGTATTATTTCATATTATTCATTTGCATGATACAGGGCTCTAGATAAGGAATTTGGCATTGGGTACTGTTACTCCATACTTTTGAAATCAATTGGGTATTCTCAATTTTCAATTAGGTATTTTAAAAACGTTACCCCATAAAAAAAATTCAATTGGGTATTTCCATATTTTGATTACAAAAACCGATTCGGAAACAAATTGTAATAATTTATGTATTAATGGTAATGTTTTGTTGTTCATATAATTAATTGAAGCAGTCTTATACTTACATGTGTATGGTAACACTGCTTCCCTTACTTATAAGAACACCAAAATGATTAGTTCCAAGTTTTCAAAGATTCCAAGTACATATAAGTAACTGTTACTAGAGTAATTGCATGGGCTTATGGCATTTGTGACCTGTGTAGTTCCGGATCTGCTAGCACACTTATAGTTTATAAGTTATGTAAAAAGCAGTATCGTGTATTCAAAAATCATGCGAGATGTTTCATTATCTGAATGACAAACAGTGCATACGCTGATCAAGAATGCTTTGATTGGCAGATTCATCTTTGCAACACGGGATCCAGTTTTTTTTTTGCCGACCACGTTTGACAGCAATTCATCAATAATGTCAATCACGATTAATTTGGGGTCTCCACACACCGAGCTCAACAAAATGACTGTATGATGCCTTGTGCAATGGATTGAGATTCCATCTTTGCATCGGTCGTAAAATAAATCGAAATAAGGTTAACATTGGTGGTGGACTTTTGCAATTTTTTTCTTCCACGTTTGTTGTGGCCGCCATTTTGTTGCGCCATGTGTCACCAATTTTCTACGAAAAAAAACTGACATGATCGGATTGTGTTATTTATAATGTCTATCGCTACTACGATTATATTAATTGGTGAATTCGGGCGCCGTTCAACTCGTCCTATGTTAACTTAGTTAATTCGACCGCCATTTTATTCAACGTGTGCGTTGGTCGAAATAGTAATAATGTTACCATATTTTCATTTATTACTTATGATACTGTCCCACATGTAAAATATAAATCTGACACATTCAAAATAATAAAATGTCTGTCACGGACGTTTTTCGTTGCATCTCCTTGAGTAGACTCGGTGTCGCCGAAACAAGCAGTTTCACATCGATTTCAATTTAAGAAAATAGACTAGTAATAAGCCTGGATGTCCGGTTCACAATAGTGTCGCACTGCCGTTTTTCTTCCACAATTATTGATTTGAAAATCAGTAATATTTTCCGTAAATGACGTAATTGATAGGCCCTCATATCCGATTTTTTTTCTCAAAATAAATATGGGCAAAAACGGCCGATGCGATAAGGGTGGAAATTTTAGATTTTGGTTCATTAACTTGGAACGGTACCCGAAACAACTGCCGTGTGATGGGTTACTAGAGTTTCGTATCGAGTTGGACCCATTTTTTTCCCGCTGAGAGTCGGAATCTCTCCCGCTATATCCTGGAGTTCAAATCGAATACACCCGAAAACTGGTTTCCAGCCGTTATCGGTGATCTACAACGAGACATTGTCCGCAGCTAGAGCCGGGACCAGACTTTGTAAACATTGAATGGCCGACCGCACAGATCATCGGCGATGATTTTGTAGGATTGTATACATGAACAAATCTAGCAGTACGCGACAGACTGAAAATACATTTGAGGAGTACGCTACAGGATAAAAAAGAATTGCATACCGGACATTTTAATTGCTTTTTGGTACGCATTGTCTCTGATTTTAATTGGGTTTTTGCATGTTTTAATTGCGTATTTACGCAAATACGCACCTTATCTGGACCTCTGATGATACAATGTATATGATTTTATCCCGCAACCATTGCTTCATGTAGCATAATAAAAGGGATTGAATAAATGTTGTTTATATCTGAAGTAACCTAATATACCTGAAGTAACCTAATATACATGAAGTGCCGATTTTGCCTTTATTTTTTCACCTTTGATCCCTAATCGCGGCCTCTGATTGGTCATTCTCAACAGCAAATTCAAGATGGCGGCGAATTTTAAAATCTAAATCGCTGTCAATTCAGCTGAATTTTGTCCATTTTCACAGTATATGCGCCATAACCAACGACACGGACATGTCCGTCATCATTTTAATGCTCATTATGACAAATGTGGAGTCTAAAGCCAGCCAGTATTGAAACTCATCGTAAATGATTTAATCAGATAAAATGCGGAATCTACCTGGAAGCCGCCATTTTGCTTTGACGTCGCTAGATTTGTGACGTATGGCGAGGGAATGACGTCAAAAACGTGACGTCACGCACGTTCAAACAATTAAGTTCAGTATGAGGTTTGTTTATTGGTGTTTAACGGCCTATCAACAGCTAAGGTCATGTAAGGCCGGGCAAACGGGTTCGATCCAATTTTAACCTGCTACATTGGGGGTAAATCCCAAAATCAGAACGGAATATTTACATCGAGAACAAATATATTCAGCCCTGAAATTAGAATAACCTGACCTGGTGCCAGGTCCATGCCACACCAATGTCACTTGGTCCCTTCCCCTAAAATAGGATTACAAATAATCGTAATACTCACATAAGGGGTATAACCAGATTCAACTGTCACATACAAAATGCCAAAGACGTATATGAGGGCCAAACCAAATTTCCAGTCGGGATTCCGGAAAGGATGAACCCCGATCGTTAAATTACCCATCGCGTGCTCCCACCTACCACCCACCCAGTATGAGGTATAAATTAAATATATGATTAGTGCCGTCGAACATAAAATATATTCGGTTTCACCACAACTTTTTTAATAAAGCTATCTAAGGCTGAACCGAATATATTTTATATTCAACGGCACTAACCATATATTTACTATATTCTCACGGAAATATCTTTACTTGAAATGAAACCTTACAATATAGTGATACGTGTCTGTCAGCAGCTGTGTCTTGGGTCTTTTAAATAACTTTTGTGTGTATTACTGTGGCTTCCATTTAGATGTCCTGCCTGATGTCGCGTGCTCGGGCTGCAATTTTCTATTAATTTATTCATTATGATTTAGTAATTATATGTAGACCGGGGGACCACTGTATAGCGTCAGAGACAATCAGTTAGCCAACAAACACCTAGCACAAGAATGTTATAAAGGCTGCCAATGGAGGCATCATCGGTGTGGGGCAGGCACACTTTCCAACTTTTTGTTTCTGGCAATACAGTTTCAGTTCTTTCAGTACTTTGATTAGATGTTGTATGATCCAACTTGAAATTCCCATAGTCTGCACCCCTGGATATACATTAATGAAAATATCGGTCTAATTATTGTTCAGGAAGATAAATTCAATCTCCCGCAACCACCCTGGTGGTGGCCCAAAACGTCCGCGGCTGGAATAGAAACATCACATGACAAAAATGTCCAGAACGTTTTTGGGAAAATTAATATGTTTGAAAATGTTATCAAATACACAGTAACATGCAAATATTGTCTACGGTGTAAAAAAATTGTGATTATTAAAAAAGATACCAATTAATTTTGACTACACCGAGCATGAATAGCTGTTGATTTAACCCTTTGAAACCGAAACCCTGTTATAGCAGCGTTTTCAAACAGTGCAGATCCAGACGAGCCGTCTCATCAGGATCTGCACTTTTTGCAAGTAATTTTCATATTTTTGAGAACAAAAACACCATTTTCATAAATGGACTAGTCTGAAAATCATTTTGGATTGGTTTGGAAATTCACATATCAAAATCCATTGCAGTTAGTTAAAGGGTTAAAGGTGAAAGGGTTAAATGGCTAAACCTGCACACTGAGTGTACGTTCATTTCTCTATAACTACACAGAGCTCCAAATAAGCTTTGTGTCTAAGTGTCTAAAGACAATTTTACCCACCCCCCATTAAATGCGTATTTTATTTTTACAAATGGATTGTTGATTTTTTTCATTATTAAATAGGGAACAAATGATAAAAAAAAACATAAAACAAATTTAACCATTCACTTATTTGAGTGTATTATTACTTATTCACTTATTTATACTGTAAGAAAGTTGAAAATTTACTTAGTTGAGCTACAAAATCAAACAGTGTTTGCAATAAAGTTGAAAATTTACTTAGTTGAGCTAGAAAATCAAACAGTATTTGCAGCTCAACTAAGTACATTTACATTTTTCCACTATTCAATTTGAAAATCAATGTGTATTTTCACATTGCCGTGAGTATTTTGTACTCCCACTGATATTAATCAATGCGTATTCAGCTAAAATAAATGAGTAAACTACGCCATGACGCACATTATCTGGAGCTCTGGTTAGACCAAACAGTTTTGTCAACTGTTAGTTTGGCAAAATATATACTGTTAACATGTAGTGTTGTAACGATTCACTGAACATTCAATGCAGCGCGATATTTTGCCGACGATGCGATTCCCGATACATGACACTGATATTCGATTTAATAGTTTTCACAATTCAATGCTTTGGACCCAAATTACGCAAGAGACGTTATTGTTGGGAACATTTTACGAATAATAAAATGAGTCAAGGGTATGGAATCATTTGTAGGTTTGGTTGTTTGGTTTTATGCATTATATAGAGTGTATGGACCACTGAAAATGTATTTTGTGAACGAGGTACTACTATCGCGAGATGTATCTACCGCAATACGTATCGTGAGCTAGATGTATTGTTACACCCCTATTAACATGTTGCTACGTATTATCGCTATTTATTTATTTTTTGCTAACTGTCCATTTGATTTCTGACGCCAGCACAATTATAGCGAAAACAAAACTTGCCATAATTTATAGAGGATATTCATATTTTTGCAACGAATATGACATATATGTTTATCAAGTGGTGTGAAATGTCCATACATGTATTTCACAACGGCACTCGTGAAATATGGACATTTCACACCACTCGATGAACATATATGTCATATTCGTTGCAAAAATATGAATATTCTATTTATTATATACCGCTCCATGGCAATTAGCAGTTTGTTAGACTGTATACGGTAATGAATGTGTATTTGCAGCTTATTTTATCTGTTTTCCCGAACATGGATTTTATGAATATATATAGTGGAAGTAGTCGTATTTTCACCGGAAGTTGTTTATTTCATCGATGAGAACATATGACTTTTATTTACGTCGTATAACTATGTATTTCATGGGTAGGTATATAATAAAAAGGTACATGCCCACTCAGTAGGCACAAAATGTTCTTTATATGAATTAAATAAGTGTATAATTATTTCACTATTCCAACAGTTGAAAAAATTACAACCGGCAAAATAAACTTTCATTCACCATCACCCCACGTATTGATTGGCATTATAATATTGTACATTTTATATCAGACGTAAATTTCCACACCAAAATCAGGGGCGATAACTGCGTTTCCTTAAAATGTTAACACCTTACAGACATTACTATTTATTCTCTGTATTTATTGTTTGATATGCAATCATACTTTATAATCTGTCGAAAATATTATCTTTTCAGGTGACACATTTAATTAGTATAAATAAATAAACAAGAAATGCGTCTGTCGAACGTGGATGCCACCTGCAGCATATTTGAGAAACTGTGAGACCAGTGGTTAACCGAAAAGTGTGATGGACGGACGGACGGACGGACGGACGTACGGTACGACAGACAGACGGACAGACAGACGGTCCAAACTCTATATGCCACCCGTTTCTTCGAAACCCGGTGGCATAAAAATATCCTGCCTCATTTGCATATGAAAATAGCCTGATACCACCGCGAGTCATTATAATATTAAATGATTATATCTGTATAGCAGGCACTTGTAATATTTAGAAATAGTGACACAATTATACACTTATTTAATTCATATATAAGAACATGTGCTTACTGAGTGGGCATGTAGCGATGAAAATATCCGCCAAACAAATTAAAAGTATATGTTTTATTTCTCTGTAAATATGTCTTGGAATTCCATTAGAATTGAGTCGTATTCATGATATTTACAGGGAGAAATAAAAGAAAATATACTGAATTGTTGTCTGCTACTTTTGAACTATTTATAACCACACATTTCCCAGCATGCAGAGTTCATAATAATTTACCACAATATTCTGGAAAGATAACACATGCAATCAAATTTCCCATCATGTTTTTCTGTACAAGAAGTTAAACCCCACTTGTGGTACAGAGCATCTAAACTGGACACTCGGGAAAATATGGATGTTTAGCTCTTCAGCGTGCGGATAGGTTTTGAGTGGTTCTATGAAAAAACAAACTGTGTATGCTATTTTACACTATTTACTGGTGAAGTAATATGAAAATTGATTTGGGACTTGTGTAAGTTTTAAATCCGTTCATGAATTTAAACTTAATAAGTTTAATAAAGAGTGTTTTCTTATTATTTAGCGGCAATTTAAATTTATGTTAAAAACTTCTTCAACCCTTTGCACACTGCGAAGGAAGTTTTTAACATAAATTTACCTTTGTTTTTTTCAAGTCTTTTTAATCTATTTACCGGATAGGTAGGTAGGTTTTGAACATCTGTATGGACGCTTAACAGAAAATTGGCATGACCTTAGATGTGTTCCACTGTTATGTATCTGTGATTACAATGACTTTTAATGACACTATAATGTGTCAGGGCTCCAGATAAGCAATTAGTAATCGAGTATTGTCACTCCATCATTTCTGAAGCAATTGGGTATTTCAAAAGTTTAATTGGGTAAAATAAAATCACACATCAACAGACAGAATTTATTGAATAGTTTGCTTCGAAATGAAAGCATGTCTTGGCATTTCATTAAAATTGTCTCCTTGGAATATAATGAAATACCAAGATGTGTTTTCATGGAAAATAGGAAAACTATGCTATATTTGTGGTCTGCTTATTGTTTTCTGCAGCATGATAAAGGTACCACAAAATTTGTATTGCTTTTTGATACTCGCTACTTCTGATTTCAATTGGGTTTTTTAGTCAGGTTTTTAAAAAAAAAATCCAGGCTATTGGATTGGCGAAAGGCGGGCGGGCGGGCGGCGGGCGGGCAGGCGGCGTCCACAATCAATGTTAAGTTTTCTTGTTTGAGTCCATTTCTTTGTTACTGTACCACCTAGGACCACCAAACTTTCACAGCTTCATAATCAAGGGGTGCCCACCACGTATCACTATCCAACATGTTACTTTTTTTTTAACTTGACCCATTTTTTCCGCGCAGTCGACTTAGCCATTTTCAATGTTAAGTTTTGGCGTTTACAATGTTAAGTTTTCGTGTTTAAGTCCATTTCTTTGGTACTGTACCACCTAGGACCACCAAACTTTCACAGCTTCATAACCAAGGGGTGCCTACCACATACAACTATCCAACATGTGACCATTTTTTTACCTTCACCTATTATTTCTACGTAATTGACTTAGCCATTTTCAACGTTAACTTTTTAACGTACGTCTGGTTAAATATTTTGGCTAAAACTTTTTCGTTATACTATATCTCTGCAACTGCTTCGCCCATTTCCTTGAAACTTCACATGGGTGTTTATCATCGTCCATATTTTCATTCTAACCCTCAACCGTGCGGCCCCTGTGCGCAATGTCAAGGTCAAATTACTTTCAATTTATTTGTTAAACTTTTTTCGTGTACTATATCTCTGCAACTGCTTCACCCATTACCTTGATACTTCACATGGGTGTTTATCATCATTGTCACACCCGCTTGCGGAAAGCGCGATATCGTCGCCATTTTTGCATTCGTCCGTCCGTCCGTCCGGGCACACATTAGGGTACTTATGTGGCTAGCCCCACAGGGTTATGGACTTAGTAAAGGATAGGGTTGGTTACAATTAGCCACCTAAAAAATCCTTTTATGTGGCTAAAAATCGTTTTATGTGGCTAATATTTAACATGTG
The DNA here is from genome assembly GCA_029237695.1 of Conchocele bisecta. Classification (NCBI taxonomy): domain Eukaryota; kingdom Metazoa; phylum Mollusca; class Bivalvia; order Lucinida; family Thyasiridae; genus Conchocele; species Conchocele bisecta. The sequence continues at coordinate 78,822,987 of CM055278.1, forward strand.
ATAAGCCACATAAGTATAGTACTGTAAGAACATCCGTCTGTCCGTCCGTCCGTACGTCCGTGCGTCCGGTTAAAGTTTTTTCGTTAAAGTTTTTCCATCTACTATATCTATTTTGTTAGTGTCCATGCCTCGCCCCAAGGCGCGACATGCAGGCCACGGCCATCTAGTCTACAATAAGTGGGTATAATTATGTTATCCAAGTGTCCATGCTTGGAAAAAACCTGGCCTTCGTGTCTTTGCCTCGTTTCTTGTTGAAATTTTAATTGGGTACCGGTATTTAAGCAAATACGCACCTTATCAGGAGCTATGATGTGTCATGAAGAGCTAACATGTCTGATTTACAGAGGAACACCTCCAAACTGGACAGCCTGGGGACATCCCAGGGCTGGGGACCTCCCAGGGGACATCCCAGGGAGAGGTTTGGAGAGGTTCCATTGTACCATGGTTGTGCAAGTCAACTAGTTTTCTGACTGAACACAGAGCTCCAGATAAGATGTGTTTCTAAAGAGTATTGATCAATGGTACTTAACTCCCACGATTTGATATTCAATGCATATTTCACTTTAGCAAATGGATTTATAACACATATTTCTGATTTAAAATACACTACATACTAAAACTATTCTTGTGTTATACCTCATCAAACATTATATTACGTAATAGCTTCGTTTGATAAGGTGTATATTTTATTCAAACTTTTTTTTTTTTTTGCATCTCAATAAATAGATTTTTCATTTTTTATAGCCTTTTTATTGCTCAATTTGAAAGTCAAAGAGTATTTTTAAAAAATTGGCAGTACTTTGTATTCCCACCACTGAAAATCAATGTGTATTCAGGTAAAATCAATGCGTATATTCAGGTAAAATCAATGCGTATTCAGGTAAAATCAATGCGTATATTCAGGTAAAATCAATGCGTATTCAGGTAAAATCAATGCGTATTCAGGTAAAATCAATGCGTATATTCAGGTAAAATCAATGCGTATTCAGGTAAAATCAATGCGTATATTCAGGTAAAATCAATGCGTATTCAGGTAAAATCAATGCGTATTCAGGTAAAACTAGAAAAAGTCGATGGCGCGCCATCGCAATATACCCACTTTCCCCAAATGCTAAGTCCGAAAGGGGGAGGTAATCCATGATGGAGGGTCGGATAAAAAATCCGAATTCACTTTGCGCATCAGCACATCAAAACGAAGCTACGAACCAAATATCAGACGCGTAGGTATTAAGGTGAAAAAGTTTTTCGACCTACGAGGAAAAATAGTGAAATTCTAAGTCCGAAAGGGGGAGATAATCCATGATGGAAGGTCCGATCAAAAATCGGAATTCACTTTGCACATCATAACGAAGCTACATATCAAATATCAGAAATGTAGGTATTAAGGTGAGAAAGTTTTTCGACTTACAATGAAAAATAGGGAAATTCTGAGTCCGAAAGGGGGAGATAATCCATGATGGAGGGTCGGATCAAAAATCCGAATTCACTTTGCGCATCTGCACATGATAACGAAGCTACATACCAAATATCAGGCGCGTAGGTATGAAGGTGAAAAAGTTTTTTCGAGTTACAAGGAAAAAATGGGAAATTGTGAGTCCGAAAGGGGGAGATAATAACCATGATGGAGGGTCGGATCCAAAATCCGAATTCACTTTGCGCATCTGCACATGATAACGAAGCTACATACCAAATATCAGGAGCGTAGGTATGAAGGTGAAAAAGTTTTTCGAGTTACAAGGAAAAAATGGGAAATTGTGAGTCCAAAGGGGGAGATAATCCATGATGGAGGGTCGGATCAAAAATCCGAATTCACTTTGCTGCCATCTGCACATGATAACGAAGAACAAAAATAGCATGAGCGAAGGTAAATGAGGTGAGCTGAGTAACAAGATGAAATTGTGAGTCCGAAAGGGGGAGATGAATGATGAGTGGATCATCAAAAACCAAATTCACTTTGCGCATCGCACAGATAACGGAATCACATAACCAAATATCAGGCCGAGGTAGAAGGTGTTAGTTTTTTCGAGTTACGGAAAAAAATGGGAAATTGATCCGGGGGAGGGGGATAATCCATGATGGAGGGTCGGATCAAAAATCCAAATTCACATTTGCGCATCTGCACATGATAACGAAGCTACATACCAAATATCGGATTTGCGCGTAGGTATGAAGGTGAAAAAGTTTTTTTCGAGTTACGAGGAAAAAATGGGAAATTCTGAGTCCGAAAGGGGGAGATATCCATGATGGAGGGTCGGATCAAAAATCCAAATTCACTTTCGCATCTGCACAGATAACGAAGCACATACCAAATATCAGGCGCGTAGGTATGAAGGTGAGTCCGAAATACCAAGGATGGGAAATTGTGAGTCCGAAAGGGGGAGATAATCCATGATGGAGGGTCGGATCAAAAATCCAAATTCACTTTGCGCATCTGAACATGATAACGAAGCTACATACCAAATATCAGGCGCATAGGTATGAAGGTGAAAAAGTTTTTCGAGTTACGAGGAAAAAATGGGAAATTCTGAGTCCGAAAGGGGGAGATAATCCATGATGGAGGGTCGGATCAAAAATCCAAATTCACTTTGCGCATCTGAACATGATAACGAAGCTACATACCAAATATCAGGCGCGTAGGTATGAAGGTGAAAAAGTTTTTCGAGTTACAAGAAACGTGACGGACGTACGGACGTACGGACGGACGGACACCCGTGACGAAAACAATATACCCGTTTTTTTTTACAAAAAAGTGGGTATAATAACAGTGTAAGATACACCTTATCTGGAGCTCTGGGACACAATTCTTGTATGGTTGTTGTTGTTGTTGTTCCAACCTGCTTCATTCACTTCACTGAGTATAGTTATGATTGTATATGTGGCTGTGACTGGAGAAATGGGGCTTATGGGATTTGCGACCACCAGTGTAGATCCAGATCAGCATGCGCATCCTCAGTCTGATCAGGATATGCACTGTCCCGTCATTCCATCAATGAAACACACTTCATGCTTCTAACAAGGAATATAGATTGACTCGTTGTCAGGCTAAAAGAGAGTGCTGTCACAACCCCATTTCTCCAGTCACAGCCACATTTCTCTAGTCACAGCCACAGTTCTCCAGTTTCGCTACATTTTCTAAGAGAATATAATGTTTGTATCATGTATGTGTTCAATGTTCTAGATGCATTGTGTCTAAAGTGTAGTATACAGAGCTCCAGATAAGTTTATAAAAAAAAATAAAAACATTTAAAAATTCATTTATTTGTGCTGCAAAAAACAAACACTGCAAATTTTCAACTTTATTAGAGTTTTCACTCAATTTGCAAATCAATGCATATTTTCACATGGCTATGAGTAGTTTGTACTCCCACTTTTGATAATCAATGCGTATTCTGCTAAAATATGTGTGTAAAAAATACAAATATGCACCTTATCTGGAGCTGACTTCCTGATTTCAAATTCAATGCATATTTTACTGTTGCCATGGATTATTGAACGTACTTCCAATATAAAATAGAGAATAAAATACCAAAAACAATGTTGAAAACTCACTTATTTGAGCTGCCAAAAATAAACAGTGCTTTTTTCAGCTCAAATGGGTGAATTTTCAACTTTAATTAACCTTTCACCCCTAAGTAACTGGAACATATCATTCCATGTGGCCAGCAACAAAGATCAGCACATCAAATATACATGAAATAAATGTAACCTGGATACCACATGCAATGTTGATTATGTTACTTATTCCTGCATTTTGCGTTTTTGAGTACAGTGGAACCTTTCTAAACCTGACACCCTGTGGACCTCATTGGGTTTAATTTAGATGTGTTTCACTGTAATTTATCTAATTTTCATGTCTATTTGACAATGACAATGACAAGAATTGTTCATGGGGTGCTCAACTCTTTGCATGCTGGGAAACTTGTGGGTTATAAATAGTTCAAAAATAGCGGACAAAAATCATCATCACATTTCATTAGAATTGAATCCTGAGGACTCCATTCTAATGAAATTCCAAGACATATTTACAGAGAGAAATAAAAAATATATTCCTAATTTTCACCGCTAGCATGCAAAGAGTTCATTAATGTGGAACCTCTCTAAACCAGACACCCTAGGGACCTCCCAGGGTGTCCGGTTTATAGAGGTTTCACTGTATTGGGGACCTCCCAGGGTGTCCGGTTTAGAGGTTACACTGTATTGGGGACCTCCCAGGGTGTCCGGTTTAGAGGTTACACTGTATTGGGGACCTCTCAGGGTGTTCGGTTTATAGAGGTTCCACTGTAATGGAGACCCATCAGAGGCCTTGGTTTAGAGAGGTTTCCACTGTATTGGGGGATCCCAGGGTGGCATGGGGATATTAGAGGGGTTCCACTGTATGGGGACCTCCCAGTTTGAGTTCTGTTTATAGAGGTTCCACTTGGGGTATGGGGATCTGTAGGGGCCTGTGGGGTTTAGAGGACGTCCCACCTTTTGGGTATGACCTCCCAGGGTGCCTGGTTTAGAGAGGTTCCCACTGTATTTGGGGACCTCCCAGGGTGCCTGGTTTATTAGAGGGGTCCAGGTTTTGGTTCTGTTGGGGGTATAAGGTTTCCACTGTATGGGGGACTCCCAGGGTGGGTTCCGTAGAGGTTATTCCACTGTAGACCCCTGCGGGTGGTACCGTAGGGGAGTACCAATGTATTGGGGACCTCTCAGGGGTGGGTCCGGTTTAGAGGTTCCACTGTATTAGGGGGACCTCCCAGGTTTTGCCTTGGGGTAGGAGAGGTTCCACTGTATTGGGGACCTCCAGGGTTAGCCCTGGTATTATAGAGAGTTCCACTGTTTCCAGGGTCCTGGAGGCGTTGGGGTCCCATGGTTTATAGAGGGGTCCCATGGTGATCAGGGGCCCGGGTGCCCTGGTTTTGAGAGGTTCCACTGTATTGGGGACCTCCCGGGTGCCTGTTTATTTAGAGGTTTCCACTTTTGGGGACCTCCCAGGGTGCCTGGTTTTAAGAGAGGTTTTCCACTGTATTGGGGACATCCCAGGGTTGCCTGGTTTAAAGAGGTTTCACTTGTATTGGGGACCTCCAGGGTGCTGGTTTATTAGAGGTTCCACTTATTGGGGACCTCCCAGGGTGCCTTGGGTTTAGAGAGGTTTCCACCGTATGGGGAACCTCCCAGGGTGCCTGGTTTATAGAGGCCTTCCACTGTATTGGGGACCTCCCAGGGTGCCTGGTTTAGAGAGGTTCCACTGTATTTGGGGGGACCTTCCCAGGGTGCCTGGTTTATTTATAGAGGCTCCACTAGTATTGGGGGACCTCCCAGGTGCCTGGTTTTAGTTTAGAGTTTCCAGGTTCCCCACTGTATTGGGGACCTCCCAGGGTGCCTGGTTTAGGTAGAGGACTCCACTGTTTATGGGGACCGGGGTCCCACCCAGTGGGTGCCAGGTGATATTGAGTAGGTTCCACTGTATTGGGGACCTCCCAGGGTGCCTGGTTTATAAAGAGGTTCCACTGTATTGGGGACCTCCCAGGGTGCCTGGTTTATTTAGAGAGGTTCCACTTAATTGGGGACCCTCCCAGGGTGGCCCGGTTTAATGAGTTTTCCATTGTAATTGGGGACCTCCCACCGGGTGCCTGGTTTAATAAGGGGCTTTCCAGTATTTGACCTCCCAGGGTGGCCTGGTTTAGAGAGGTTCCACTGTATTTGGGATCCCAGGGTGCCTGGTTTTTAGAAGGGGTTTCCATGTATGGGGACCGGGTTTTTCCCAGGGTGCCTGGTTTAGAGAGGTTCCACTGTATTGGGACCTACCAGGGTGCCCTGGTTTATAGAGGCTCCACTGTTATTGGGGAACCCTCCAGGGTGCCCGGTTTAGAGAGGTTCCACTGTATTGGGGACCTCCCAGGGTGCCTGGTTTAGAGAGGTTCCACTGTATTGGGGACCTCCCAGGGTGCCTGGTTTATAGAGGTTCCACTGTATTGGGGACCTCCCAGGGTGGGTTTTAGAGCTGGGGTAGCCGGTTCCCACTGTATTGGGGACCTCCCAGGGTGCCTGGTTTATAGACGTTCCACTGTATTGGGGACCTCCCAGGGTGCCTGGTTTATAGAGGTTCCACTGTATTGGGGACCTCCCAGGGTGCCTGGTTTATAGAGGTTCCACGGGATCCCCGGTGCCAGGACCTCCCCAGGGCCTGTTTATTGAGGCTCCACTGTATTGGGGACCTCCCAGGGTGCCTGGTAGAGTTTCACTGTATTGGGGACCTCCCAGGGTGCTTTGGTTTTCCACTGTAGTTGGGGGACCTCCCAGGGTGCCCTGGTTTATGGACTCCACCAGGGTGCCTGGTTTAGAGAGGTTCCACTGTATTGGGGACCTCCCAGGGTGCCTGGTTTAGAGAGGTTTCACTGTATTGGGGACCTCCCAGGGTGCCTGGTTTATAGAGGCTCCACTGTATGGGGACCCCTACCCAGGGTGCCTGGTTTAGAGAGGTTCCATATGGGGACCTCCCAGGGTGCCTGGAGGAGAGGTCCACTATTGGGGACCATCCCATGGGTGCCTGGTTTAGAGAGGTTTCGGGGCCCACCACTGTATTGGGGACCTCCCAGTGTGCCTGGTTTATAGAGACCTCCACTGTTTATTGGGGTTCCACCATCCCAGGGTGCCTGGTAGAGAGGTTCCTCCACTGTATTGGGGACCTCCAGAGGGGCCATGTTTAGGAGAGGGGTTCCCACCTGGTTTATTGACTTCCACTGTTGACCCAGGGTGCCGGTTTATAGAGGTTCCACTGTATTTGGGGACCTCCCAGGTGCCTGGTAGAGGAGGGTCCCCACCTGGTTTTATGTTACCTCCCAGGGTGCCTGGTTTTTTTTAGATTGGGGATCCCTCCACAGTATTGGGGACCTCCCAGGGTGCCTGGTTTGAGAGGCTCCACGTATTGGGACCCTCCCTTTCACCAGGGATGGTGCCTGGTTATAGAGGCTCCACGGGGACCTCCCAGGGTGCCTGGTTTGGTTTATAGGGGCCCAGCCTCCACTGTATTGGGGACTCCCAGGGTGCCTGGTTTTAGAGAGGTTTCCACTTGGGGGACCCCCAGGGTGCTGTATAGAGGCCCACGTAGGGGACCTCCCAGGGTGCCTGGTTTAGAGAGGCGAATTGGGCCACTGTTATTGGGGTTACCTCCAGGGTGCCATGGTTCCTGTAGAGAGGATCCCACTGTATTGGGGACCCAGGGTCCTTTCTCCACAGTATTGGGACCCCCAGGGTGCCTGGTTTAGAGAGGTCCACTGTTTGGGACCTCCCATGGTTGCCTGTATGACCTCCCATGGTGGTCCACTGTATTGGGGACCTCCCAGGGTGCCTGGTTTAGAGGCTCCACTGTATTGGGGACCCAGGGTGCCTGGTAGAGACACCTCCCAGGGTGCCGGTTTAGAGAGTTCCTCCACCTTCCACGTATTGGGGACCTCCCAGTGGTGCTGGTATAGAGATCCACTGTATTGGGGACCTCCCAGGGTGCCTGGTAGAGGTTCCACTGTAGGGGAGGTTTATAGAGGTTCCACTGTATTGGGGACCTCCCAGGGTGCCTGGCTTATAGAGGTTCCACTGTATTGGGGACCTCCCAGGGTGCCTGGTTTAGAGAGGCTCCACTGTATTTGCAATGTTATCTGTCAGCAACTATCTGTTCTCAGGTTCAACTAATTGACTAAGTGAAGTTTTTAACCTGGACACCGCTGAATGGAATATTGTCATCTGCTGTTTATTTTATATTTTCCATTTTGCTCAGAAAAGAAATATAAGAAATACCAATGGAAATGATTCTAAAGTGCTGCCAAAGCATGTGTTTATTTAGAAAGAAGATAAAATATAAAACAGTAGCAGACAACAATTTTTGTTTCTTGCTTTCTAAGCGTTAACGCTATTATACGGAAAGGTCATGTACAGTTACGTCCATTCAACGGCAAGATCATAAACAGTTACGTCAATCGTCCATTCAACGGCAAGATCATATACAGTTACGTCAATCGGCCATTCAACGGCAAGGTATACAGTTACGCCCATTCAACGACAAGGTCATATACAACGCATTCGAACAAGGTCATATACTGTTACGTCCATTCAACATCAAGCAAGGATTCATATCAGTTACGTCCCATCATTTCGGCAAGGTCATATACAGTTACGCCCATTCAAGACAAGGTATATACAGTTACGTTCCCATCAACGCAAGGTCATATACAGTTACGTCCTTCAAAACGACAGTTATATTACAAGTTCATCCAATTCAAGGCAAGGTCATATACTGTTACGTCAATCTCCATTCAACGGAAGGTCATATCAGTTACGGTCCATTCAACGGCAAGATCATATACAGTTACTTCCATTCAACGACAAGGTCATATACAGTTACGTCCATTCAACGGCAAGGTCATATACAGTTACGTCAATCGTCCATTCAACGGCAAGGTCATATACAGTTACGTCAATCGTCCATTCAACGGCACGGTCATATACAGTTACGCCCATTCAACAACAAGGTCATATAGTTACGTCCATTCAACAGCAAGGTTATATACAGTTTTATACCGCAACCATTGCTCCATGTAACATAATAAAGGGGGTTGAATAAATGCTGTTTATATCTGAAGTAACCTAGTATACATGTACCTGAAGTAGCCTAATATACATGAAGTAGCCTAATATACATGAAGCGCCGTTTTTGCCTTTATTTTTTCACCTTTAACCCCTAATCATGGCCTCTGATTGGTCAGTCTCAACAGCAAATTCAAGATGGCAGCGAATTTTAAAATAAAAAATCGCTGTCGATTCAGCTGAACTTTGTCCATTTTTACCGTATATGCCAAGTAACCAATGGCAAGGACATGTCCATTATGATTGCAATGCTTATTATGACAACTGTGGAGTTTAAAGACAGCCTTTGAAGCTCTTTGTAAATAAATCGGAGATATAATCAAAAACAATGCCGAATCTAACTAGCGTGGACGTCGCCATTTTGTTTTGAATGATGTCGCTAGATTTCTGACGTATGACGCGGAAATGACGTCAAAATCAGAATTTTTCAATGTAAAATTAGTTTCTGTGAGTACTTACCTGTTATATGTTGCTATATAGCTTCTATTGGGCTACCCATTCCGAATACAATTTATTGACCCGCATCTAGCCCGCACTTACACCTGTCCCATCCCATATCTGTAAGTACTCACAGAAACTAATTTTACATTGAAAAATTCTGATTTCTGTATCATACTTCCCTGTTATATGTTGCTAGAATTTGTCTCCAAGGCGGGAAGGTAAGGTGATACAGAAACCAGAAAAAAATTAATTAATTCGCTCTGTGAATACTTAACCTAGGATCAATAAATTGACTCACCAAACAACTTGTAGAAGAGACCCGGGCACCGTCTGAGCAGCGACCCCCCTTTCTTGCTCCCAGAAGATAACTGAGCCGCCAGCTAAGTCTTCTGGTCTGCTTGAGTACTGTCTCCAGTCACAGTTTCACATGCACTGAATGTGACTAACTCATCATAGCATGTTAGCGTCATGTCATCCACACTGTTGTGCCTCACATCTAAGACTCACAGTATCTACACTGACCCTTGGCCATGTCCACAAATCTCTTAAAGTTCTAACCCACATTACTTACAAATAGTAATGCTAACATCAATTAGCCTATGCATATTGACAACCACATACTATCAATAATTACAATACATAGTATTCATGACCCTGGATGAATGATTATGTCTGTTTTCAAGTGTCATGATAAATGGTACTGTTAGTGCACTGGAGCACAGGGAACTCACCGGTACCCTCTCCGGACTACAACTGTACACATTATAGTAAAATATGTATCCAGACTGGCATTAACTAGTCATGTGTAATCAAGAAAACAATTTAGGAAAACTTTCCAAAAACATAACTTGAACTAGCTGATAACTAGATCGTTTTGTACTGCCAATGTGAATATACTACCAATTTGTTATCCTGGACTGGATCCACTGGCCCAGAATAACAACAGGCTCAAAAAATGAGCCTTTTACACATAATGTTTTGCACCCGCGACAACCCTGCCAGCCGCGACTAAGGGATCTAATGTGTAAATATCTGCGCTTTGCGCCGTCAGTGTACGTATGTAAAACTGAGAAAAGTGGAATGAGACTTCCCGGATGCCGCTTCCATTATATTATCCAGGATCACTCCATTGAGGAAAGCCGAGGAGGTAGATACTGCTCTGACCTCATGGGCTTCGACTATAACTTTCTGAGCCCTTAACCGAATTGGATCGATATGCTCTGCTTGTTGCGAGAGTTTGTTTGTTTGTTTGTTGGGGTTTAACGGCCTATCAACAGCTAAGGTCATTTAAGGCCGGGTCAATGGGTTTAGTACTAAATCCCATATATTACCTGTACAAGTACATGTACATGTTCAAGTACATGTACAAATTGGGGGAAAATCCCAAAATCAGAACTGAATATTTACAATAACAAAACTATATATTCAGCCCTGAAATCAGAATAATCCTGATCTGATGCCAGGTCCTCGCCACACCAGAATCACTTGGCCCCTCCCAAAAGCAGTAGGATCAGTAATAATCTTACTACTTTTATAATGGGTAATAACCCAATTCAACCCCCAGGTAACTAAAGAGCCGAAGATAAAAACGTACCTGAGGGCCAAACCAGGCAAATCGTGATTCCTATAAGGAGGAACCCATACCGTTAATTTACGCCGTCTCATTCGCCCGACCACCACCCACTTGTTGCGAGAGATATCCATCGGTAAACTAACGCTTTGGATAGATCCTGATTATCCACGCATGGAATAAAAAAGTCTCTAGTGCCTACCTCTCATTGGTTAGTCATTGAGATGTAGTGCCTAATTTCCCTGCCTGGGCATAGCGTGTTTTCCGTCTCGGATAATTTAAATTTGGTAGGTTCGTGCTGGGCGAGAGATAAACCAATATTCTGGATCAGTGCGAGTTAATTTAATGTATTGACATTGTTGTTGTTATTAACCGGAAGCATGTGCTTTTACAAAGTTAAGATACGACAAGTGTACATTATAGAATACGTAAAGTAGATAATGTTACAGATAACTGATCCGATTTGGACAGGGCTGGGATCACGAACGGTCGGGTATGCTTACCTGGGACCTGAGTTTTAGCAAGGAAACCAGCTTCGCAACAATAGTAACGGAATCATTACCCAAGCTAGATTCTGGTCGGCCATGTACAGGTCGCGTAATTCCCGCCGCCTTTTCGCCGAAGCGAAAACGAGGAGTAACCCTGTCTTGACTGATCAGTCAAAGAGGGAAGCTGTCACATGGGCTCATACTGAGCTTTGGTTAAAGCCCATATAACCACTGTTATATTCCATTTAGGGTTAACTATTCTAGCTACTGGTCTTTCCCAAGTGAAGAATGAAATCATCGCCGATAACTGGGGTCTGAACCTATGTTACATATCGGCACTGAACTGAACTTGAAACAGCTGGCCAATGCCTACATGTATCCCTTCATAGTCGACGCTGACGATTTCCTGTCATCGAACAAATACTAAGGAAATCGCCCATTTCGCCTACAGCTGGACTGACTGGATTAATTTGCCTTAGCTTACAGCAATTAACACAGACCCTCCGTTTGCGTCATAGCATGCTGTAGCAGAAGGACTTAGACTGCTGCATCTTGCCGCAAAAATTTGTCGTTTCTGATTCCCTTCCTGATAGCCTCCATACGTGAAGAATCAGAATGAGCGGATTCGCATGAAGTGTTTCCCATGCATGCTGTGACAGAAGGTTGGGAGACACTGGAATGCCCACCGGATGGTCCACTAGACGTTCCAGTATGCTGGTGGCTCTACCTGTTGATTGAGTAGCAGTGTATCTCTGGACTGATCGTGCAGGAGCCAGTCGTCCAGGTATTGAAGTATGCAATAACTCTTGGTCTGGTCCCTGCCGCGATTACCTCTATTAGTTTTGTGAACACCCTAGGAGCCGTGGCTATTCTGAAGGGTAGGACACAAAACTGCTATACCATGCATTGCGACTGAAAGTTTGAAAGTTTCTGGATGCATGGCATATCGGTATATGAAGATAACCTTCCTGTGGTTCGATGGAGACTGCCCAATCGTTGACTCTAATAGTCCGACGTATTGATCGAGCAGTCTCTATCTATAAATGATCTGTCTGCTGTAGAAGCTCGGAGATTGCCAATCTCTGATGCATGTAGCGCCACCTCTGGGAGTCCCACCCTGTTGGGGCTGTATAGGTGTTATGGGTTGCTTAAAGCTACCCGTTACCTTACTCGCTGTGTTAGGAGAAGGGGATGCTGAAGCTTCCCCATTTCCTACCCGAGTTGTGCTTCTATAAGCGAACTGCTTGGCTAAAGAGGTCACGGATAGTCTCGCTAACTGCGGACTCTGTCTTACTGCAGCATCAGCAGCAGTCACCTGAAATGCTTCCCGAAGGAAATCCCTTCCCTGTATCGTAAGAATGGACGCCGTAGCTAATGTGGCGTCGCTCCTCAACAGAACCATGTCCGCCGACATAGTCAGAGCCGTAGCCATGATATGCTTCGTCGCTCTGACTGACTACTGAAAGTGACTCCAATGCTCTGTCGTCATTCACCTCAATGGTCGCTCTGGCCTTGCACAAAGCAAGTCCGTGCCTTATGGAACTAAGCCTTGGATACTCCCATCCTCTGAGCATCCTTTTCCAAGGCCGAATACTCTAGGAGCCAAGTTTATGTAAGCATAACATAATACTTGAGCCCTTGATGTGCCAGAAAAGTATTGGGCTTAAGAAATCCAACTTTGTTTTGGGGTCAAATCCCTGTGCCCCTGATCAATTCCTCTAACAGAGCTCCTACAGTATGGGGCTGACGCAGTCTATACCTCCCCTTGAGAGCAGTAACCTAGTCTGCTTCACACAGAGACTTAGCCCTCGGCACCGGCTCAGGTTAAACAGGACCATTATCCCCGAGACAGATACTGGTATACCGAAGCTACTGCCTCCGGATAAGAAGGGGCACTGTTCTCCACAGCTACACTAGCTGCTGAGTCCAGTCCTGAGTCCTCTATCACTAGATGACCCCAGTGTGCATCCTGTCTTCCCCACCGGATGTCATCGGAGGATTATTAACATTCAAACGTACCGATGAAGTGCCCTTTTCCTCTGACAAGCCTGGTGCATTTTGTCTTTTGATGGAGGATAACAAGACCATAGTCTGGTCCCTCGATGATGTACCTATCATCTGATCGTGACCTTGATCTATGTCTGCTATGCCTATGACGACTTCTATGATCATGCCTTAGACACGACCTAGAATGTCACTGTGTTTCCTGGATATATCAGCCCGCGGCCTGGTAGACGAGCTACTGGAAGATGACCTAGACCTAGACCTAGCTCTCTTCCTACTAGACCTGGATCTACCCGTCCTGATCGGTGAGTCTGTGTGCCCCTGTCTGACGTCAGACTCACCTCAGGACGAATACAGTGTGTCGGTAGGCCAATGTCCTATACCGTTACCCTGTTGTATATCCATATCCTTGAACAGATATTCCGCTGAAAATGGCGTGGTCAAGACCAGCGTCGCCGATATCAGTGGCTATATTTGACATGTCTGTTGTCCGGTGGAATACGTTTGCATTCCACTGAGGTGCGCTCAATTGGATTTGCGTGTACTATTCCCACATCGCCTATCCCCTTGAATCTACCTGTCTGGTGTCCGGTGTTCTTGCTCAGTGGTTAGCGAATAACCCAGAGCAGAACTAGTGTCCGGTGTTCTTGCTCAGTGGTTAGCGTATAACTCAGATCAGAACTGGTGTCCGTTGTCCGGTTCATAAGTTCCCGTTTTGTGACCACCACCAAATTTTCCTGACCCGAACTGGGTTTAGGCTTCCCTTTGCCCATAGTGAACGCGGTACGGAAAACGTATTAAAATATCGAACGAGACAAAGTCGAAAACAAACAAAAAATTTCTTTGTCAAAAAGAGGAACGTCCGATAATAGGAAAATCGCGATGTGGCCACACTAAGAAAAACTTGAAATACTTTCAAAATGAAATATTTTCGACTAGCAACTTATAGAAATGAATAGCCCACACTCTATTACAGAAGTTATTGCCTACTTACGGACAATAACCATGAATAGAGTGTATAAAACAGCCAAACGAAAACGTGCACCAAAAAGGATACTTTCACGTCAGCCGTCCGAAGCAAAGAGGATGTCTCCCATGCGCACATGCGCGGTCGATATGGGATGGGACCGGTGTAAGTGCGGACTAGATGCGGGTCAATAAATTGTATTCGGAATGGTTAGCCCCAATAGAAGCTATATAGCAACATATAACAGGTAAGTACTCACAGAAACTAATTTTACAGTGGTTTACAGTGGAACATTTCCAAATCGGACACCCTGGGGACCTCCCAGGGTATCCGGTTTGGAGAGGTTCCACTGTAGTATAGTCCATTTCTGTCCACTGTGTAGTGATAGTGTGGAGAAACTGACCTTATCATAGAGCGTCCAGCCGACGTATTTCAGGTAACCATCGTCCAGGAACATATTGGGGTATTTCTTCATCCAGACACCAATCTCCTTTATACAAATCGACCGGATCTCTGCCTGGGTATCTCTGCAGAGAAACATATCTCCTTTATACAGATTGACCAGATCTCTGCCTGGATATCTCTGCAGAGAAACAGATCTCCTTTATATAGATTGACCTGATCTCTGCCTGGGTATCTCTGCAGAGAAACAGATCTCCTTTATACAGATTAACCGGATCTCTGCCTGGGTATCTCTGCAGAGAAACAGATCTCCTTTATACAGATTAACCGGATCTACAGATTAACCGGATCTCTGCCTGAGTATCTCTGCAGAGAAAGAGATCTCCTTTATACAGATTGACCGGATCTCTGCCTGGGTATCTCTTCAGAGAAACAGATCTCCTTTATACAGATTGACCAGATCTCTGCCTGGGTATCTCTGCAGAGAAACAGATCTCCTTTATACAGATTGACCAGATCTCTGCCTGGGTGTCTCTGCAGAGAAACATCTCCTTTATACAGATTGACCGGATCTCTGCCTGGGTATCTCTGCAGAGAAACAGATCTCCTTTATACAGATTGATCGGATCTCTGCCTGGGTATCTCTGCAGAGAAACAGATCTCCTTTATACAGATTGACTGGATCTCTGCCTGTGTATCTCTGCAGAGAAACATATCTCCTTTACATAGATTGACCGGATCTCTGCCTGGGTATCTCTGCAGAGAAACAGATCTCCTTTATACAGATTTACCAGATCTCTGCCTGGGTATCTCTGCAGTGAAACAGATCTCCTTTATACAGATTGACCAGATTTCTGCCTGGGTGTCTCTGCAGAGAAACATATCTCCTTTATACAGATTGACCGGATCTCTGCTTGGGTATCTCTGCAGAGAAACATATCTCCTTTATATAGATTGACCGGATCTCTGCCTGGGTATATCTGCAGAGAAACAGATCTCCTTTATATAGATTGACCGGATCTCTGCCTGGGTATCTCTGCAGAGAAACAGATCTCCTTTATATAGATTGACCGGATCTCTGCCTGGGTATCTCTGCAGAGAAACATATCTCCTTTATACAGATTGACCGGATCTCTGCCTGGGTATCTCTGCAGAGAAACAGATCTCCTTTATATAGATTGACCGGATCTCTGCCTGGGTATCTCTGCAGAGAAACAGATCTCAATCTCTGCAGAGAAACAGATCTCCTTTATACAGATTGACCAGATCTCTGCCTGGGTGTCTCTGCAGAGAAACATATCTCCTTTATATAGATTGACCGGATCTCTGCCTGGGTATCTCTGCAGAGAAACATATCTCCTTTATATAGATTGACCGGATCTCTGCCTGGGTATCTCTGCAGAGAAACATATCTCCTTTATACAGATTGACCGGATCTCTGCCTGGGTATCTCTGCAGAGAAACATATCTCCTTTATATAGATTGACCGGATCTCTGCCTGGGTATCTCTGCAGAGAAACATATCTCCTTTATACAGATTGACCGGATCTCTGCCTGGGTATCTCTGCAGAGAAACATATCTCCTTTATATAGATTGACCGGATCTCTGCCTGGGTATCTCTGCAGAGAAACAGATCTCCTTTATATAGATTGACCGGATCTCTGCCTGGGTATCTCTGCAGAGAAACAGATCTCCTTTATATAGATTGACCGGATCTCTGCCTGGGTATCTCTGCAGAGAAACATATCTCCTTTATATAGATAGACCTGATCTCTGCCTGGGTATCTCTGCAGAGAAACATATCTCTTTTATATAGATTGACCTGATCTCTCTCTGCAGAGATTGACCGGATCTCTGCCTGGGTATCTCTGCAGAGAAACATATCTCCTTTATACAGATTGACCGGATCTCTGCCTGGGTATCTCTGCAGAGAAACATATCTCCTTTATATAGATAGACCTGATCTCTGCCTGGGTATCTCTGCAGAGAAACATATCTCTTTTATATAGATTGACCTGATCTCTGCCTGGGTATCTCTGCAGAGAAACAGATCTCCTTTATACAGATTGACCGGATCTCTGCCTGGGTATCTCATATCTCCTTTATACAGATTGACCGGATCTCTGCCTGGGTATCTCTGCATAGAAACAGATCTCCTTTATACATATTGACCGGATCTCTGCCTGGGTATCTCTGCAGAGAAACAGATCTCCTTTATACAGATTGACCGGATTCGTGATTGGGTTTCGTGAAATCAGTGCGCAAAAAAACAAAGGGAGATAACTCGAAAATTAGCTGGGCAAGAGTTGTCATTATTGTGTGTGACACAACATTTGGTGGTGATCTATGCATGTGTGAAGTTTGAGGAAAATATTCCAAAGGGTATTCGAGCTATGATTCAAACAAGAAATCAGTGAGCAAAAAAACAAAGGGAGATAACTCGACAATTAGCATGGCAAGAGTTATCATTCTTATCATTGGGTCGTGGTCTATGCATGCGTGAAGTTTCATGAAAATATGCACTCCGGACAAGAAGTGTCTGCATCGGACACGGATGATATTTGGTGTCCAATCCATTATATAAACCCCACCCCCCCCAAAAAAAAAACTTTCGTCCAGGGGATACAATTACAGCATATGGAATATGGCAGCCCATTTTGTCTACATCTAGAATTATTCAGTGAAATAACTTCACCATACAGATTAACCCTTTCAACAGCACATGCCTCTATAGTGGTATTGGCAAACAGTGTAGATCGTGACGAGCCATTTCGTCAGGATCTGCACGTTTTGCAAGTAATTTTCATATTTTTGAGAATGATTGATTATTGGTATTTAACAGCCTATCAACAGCTAAGGTAATTTAAGGCAGGGACATAATATTTTTGAAAACAAAAATACCCCCCTTTTCATAAATGGACTAGTCTGAAAATCATTTTGTGACAATTGGATTGGTTGCAAAATTAACATATCAAATTATATTCCAGTTACTTAGGGATGAAAGGGTTAACTATGTTAAATATCATGACATTTCATGAAAGGAAACAGAAATTAGAGGAAATCAGTACCTGTATCTGTGGACAAACACGCCCCTGAATATTTAAGTCGATACCTGTATCTGTGGACAAACACGCCTCTAAATATGTAAGTCAGTACCTGTATATGTGGACAAACATGCCTCTAAATATGTAAGTCAGTACCTGTATCTGTGGACAAACACGCCCCTGAATATGTAAGTCAGTGAGTGAGTGAGTGAGTGAATAGGGTTTAACGTCCGCTTTTCTGACATAGAGGTACAAGCCTCAGGGAGTCTACACGCAGACGGGTCAACGGGGTCGAGTCCCATATCCACCTGTCCAAGGGGGGTAAATCCCAACTTCAGAACTCAATATTTATAATCAAAATATATATTCAGTCCTGAAATTAGAACAACCTGATCTGGTGCCAGGCCCTCGCCACACCAGCATCATTTATCCCATCCCTAAAAGTAATAGGATTAGCGCTAATCTTACTTTTATATATGGGGCATAGCCCGACTCAACTCTCACATACAAGAAAGCCAAAAATGTACATGAGGGCCAATTCCGGTATAGTGGGTTCCGGAAAGTATGAACCCAATCGTTAAGCCAGTTTAGTCGCCTTTTACGACAAGCAATGGCTACAGCAACACTATTCTCAGGATCAGTTGATCCCGCCCCGGTGCCTGCACGGGGCTGTAAGTCAGTACCTGTATCTGTGGACAAACACGCCCCTGAATATATAAGTCAGTACCTGTATCTGTGGACAAACACGCCCCTGAATATATAAGTCTGTACCTGTATCTGTGGACAAACACGCCCCTGATATAAGTGTACCTGTATGTGGACAAACACCCCTGATTATAGTCCTGTATATGTAACAAAAACACGCCATGAACAAACAACGGCTGAATTTAAGTCAGTACCTGTATATGTACAAACACCCCGAATATAAAGTCCGACCTGATGTGGACACCCCCCTGATAAAACGGTACCTGGGACAAACACCTGAATATGTAATCCTGTGGACACACGCAAATAATATAATCGTACATGTATCTGTGACAAACACCGCCCCTGATATATAAGTCATACCTGTAATCTGTGGACAAACACGCCCCTGAATATATAAGTCAGTAACCTGTATATGTGGACCAAACACGCCCCTGAATAGATACGCTGATACCTGTATCTGTGGACAAACACGCCCCTGAATATATAAGTCAGTACCTGTATCTGTGGACAAAACCGCCCCTGAGTATATAAGTCTGTACCTGTATGTGGACAAACACGCCCTGAAATATATAAGTACAGTACCTTATCTGTGGACAAACACGCCCCTCGAAAGTAATTCAGTACCCTTATATGTGACAAACACCCCCTGAATATATAAGTCCCGGTACCTGTAGGTGAAACTAACCCGTCCCCATGAATATATAAGTCGGTTTACCTGTAATGGACAAACACAAACGCCCCTGAATCTGTAAGATCAGACCATGTATCATGTGGACAACCAAACACGCCCCTGAATATTATAAGTCCATACTGTATCTGTGGACAAACACGCCCCCTGAATATATAATTCAGTACCTATCTGGGGACAAACACGCCCCCTGAATATGTAATCAGTACCTTATCTGTGGACAACACACCCCCTATTATATAAGCAGTACCTGTACTGTGGACAAACACCGCCCCTGAAAATAAAGTCAGTACCTGTATATTGGCCAAACACGCCCCTGGACTATATAAGTCTGTACCTGTATCTGTGGACAAACACGCCCCTGAATATATAAGTCCAGTACCTGTAATCTGTGGACAAACACGCCCCTGAATATATAAGTCTGTACCTGTATGTGGACAAACACGCCCCTGAATATATAAGTCAGTACCTGTATCTGTGGACAAACACGCCCCTGAATATGTAAGTCAGTACCTGTATATGTGGACAAACACGCCCCTGAATATATAAGTCCGTACCTGTATGTGGACTAACCCGTCCCTGAATATATAAGTCGGTACCTGTATATGGACAAACACGCCCCTGAATATGTAAGTCAGTACCTGTATCTGTGGACAAACACGCCCCTGAATATATAAGTCAGTACCTGTATCTGTGGACAAACAACGCCCCCCTGAATATCTAAGTCTTGTAACCTGTATTCCTGTTGGACAAACGCGCCCCTGAATATTAAGTCAAGTGACCTGTAATTGGACAAACCAGCCCTGAATATATAAAGTCCGTACCTGTAATGTGGACTAACCCCTCCCTGAATATAAGTCGGTACCTGTAGTGAAACACCGCCCCTGAAATATATAAAGACTTTAACAGTAATGTGGACAAACACGCCCACCCCTGAATATATAGTCACCTTGTATCTGTGGATATGTGGGACAAACACGCCCCTGAATTAATAAGCCCTATAATGTGGACTAACCCCACCCTGAATTATATAAGTCCGTACCTGTATCTGTGGACAAATCTACGGCCCACCCCCTCAATATATAAGAGTCCATCTGTACCCCTGTATAACCTGTGGTACAAAACACGCCCTCAATGAATATAAGAAGTCTGCTACCTGTATAGTGGACAAACACGCCCCTGAAATAATAAGTCATTACCTGTATCGTGGACAAACACGCCCCTAGAATATATATCAGTACCTTGTAACTGTGGACAAACACCCCCTGAATATATAAGTCAGTACTTTATATGTGACTACAGAAATATAATAAGTCGGTACCTGAACAGTGACAAAACACGCCCCTCAATATATGTCTGTACCTGTATATTGTGGGACAAACACGCCCCTGAATATAAGTCAGTACCTGTATAGTGGACAAAACACGCCCCTGAATATAGTACCGAATCTTGTACCCTGTATTCTGTGGACAAACACATTCGGCCCCTGTGAATATATAAATAGTCAGTACTGTATCTGTGGACCAAACACGCCCCCCTGTATATAAGTCTGTACCTGTAATGTGGACAAACACGCCCCGAATATATAAGTCTAGTACCCTGTATCTTTGTGGACCAAACACGCCCCTGAAATATGGCCTAGTCAAGTACCTGTATGTGGACAAACACGCCCCTGAATATATAAGTCAGTACCTGTACTGTGGACAAACAGCCCCTGAATATGTGGAAGCCCCCTCAGTACCCTGTTGGACAAACACGCCCCTGAATATAATAGTCCGGGTACCTGTATATGGACCAAAACTACCCGTCCCCTGAATATATAAGTCCGGTACCCTGTAAATGGACAAACACGCCCCTGAAATATGTAAATCAGTACCTGTATCTGTGGACAAACACGCCCTGAATATATAAGTCAGTACTGTATCTGTGCACAAACACGCCCCTGAGATCAGTCAGTCCCCTGAATATATAAGTCAGTACCTGTATCAGTGACAAACACGCCCCTGTAAAAACTTGGGCCCCTGATATAAGTCAAGTACCTTGTATCTGTGCACAAACACGCACCCCTGAATTATATAAGTTGGTACCTGTATATGTGGACAAAACACGCCCCAACCCCTCAAAATATAA
The DNA here is from genome assembly GCA_029237695.1 of Conchocele bisecta. NCBI lineage: Eukaryota > Metazoa > Mollusca > Bivalvia > Lucinida > Thyasiridae > Conchocele > Conchocele bisecta. The sequence goes on from CM055278.1 coordinate 78,844,052, forward strand.
GTCAGGTACATGTATGTGGACAAACACGCCCCTGAATATATAAAGTCAGTACCTGTATAATGTGCACAAACACGGCCCCACCCTGAATATATAAGTCGGTACCTGTATATGTGGTACAAAATACCCCAAGCCCCTCCCCGAATATATAAGTCCGTACCTGTATCTGTGGACAAACACGCCAATTCCCCTGAAACCCTATATAAGTCAGTACTGTATCTGTGGAACACAAAACAAGCCCCTGAATATAAGTCAGTAACACTGTATCTGTGGGAAAACACGCTCTGAATAGTATAAGTCAGTACCCCTGTATAAAGTGGACAAAGGACACGCCCTTGAATATATAAAGTCCTGTACCTGTATCTGTGCACAAAGGACGCCCCATGAAATATAAGTCCAAGTACCTGTATATGTGGACAAACACGCCCCAGAAAATTAAGTCGGTACCTGTATATGTGGACCATAAACACGCCCCTGAATAAATAATCCAATACCTGTATCTGTGACAAACACACCCTCTGAATAATACGTCAGTACCCTGTATATGTGGACAAACCACGCCCTTGAATATATAAGTCGTACCCTGTATCTGTGCCACATAAACACGCCCCTGTACCTGATAAGTGTCAGTACCTGTATATGTGGACAAATACGCCACTTGAAATATTTATAAGTCAGTAACTGTATCTGTGGCACAAAACAACGCCCCATGTAATATATAAGCAGTACCCTTGTATCTGTGGACAAGAAATTCGCCTGCTGGAATATATAAGTCCAGTACCTTGTAGCTTGTGGACAAAAACACTACCCTGATAATATATAAGTCCATAGGACCTGTATCTCGGTGGACAAACACGCCCACCCCTGAATATATAAGTTCGAGTACCTGTATCTGTGGACCAAATACGCTCCTTGGAATAATTAAGGACGTCTAGTACCTGTATCTGTGGACAAACACGCCCCATCAATATATTAAGGTCGTATGGTACCTGTTATCTGTGGACAAACTTACGCCCCCACCCCATGGAATCTTTATAAGTCAGTAACTGTATATGTGCACAAAAACACGCCCCTGAATTATATACAGGTCATGGTTACCTGTATATGTGGAACAATAAAACACGCCCCTGAATATATAAGTCCAGTACCATGTATTCTTTGGAAAACAAACACCCGCCCCTGAATATATAAGTCTAGTACCTGTATCTGTGGGACAATAAACACGCCTCTGATAATATTTAAGTCAGTACCTGTATATGTGGACAAACACGCCCTTGAATATATAAGTCTTTGTACCTGTTATCTGTGCACAAAGACGCCCCTGAATTTATTAAGCCTGGCCGGGTACTTCCTGGTATTATGTGGAACAAACACGCCCCTGAATAATTTATAAGTCTGGGGTACATGGTATATGTGGACAAAAACCACGCCCCTCAATATATAAGTCCGTACCTGTTAATCTGTGCACCCAAACACGGCTCTGAATATATTAAGTTCAAGTACCCTGGTATATTGTGGACAAATACGCCCTTGATTCAATTTATAAAAGTCAGTTACCTGTATCTGTGGACAAACACGCCCCTGAATAATATAAAGTTCAGTACCTGTATCTGTTGGACAAATTAGCCTCTGAATATATAAGTCAGTAACCTGTATCTTGTTGGACAAACCACGCCCCTTCGAATAATATAACGTCTAGTTACCTGTATATGTGGAAAACCCAAACCACGAATGAATTATAAGTCAGTACCTGTATTCTGTGGTCTACAAATACCGCCTCTGAATTATATAAGTCCAGGTAACCTGTATCTGTGGACAAACACGCCTCAGAATATAATAAGTATGTACCTGTATATGTGGACAAAACACGCCCCACTTCTCCCTGAATATATAAGTCAAGTACCTGTTATCCTGTTGGACAAAACACGCCTGAAATCATCTGCCCCTGTTGGGAATATATAAGTCTGTACCTGTATCTGTGGACAAAACACGCCCCTGAATTTATATACGTCAAGTACCTGTATCTGTGGACAACAAAAAACGCCTCTTGAATATATTAAGTTCAGTACCTGGTATCCTGTGGACGGACAAACAACGCCTATGAATATAATTTTTAAGTCTAGTACCTGTATCTGTGGTACAAACACTGCTCTTGAATATATAAGTCTAGTACCTGATATCTGTGGACAAAAAATCACGCCCTGAATATATAATGTTGGTTCGGTACCTGTATATGGTGGACAAACACGCCCCTCAATATAGAAGTCGGTACCTGGTAGCTATGTGGACAAAACACTGCACCCCTGAATTATAAGTCAAGTATCAGTGACCATGTATATGTGCACAAAACACGCCACCCTGTAATATATAATGTCGGTTACCTGTATAATGTGGGACAAATCACGACCCCCTGAATATATAAGTCAGTACCTGTCATCTGTGGAACAAAAACAAACCGCCCCTGAATATATAAGTCGAGTTACCTGTATCTGGTGGACAATAAACCACGCCCTGAACTTAATATATAAGTCTAGTACCTGTATTCTGAGGACAAAACACGACCTCTGGAATATATAAGTCAGTACCATGCTATATGTTGGACAAACACGGCCCTTGGAATATATAAAAAAAGTCTGTACCTTTATCTGTGCACAAAGGACGCCCTGAATATATAAGCCCAGGGTACCTGTATATGTGGACAAACTCGCCCCTGAATATTATAAAGTCCGGTTCCCTTGTAATATGTGTACAAACAACGCCCGTGGGGTAATTTATAAGTCCTTTCCTGTTATCTTTGTGGCACAACACGGCTCCCTGAAACTATATTAAAGTCAGGGGTACATGTATATGTGGACAAACACGCCCCTGAATATATAAGTCGGTACCTACTGTGGACAAACACGCCCCTGAATATATATCATACCTGTATCTGTGACACGCCCCCTGAATATATAAGTCAGTACCTGATATGGACAAACACGCCCCGAATATATGTCATACCTGCTGTGGACAAACACGCCTCTGAATATATAAGTCAGTACCTGTATATGTGGACAAACACGCCCTTGAATATATAAGTCTGTACCTGTATCTGTGCACAAAGACGCCCCTGAATATATAAGCCGGTACCTGTATATGTGGACAAACACGCCCCTGAATATATAAGTCGTACCTGTATGTGGACAAAACGCCTGTATATAAGTCCGGTACCAAAAATACTGTGCAAACAAACCCTCTGAATATATAAGACAGTACCTGTATCTGTGACAACACGCCCCTGAATATATAAGTCAGTACCTGTACTGTGGACAAACCCCGATACGACGCCCCTGAATATATAAGTCAGTACCTGTATCTGTGGACAAACACGCCCCTGAATATATAAGTCAGTACCTGTATCTGTGGACAAACACGCCCCTGATATAATCAGTACTGTATCTGTGGACAAAACTCCCCCTGAATATATAAGTCAGTACCTGTATCTGTGGACAAACACGCCCCTGAATATATAAGTCAGTACCTGTATCTGTGGACAAACACGCCCCTGAATATATAAGTCAGTACCTGTATATGTGGACAAACACGCCCCTGAATATATAAGTCGGTACCTGTATATGTGGACAAACACGCCCCTGAATATATAAGTCCGTACCTGTATCTGTGGACAAACACGCCCTGAATATAAGTCAGTACCTGTATCTGGACAAACACGCCTCTATATAAGTCAGTACCTGTATGTGGACAAACACGCACTAATATATAAGTCTGTACCTGTATGTGACATACGCCCCTGAATATATAAGCGTACCTGTATCTGTGGACAAACAGCCCCGCTGAATATATAAGTCGGTACCTGTATATGTGGACAAACACGCCCCTGAATATATAAGTCCGTACCTGTATCTGTGCACAAACACGGCTCTGAATATATAAGTCAGTACCTGTATATGTGGACAAATACGCCTCTGAATATATAAGTCAGTACCTGTATCTGTGGACAAACACGCCCCTGAATATATAAGTCAGTACCTGTATCTGTGGACAAACACGCCTCTGAATATATAAGTCAGTACCTGTATCTGTGGACAAACACGCCCCTGAATATATAAGTCAGTACCTGTATCTGTGGACAAACACGCCCCTGAATATATAAGTCAGTACCTGTCTGTGGACAAACACGCACTGAATATATAAGTCAGTACCTGTATCTGTGGACAAACACGCCCCTGAATATATAAGTCTGTACCTGTATCTGTGGACAAACACGCCCCTGAATATATAAGTCAGTACCTGTACTGTGGAAACACGTGAATATATTGACTGACAACCTGTATCTGTGGCAAACACGCCCCTGAATATATAAGTCAGTACCTGTATCTGTGGACAAACACGCCTCTGAATATAAGTCAGTACCTGTATCTGTGACAAACACGCCTCGAATATATGTCATACCGTATCTGTGGACAAACACCCTCTGATATAACATACCTGTATCTGTGGACAAACACGCCCCTGAATATAAGTCTGTACCTGTACTGTGGACAAACACCCCCTGAATATATAAGTCTGTACCTGTATCTGTGGACAAACACGCCCCTGAATATATAAGTCAGTACCTGTATCTGTGGACAAACACGCCTCCGAATATATAAGTCAGTACCTGTATCTGTGGACAAACACGCCCCTGAATATATAAGTCTGTACCTGTATCTGTGGACAAACACGCCCCTGAATATATAAGTCAGTACCTGTATCTGTGGACAAACACGCCCCTGAATATATAAGTCAGTACCTGTATCTGTGGACAAACACGCCCCTGAATATATAAGTCAGTACCTGTATCTGTGGACAAACACGCCCCTGAATATATAAGTCAGTACCTGTATCTGTGGACAAACACGCCCCTGAATATATAAGTCCAGTACCTGTATCTGTGGACAAACACGCCCTGAATATATAATCTGTACCTGATCAGTGGACAAACACCTGATATAAGTCATACCATGTAGTGGACAAACACGCCCCTGAATATATAAGTCAGTACCTGTATATGTGGACAAACACGCCCCTGAATATATAAGTCAGTACCTGTATACAGGTCACTCTCGTTATCTCAAAGTCGAATGGACTGATGAAAATATATCGACATATCCGAACTTCGAGATAACAATTCGCCAAATTTATCGGAAACAAATCCGACGCGGAACTATTGCCCAGCGGAACTATTGCCCAGGCACACTTCAAAAATGCCTCTACTTTATTTCCGGGTTTTCATAAATCGCGGCTTGAGTTTATTCTAAGCTGTTTTCGTAATTAACATTCGATTTACTTGCTACACCATTTAATTCATTTTTCTGTACGCCCTGAATATATAAGTCGGTACCTGTTGCCCCTGAATATATAAGTCCGTACCTGTATATGTGGACAAACACGCCCCTGAATATATAAGTCAGTACCTGTATATGTGGACAAACACGCCCCTGAATATATAAGTCAGTACCTGTATCTGTGGACAAACACGCCCCTGAATATATAAGTCAACATGTTGCGAATCTCGGCTTGGTTTTCTTCCAACTCCTGACGTTTCACGAGCAGCAAGTTGAGACGGTCGGTCGCGCGCTTGTTTTGATTTTTCTGTCGCTCAGCGTCGTACTGCCGCTGTGTGTTGTCCAGGTTTATACTCAAGTTTAACGCCACATCGACGAGCGCCGTCATCAGTTTGATCGCTGCAGAAAGGTCAACAAGGACGTGAACAATATCATAGGGGAGAAATGAAACTTATGGGTTTTGCAACCAATGAGGATCCTGATCAGCCTGCACATCCGCTCAGTCTGATCAGGATCTGCACTGTTTGCCATTCCATCGAAGAAACACCCATCATGCTTTTAATAAGCAATATAGGTCATTATCAAGCTACTTGGGCTCCCCTTCAATGAAATCACCTTCCTCTGGTATGCGCTTCTGTAGCATATTACACCAACATTGCAAAGTATACTATACCTTATCTAGCAAAGTATACATTATATTGAATTTATTACATTATCACAGACATTTTGGCTGTGATAATGTAATAAATTCAGTATGATAATTCTGCATACTTTTAATCATCAAATATATGCAGTGGTTAGTTCTATATGAAATAATGCATTTTGGGTAAAATAAATGATTACTTCCTCAAAGTATACTTTGCTAGATAAGTATACATTGCAATTTTGATGAAATCGGCTACTGGTGCTCGCTAGCTTTTCTTATATGACTTAAAAAATGCTCTTTAATATCAAACAATCAATTATATTTCTGTAAATGTTTTTTTTTTCGGTTTGGTAAATTTTTGTCCGGTCTGGTAAAACTTCAAGTTTACCAGACCGAATGTCCTGTAAAATGTTGGAAGTTTAGCGGAGACTGCTACTGGAGTGTGCTATTTGATCAGGAGCTATACTGGTCATAAATCCCATAAGCCCCATTTCTCCGGAAAACGGCCCTTAGGATGTGTAGAACCAGCGTAGATTGCGGTCATTATATGTGGCTGTGGCAGTAGAAATGGGGCTTATTGGATGTGTGACCTATGTAGCTCCTGATCAAATGGAACACTCCTCCAGTTACAGCCACAAGTGTGCATAAAGTGAACAAGAGCTGTAGGAGAACAGCATAGCTCGACTACGAGGGTTGTCGATGTACACATAGCTCGACAAAGAAGGTGGCCACGGCCCGCATAACAAGAGCTGTAGGAGAACAGCATAGCTCGACTACGAGGGTTGTCGATGTACACATAGCTTGACAAACAAGGTGGCAGCGGCCTGCATAAAAACCTTAACCAAGGTTGACTAAAAACCTTAACCAAGGGAAATTAAGTAAGTAATTCAAGGTTAAATGTAGGTCAATGTGGCCGCGGCCTGCATAAAAACCTTAACCAAGGTTGACTAAAAACCTTAAAGGGAAATTAAGTAAGTAATTCAAGGTTAAATGTAGGTCAATGTCAGATATGGGTCAGGGGTTATTGATGTACATCACTAGGAGATGAAGTTTTCCAAGTATGGTTGCTGTAGGCCCAGGAATATTCCATATACAAGCTTGACTAAAAACCTTAACCAAGGGGAAATAAGAAAGTAATCCAACGATAAAAGTAGGTCAAGGTCAAATATAGGTCAGGGATTATTGATGTACATCACTAGGAGATGAAGTTGTCCAAGTATGGTTGGTGTAGGGCCAGGAGTATTGCATCTACAAGCTTGACTAAAAACCTTAACCAAGGAGAATTAAGTAAGTAATTCAAGAGGAAATGTAGGTCAAGGTCAAATATAGATCAGGTGTTATTGATGTACATCGCTATGAGAAAAGGTTGTCCAAGTATGGTGTTAGTATGCACAATAGTATTCCATGTACAAGCTTGACTAAAAACCTTAACCAAGGGGAATTAACTAAGTAATTCAAAGTTAAATGTAGGTCAAGGTCAAATATAGGTCAGTGGTTGTTGATGTACATCACTAGGAGATGAAGTTGTCCAAGTATGGTAGGGCCAGGAATATTCCATATACAAGCTAGACTAAAAACCTTAAACAAGGGGAATTAACTAAGTAATTGAAGAGGAAATGTAGGTCAATGTCAAATATAGATCAGGGGTTATTATCCCTTAGTCAAAAAATATGACCCTGGTCGTTCCACTAGGTTCCACTAGGGTCATATTTTATTGTTAATAAAAACAACTGAAATTGACCGTCACACCGAAAACTGGATACCTATGTTTTAAAATCCAATATTGTTTATGTTTCAATGCCGATTTATCTACCTAGATTTCTCAGGCATGTAGCTAACATGTTTATCACCATTACCTGCCTACTTGTATTCAGTTTGTACGACATGTAACTGCATTTATTCAGTTATTTCCACAATGTTCACACAAGTAAATCAACAAGTCGCTTTCTGTTGTTGTTGTTGTTAATCAGGTCACGCGACAAAATTGAAATCACTGTGTGGGATGTGTGTCGCGGAGCATTAGCAGAACGAACAACAACAACAACTGTTAAATTTGGAGTATTCGTTTAAACACTATTTACTGTATACATGTATGAATACAAGCACGTATAAAGCATTATAATATGATTAAATAAACAATCTGGCTTTGTAAATTCAGCTCGCTAAATTCTGAGTTGCACTTGAAATCTGTTCTGTCTGTTGTGGCACTATTACAGACCATACTCACCACGCCCGAACTGGCACGCTGATAGGTATGGTCTGTAACACTGTCATACTTTTTGTGTCATAAGCAATACCACAGAAAACGCATGAACATACTATATGTCGACTATTATTGTATGATCGACATGACGTTAACAGTGCACAGTAAGCAGTGGTGAGCGTAACCTCCAATCTTATGACAGTAATGAATCAGCATTGAGCAGTGAGCAATGAGGTAACTTCACATTTGGGATACGCGAGTTTTGGGTATCTTTCCAAATGGTTATTATCACCAATAATGATTATTGTTTCACCGTGACATGTAACACGGTCGGGATTAATACAGTTTGGGAGTAATCCTAATGAAGGCGTCGACGACAGCCGGAGCCTGCAGGATTTCGAAACCCGGACCTATGACCGCCATGGCATTGCCCCATTGCGATAATATAGCCCCACGGCGGAAAGTAGCCCCGAGCGTAGCTGCCGGACCCGACCGGCGTCGACGCAATCAACACGAACCCAGCCCCCGGTCGTACCAAAACGAAATCACAACTGGCCACTCAATCTAATTTGCAACTTCTCTCTTCCGAGTGTCCAGTTTTTTTGATAATTTGGAAATTCTGTCATTGAAACTTTGAACATTTTTGATTGCAGTAGAAACTTTGAAATTTTTGAATGCCTTGTGGCTTCTTCCTGGCACATTTTGCACAAGTTTCTCTGGTTTTAGAAGACTGATGAACAGGTTCATGTCGTCACGCCGATCGTCATCCTTTCTGGTAGTTGAATATATTGTACTCGTATCGGTAACTGTCGCGTACAGCGTATCCAGATACTTTCCATCGCCACCCGCTAATTTCCCATGACGATCCAGCGTGTCTTGGGTCAACCGGCTTCCAACGGAATCTATGCTTTCTGCAATGGAATGAGATAATTATTAAAACAACGTAGTGAGAATGAGACCATGGTTACGTACAGTACGAACTATTTTACACACACATATAATTTATATATTTTTATATATCAATAGAGAGCTGAAGAGAGAGTGAGTGGTGGGGGGTGGGGTGGATACCACATGTTAAAAATGCAGGATGTGTGTATTGCTCATATGTGTCCCGCCACGAGATGAACGGGCGTATTGGAATTTTGAGCAATCTAGCATGATATGTATCTTATGTTTCGTGTTGATAACTGTTTACAAATATGGTAGCAGAAGAAAGTGTATGCCCTGGTCACACTGCGAGAGCTGGCCTGGGTGCTCAATTCGCACAAGCTAAAGAAGCCCATATTTTTTAATCGGGACACATATGCCAATACATGATCCACTTGTTACCTTTGAACTCTCTATTGAGGAATTCGTTCACCAAATCCATCTCAAGGTTGTTTCCGGCGCCCCCTTTCATATTCACTGTCCTATTCCATGTTAAGTCCTCTACCACTCGTTTGGGTTTCCATCCGTTTATCGAAGTTAAAAGTCTATGGCCTAAAATGAAATATTTATAATGGTTGTGATTTGCGAATTCCGCCATGTCTAGTTTCCAAAACATTATCATTGCTGGTCCGTCATTTTCTCTCACCGCCTCCCTCTTTGTCACGTCACTAAGCCCCCTCCACACTAATGTTTTGGTATACTCGTATTTGTTGTCCAATTGTTCTTGTGAATTGTTTCCTCTCTTCTTTGGCTTGCCACGGTGAACTTTTCTACAGGTGGCACTGCAGTACCATGTTTCATCTAAATAAGTATATAAGAGAACATTTATAGCGTGTTATCTATGGCACGCTGTTTTACTATGCATTCCCAAAAGAAGATATCTACTAAAGTATATAAGATATCTACTAAAGTATACACTATATCTTATATACTTCAGTAGATATCTACTCAAATATATGAGATATAAAAAATTCTATAAAATAGAAAATAAACTTCAGTAGATATCTTATAAACAATAGTAGATATGTTATAAATTATATGAGATATCTCACAAAGTTTAAAATATATCTTATAAAGTTAGTAGATGTGTTATATAAAAATATATAAGATATATACTAAAGTATATAAGATATCGTATAAACTTTAGTAGATATCTTATATAATTTATAAGATATATAATATAGTTTATACGATATCTTATATACGTGTTTTTCAATTAAGATATCTTATTTGTTTATTAGATATCTTAAATAATATATATGATATCTACTAAAGTTTACGAGATATCTTGTTTTGGGAATACATAGTAAAACGGCGTGCCATAATTATCCCAGTACAACCAGTAGAGTTATAAACCTTGAGGGGGCAATGGTAAAAAAAAGGTAACAATACAACGATAGAGAACTATGACGCTGGTATAACGGTGTACGATTTCAATTTGTTGTATGCACATATATTTAGTCAAAGTTGTATACATGTGTGCAATATTTGTTATTACGTGAAATTCACAATTAGCTGTGAATACACAGCAACATGACACGTGTATGGATGTACTTGCAGACGGACGAGCACTCGTGACGAACAAAATCCATGCATTTAATGCACCAGTGTGTACGTTAAATAGTTGTATGTGAAGGTAATATGTGCAAAACAAATACAGACGAAAATTGCACCACAACAATGAATCGTGATCTGACGATATGAACCGCATATCAGAACACCATTGTCGTTAAGCTATGTACCTTCAGCAGGAAGCTCTCTGATGCCTACGCACTTTGCGTGAAACCATTCTCGTTGACATTGAGGGTTGTCACAGGCGACCATCGGCTCGTCCTTGATGTATCGGTTACATACGCAGTATCGGTATTGTTCTATTGCCTGTCGACACTCGGTAGAACAATACCAATCACCTGGTGGCACGTTGTCTTCGGGAATACCCACGCAAGTCTCTTGTAACATGAACCTGAGCTGACGGTTTGTGTTTCGGTACGAATTGCGTTGGGCCGAAACAACAATTTTCTCATTTCGCGTACATCGTTCGACAGTGTGTCGTTCACATGTGGTTCAATTGTCATACCCCAATTGAAAAATTGCGAGGTAATGAAGAAATGACGTCACATCGTCAACATAAATGGCCGCGGAAGAAATGAGACATCGGAGGTGATGTTATTCTACACGCTATAACTAGGTTTATATGATTGCGTTTAATGCGTGTTTGGTGTCTAAAGACGCATTAATGATTAGTGTAACTATATATGCAATTTGCAATTTTTATTACGATCGGTGTGGAAAATAAAGCTCTAGAAGCTTCCGCACGGATTCTCTGCGGAAGCTTCAGCGTTATTCGAATCATAATATACTTGGACTCAGAAGCCAGCAAGCGAACGAGTACAGCGAATGAGTACAACTTGGACTAGTACATCCCTATGAGAAAAGGTTGTACAAGTATGGTGTCTGTATGCACACTAGTATTCCATGTACAAGCTTGACTAAAAACCTTAACCAAGGTTGACTAAAAACCTTAACCAAGGGGAATTAACTATGTAATTCAAGGTTAAATGTAGGTCAAGGTCAAATATAGGTCAGGGGTTGTTGATCACTAGGAGATGAAGTTGTTCAAGTATGGTGGGTGTAGGGCCAGGAGTATTCCATATACAAGCTTGACTAAAAACCTTAACCAAGGGAAATTAACTAAGTAATTCAAGAGGAAATGTAGGTCAAGGTCAAATATAAATCAGGGGTTATTGATGTACATCCCTATGAGAAAAGGTTGTCCAAGTATGGTGTCTGTATGCACAATAGTATTCCATGTACAAGCTTGACTAAAAACCTTAACCAAGGTTGACTAAAAACCTTAACCAAGGGGAATTAACTAAGTAATTCAAGAGGAAATGTAGGTCAAGGTCAAATATAGATCAGGGGTTATTGATGTACATCACTAGGAGATGAAGTTGTACAAGTATGGTGGGTGTAGGGCCAGTAGTATTCCATATACAAGGTTGACTAAAAACCTTAACGAAGGCGTGATGGCGATGGCGATGGCGACGCCGACGCCGACGCCGGGGTGACAACATAAGTAGTATATAGGGAGTCAGTTCGTTACCGCGAAGTGTGGGGGAAGAGTTGGATGCTGTGGGTAGCCACATAGGTACCAAAAATAGTAAAATTTCGTGTTAATTTAAAGCGAAATAAATACAACCCACAGTAAAAATAAAATGTCATACTGTAGTATAAGGGAATGGCGGTTCTGGACCACTTTTTAAATTCCCTTATATAAAGTGCGTGAGCCCTTGTTAGTCATTAGGTATATAAGTAGCTGGAATCGTGTTATCGTTATAAGCGGTCTATGATGTTAGTATTTTTCAGAAACCAGTTTATAACGTACACCTACAGGACCCTTATTTTAACCTAGGTGGGTACGCATGGAAAAGTAGAATAGTTATCAATTGGGAGCTAGGTGGGAGGATACGCATGTGTTTGGTGCAGGTAGTTGAAACCTCATCCATTTGGGGACCAGTGTTAGGTAGCTGAATTAATTTTGTAGAAATTAGATCCATTTCGGGGCACGTCAAGGTCAATGCCGGTTCTGGCTCAAAAACCCTAACCAATGACTTTAGTTTGGTTTAATGCTCTCTAAACGTGTCAGTTCGTTACCGCGAAGTGTGAAAACAGTGGGTAGCCCCATAGGTACCTTTCCTGTTAATTTAAAGCGAAATAAAATACAACCCACAGTAAAAAATAAAATGTCATACAAAATGTTGCAGCGGTTTCGGCTACCCAACGAGCAGCGACAAAAATATACAAAGAATTTTTTCCAAAAACGGCTACTACATGTAGAACGGGTCGCGACTACCAGAGTGCTGGTGTACGGAGTCGCTAGTTTCGTTTTTCCCATTCGGCGTACCAGACTGTTTGGCGGGGCGTACGAACTGGGCGTCGGAATCTGGTTTGCTCTTCCAGAGTCTACAGGTCTCTAGAGTCACGAATGGGAACAGGGGTCTGCATACCGCGTACACAGCGAAAGCAATCCCAAGACACCACTTTGCATTCTCCATCGTTCTCCAGATGTCGTGCACCTCCAGCTCGTCTTTCTTCGGACACTCGGAATCGGCATCGTTGAATATTGCGTCCAACAGTCTGCGTTTCAGCGCGTCGAACCGGTTCTCCAAACGTCTCTCCATGTCGGACAGGTGCGTCGACTCTTCGAACGAGCTTGCGTTTCGTATATCTTCTAGTAGATCCGTGGGGAACTTGGTGGGAGGGCCAGGGGTGGTTACCCTGTGTACTACGGGGGTGGGGGTTTCTAAATTTGTTTCAAATTTGGTTTCTTCGGGTTTTGTACTACGTTCCGCATCGACAGCATCCCATATTCTTCGAAGACGAGTTGTACCAATCCCATATTTTTTCTTCGTTTCGTCCGCAGATAGTTTTCCTCGAAGATTGCGAATATCTTCTATATTTTTGCTCCGATAAATTTCGCTTTGGTGGCATTTTTGTAGGCGCAAAATATGTAAGTACATACAAATATAGTTTGCCCAAGGTTCAACATGATTTGTCTAGGTAAAACCAGGCATACTAGCACCACAACTAGGCTTACTCGTTACCAGGCCTAGGCATACCAGCACCACAACTAGGTATACCAGCACCACAACTAGGCATACTAGTACCACAACTAGGCATACCAGCACCACAACTAGGCATACTAGCACCACAACTAGGTACCAGCACCACACCTAGGCATACCGAATGGGGAAAAACGTGCCTAGCGACCCGTTCTACATGGAGTATCCCTTTTAAAACCCTTGCAAAATCGTGGTAGAATGTTAGCATTGTTCAGTAATTGTTAAGCATTTGTTCAGCATTGTTAAGCAATTGCTAAGCATTGCTCAGTAATTGTTAAGCATTGCTCAGTAATTGTTAGGCCTTGTTAAGCGTTGTTAAACATTGTTAAGCTTTGCTCAGTAATTTTAATCATTGCTCAGTAACTGTTAAGCATTTGTTCAGCATTGTTAAGCAATTGCTCAGTAATTGTTAAGCATTACACAGTAAGAGTTAATAATTTTAGTATTAAATAATGAAATATGTGTATTTATAATAATAAAATATGTCTACGTGTGGTGAGGAAATAAAACAATTTTCACAGATAATTTTGAAAAAATTAGATAAACCTGCTTGTAGTGATAATTCTACTATTTTCAAAGAAAATAAATTAATTAATGAAGAGATAATAGATAAACCTGCTTGTAATGAGGAACACAATTCATTATTTTGTGAAAATAATGCTAATTTTGATAACAGTTTCCGCACGCCGTATGGATTGAGGAAAAAGGGAATTAAATATTATGATCCCCATGAGGAGTATTCACCCGGATGTGTTCGTATATGTAATTTGATAGATACCTATTTAGAAGAGGGATATGACGTAGTAAGTGCACAAGCGTTAGTTGATAACCCACATGTGTTTGGATAGATCACCTTCAATCAAAAACCTGTCTATTATAGAAAGCGCTACCAAGGTTTTTCGGCTACCTTTTTTAAAGAAAATTAATCTGTAGCTGCACCCCCGGTTTCTACATTGAAAAACAAAATATGTATTGGACTAGCAGGTTTACTTGGTGGTGCGTTCAAATTCAACCAGATATTAATTAACCCCTCGTACTGCCGGAGATATGGATTAATTCTTTTCCATGTAGGTTTTTTCGAACTGTTTTATAATGGCTTCAACAAGCGGGCTCATCATCGAATCTTTGCAAATTTCAACAACAGGTTTTCGTTTTGTAGCCGCTTCTAGCTCCCTCTCTTCCTCGTGTAACTTTTTTAGACGTTCTATAATTCCGTCTTGGAGACCTAAAATATCCTCATAGCAAGCCTCATCAAATTTTGTTTTTACGTCTTCTTCTTTTGTGAACATATTTTTATATATATAACTACATATTATAAATGTTTAACATAAAATCACAATTGGAAATAAATATGTTAGACATTTATATGTATATATATAAAGTAATTCTTGAAGAATTATGCCTAAATCGGTTATTACGCAGGAAGCGCTGGTAGGTATTTTACAATCACGTGGAATTGTTCCTGCCTATCAAGTTAGAGAGAAACACCATATTGGCCCCAAACGCCTTACAGATCTGTGGGAATATGATAAATTTATAATGGGATTATCTAGAGATAATTGGGCAAAACCCCGTGATAAGCCCCGACCTAAGATACCTTCAAAAATTGAACAGGCTGCATAATTTTATTTAATGAAAGTTTAAAGGGGTTCTGTATGTATCCCATCTTCTGAAACCCTTCTCTTATCGTAGTAAGCGGACAGTCCTAATTTGTTTTGGGTATATGTTTTCATAACACCATTTCTCATTCTAAACCCTCTGTTTGTTCCTCTATCCGTTCCAACCTGGTGTAGGGCCTCCATATACCTTCTCCATGTGAGAGGATTTTGCCTGGCAGATAACCCCTTCGCTGAATGTTTTACTTGGGTTGTGTCTACTTTTTCAACCACATAACACTTGCTGCATAGTGCGATTGCACGATCTCCTTGGAACTCTGTTTTGAATAGCCCTGGTTCTCTATTACTCCATTTATCCCAAGCTAACCATTCTTTTTTATGTTTTTTGAAATCATCTAGCATTTCTGGTTTTATCATTCCATCCAGCTCTCCACCCTTCATGCTAACCCCCATATACAAACTATCAGTATCCATCTGTATTAGTTCAAAATCTGCTCTATCTACGTATTTATCCATAAAATCGTAATAAAATTCTAACATTCTTAGTTTTACGTATTGGTATACAGCAATCCCACAATGAAATGGACGAGTCATATTGGCATTTACTTTTCTTGAGGATATTTCGTAAGAATCTCCTATTTCCTCTAAATCATCGAAATACGCTGATCTTAAAGCTTTGTCCACACATTTTTCATCTTTTGTATACGTTGTGTTGAGGTGTTTTTCGGGGGATTCTATCATTTTCCCGCAACATGAGTTACCTAATAGTTTCATTATATCCGCAATTGGGGACTTGGAGCTATCAACATCTCCGGATCTCCCCTGGCTGAAGTAACTTCTTTAACAACAAACCATTCAAAGGGCTTACCTGCTGTATAATTTATTACTCTGTAAATCCCTGTAATTTCTAAACCCTGCTTCAAATACCATTTTAATAATGGGGTAAATAGTAATACTTTTTTAGCAGACATTGCACCTACTAGTTTTCTGCCATCTCCTCTTGCGCGGTTAGTTTCTTGTAAATACTGTAACATCTTCTCTGGAACTTCCTCCTCCTCTACAATCCTATTTATAAATATTGGGGACATTTCCGAAAACTTCTCTTTTAAACTACTGGGAACCTCTATATCTACTTCAGCAAAGCCAAACCACTTACCATTTAAAACCGCCTTGGAAAACTTATTTATTTTAATAGGGTCGTGAGGGCTGCTTTCCTCGTGTAGTTTCCCTTCGCCACATGGCATTTGTTTGTTTAATGTTGATAAATATAGGGCGTTTGCATCAAAACCAAGTACGGCTTCGCAAAGCTTTCCATTTCCATCAGGGGCTGACCTGATTCTCGTAACACCTGCTTCAGTGTATCTTGTAAACACAATTGATGGACCTCCAACTAATGCTCCTTTTAACATTTCATATATTTCCTCACCAGGGGCATACAGTGGCGGACATATCGCGTCTGCTATCTTACTCTCTTTGGTTTGGTAAGGTTTTATATGGTTTTTTATCGTTCCTCTGAGAATGTATTGTAAAGCAACTCCCGGTAGGGTAACTGCATCTTTGAACATATCTATACCTTTTGTTTGATAAAATTTTGTAATTTTTCCGATAGTTTCTAAAAAGGGGTCAACATCCAAGTCGTTATAGTATTTTAACCAGTCTTTGAAAGACTTCATATTTAATCTGCTATAAATGTTGTTGCACTCTTCCAACTGCTGTTTGGTTATCGTTTTATTTGGAGTTAATTTATTTGTCCAATTTTTAAGCGGTGGTAAACCCTCATAAGCTAGTTTATCGGGAGAATCGAACCATTCGTATGGGAAGAAGGATTTTTCACCTTCGCATCCATAAGCCTTAACCCATCTATCGTAATCGATACCAGGAGCAAGATATAATTTTACATCTAAAAACCTAAATTCTGGGGTAAATAGAAAAATGGTTGTATTAGCTTTCTTACCAACTAGTACCTTAGTGGTTTTATCCGTTAAAACGTCAACTAAATGCTTCTTTATTAAATTAAGATCGTAATTACTGGAATTGAACCCAATTACTGGGACTTCTGAAATCCAACGGGTAATTTCTCGCTGCTGAGAAGTGTAAAGATACTCCATGTCTGCAGGGTACCCATATGTATTGTTGCTCCCCACGACCTCTCGGATATTGTCTCCCCTTCTCTTTACATCTTCCATAAATAGGGTTAGTAATTGTTTTGGAGAAGTATCACATATGTGAGTTATATTGTTGGATAGAGTATCCCCTATACTAACACTTATTGGGACATGTTCGTTTATAAACTCTAAATCTTTAGTTGGGTTACGCTTTTCTTTACTTCCGTCTAAATATGCTTCAAAATCGTATACAATATGATACGGGTAAATCACTGTAGGAGGCTTTTCGAGTTCCTTTACATCCTCAGGTTTACAAATTGCATCATACTCGCATTCAAAAATAGTTACTAATTTACACTTACCCTCAATTGCTTCGTCTCTCTCGTTGGATCTTCTAAGCTTATTTTTATAATATTTACAATGTTTGTGACACCCGTGCCAATAACAGCCGTGAAATTGATAAACTGTATCAGTCTCGGGGCAATACCCATCAACTGGGGCACCAGCGATTATTCTTTCTCCGCCGTGACCGCATACTGCTATGTGAATATGGGGCCCTGGTAAAGATTTTATCCAACTGATCGATTTCTTGCTACAACTGGGTTTTGGATAGAAAGCTTTTTCGAACGCTGATAGTGGGCGATCTATTTTTTCTCCTTTACACAATACTTTTGTTAATCCCTTCATACAAGTCAATGCGTGCCTGGTTAAATTGCTGGACTTTGTAAAGCGTTGTTTGCAGTCGAAGCAACAATAATTGTTTTCAGAGGCTTTATTCATATCCGTAATAAGGAAGGCGTGATCGTTATAGATACCTATTTTCATCTTTTTATTACCAATCTTGTCGTAATGAGCCGCTACTTTTCTTAAATACCATGTTCCCTCTTCTGTAGGTTCGTACGCATCAATACCTATTTTAAAAACACTCTTCTATTTTCTTGATATCTCCAAATAGTATGGGGCCTTCTGGTTTCGGTAATTTATGGGTTTTACAAAACTGTAAATATTGCTGCTGGAGTTCTTTGGTCAATGTTAAACACCTATCAGCCCTAAACTTCGAAGTGTGGAGGGCCAAGCATCTAAATAAACAAAGATCATCATTGAAACTATCCAGGAGCTTCATCCCTTTCTTATAACGCAACCACTCAGGCATTCGACCTCCTGCCACTTTTTCGGATTGCATTCCAGCATCACCTTTAGGCATTTTATTTAAAGCTGTTCCATATACTATTTTAACGCTAACACCCATCCATCTTACAAACCTCCATTTTGTACTTGGCCTATCTATTTTATCTATGTTTAATCTATGCTCTTCTTGTTTATTAATCCACTCTTCAACCTCATCGTAACCCCTAAACCACGGACTTCCGCATAAATTTTTATAAAATACCAACGTTGTCGGCTTTCCTCTTGCGTCTCTCTCCTCTTGGTGAATTAATTTGTAAGAAAAAGAGAATCTTAGGTAAAAACTGTCAGTTAACAAAGGCTCTAACTCGCCCATTATCCTTTTGCTGTTATTTATTTGAAGTTTTCTTTTCAGGGTTATTGTAGTTATCCTACGCCCTTTTACTATTTCTTTTTGTTTATAATCTTCTAATATTTCGCTACCTTCCTCTATTAACTGTTGTAATAAACGCGCTTTCTGCACTCGTTTTTGAGGTTTGCCGATGTTCCTGCTTCTAATACTGAGGGAAGCCTCATCAGCTATATTCTGTGCTATCTTTTCTATATTCTTTTTTTCCACCCCCTTAAATACCCCCCCCCCCCGAGACATTGCACGAGCCATTCTTTTCATAAATTCATCATTTTTTTCCTTATTTATTAGTGTAGTTAACCCCCTTTCCCTCAAACGGTTTGAAAAAGGTATACCCATTCTTATTAATTCTGATCTTAATTCCCTAATTCTGGGAGAAGAACTTTTAGAGGGTTTTGCACCCCTTTTATCGCTAATCATTGTGCGAGTTAACTTAGGGCGAGGCGCTCTCGTAACTTTATTACGTATATCTGTCATTTTCTAATCGTGGAAAATTTATTGTTTTATATAAATACCTGTATGGCTTATGTTCAATAGGGTGTTTTTTCATTTTTTACAATTAATTAATTATAACACCTCATATAGAAGACACATATTTTGTCGGGGCTAGGGGCTTTCTGCTAGTTTTCTCGTGTTAAAATCTGTGGCAAATCTGTACTGGTTTCAACTACCAGACTATAGCAGCTCCACATACGATTGTGATGGGTAGCCGAAACCGCTGCAACATTTTGTATGACATTTTATTTTTTACTGTGGGTTGTATTTTATTTCGCTTTAAATTAACAGGAAAGGTACCTATGGGGCTACCCACTGTTTCCCCCCACACTTCGCGGTAACGAACTGACACGCATTAAACCAAACTAAAGTCATTGGTTAGGGTTTTGAGCCAGAACCGGCATTGACCTTGACGTGCCCCGAAATGGATCTAATTTCTACAAAATTAATTCAGCTACCTAACACTGGTCCCCAAATGGATGAGGTTTCAACTACCTGCACCAAACACATGCGTATCCTCCCACCTAGCTCCCAATTGATAACTATTCTACTTTTCCATGCGTACCCACCTAGGTTAAAATAAGGGTCCTGTAGGTGTACGTTATAAACTGGTTACTGAAAAATACTAACATCATAGACCGCATCATAACATCATAACGATAACACGATTCCAGCTACTTATATACCTAATGACTAACAAGGGCTCACGCACTTTATATAAGGGAATTTAAAAAGTGGTCCAGAACCGCCATTCCCTTATACTACAGTATGACATTTTATTTTTACTGTGGGTTGTATTTATTTCGCTTTAAATTAACACGAAATTTTACTATTTTTGGTACCTATGGGGCTACCCACAGCATCCAACTCTTCCCCCACACTTCGCGGTAACGAACTGACTCCCTATATACTACTACATAAGCTCTACTTATTCTTCGAATAGTCGAGCTAAAAACCTTAACCAAGGTTGACTACAAACCTTAACCAAGGGAAATTAACTAAGTAATTCAAGGTTAAATGTAGGTCAATGTCAGATATAGGTCAGGGGTTATTGATGTACATCACTAGAAGATGAAGTTGTCCAAGTATGGTTGCTGTAGGCCCAGGAGTATTCCATATACAAGCTTGACTATAAACCTTAACCAAGGGGAAATAACTAAGTAACTCAAGATTAAATGTAGGTCAAGATAAAATATAGGTCAGGGGTTATTGATGTACATCCCTATGAGAAAAAGTTATCCAAGTATGGTGTCTGTATGCACAATAGTATTCCATCTACAAGCTTGACTAAAAACCTTAACCAAGGTTGACTAAAAACCTTAACCAAGGGGAATTAACTAAGTAATTCAAGAGGAAATGTAGGTCAAGGTCAAATATAGATCAGGGGTTATTGATGTACATCACTAGGAGATGAAGTTGTGCAAGTATGGTGGGTGTAGGGCCAGTAGTATTCCATATACAAGGTTGACTAAAAACCTTAACGAAGGCGTGACGGCGACGCCGACGCCGACGCCGACGCCGGGGTGACAACATAAGTAGTATATATGTGAAATATTATCAAAGTCTGGCAAGGGGTTAAAGAGATATTGTGAAAAAACAATAACTTAACGCATTTCTGTTACAAAACCGGTGAACATTAAAAGTAAATAAATGACCTTGACATTGAGAATTTGGATGTGGGGGTGTGCGTAATGAAGCACCATCCCTAGACAAACATTGATGTGAAATATTATCAAATTCTGACGAGGGGTTAAAGAGATATTGTGAAAAAACAATAACTTATAACGCATTTCTGTGACAAAACCGGTGAACATTAAAAGTAAATAAATGACCTTGACCTTGAGAATTTGGATGTGGGCGTGTGCGTAATGAAGCATCATCCTAGACAAACATTGATGTGAAATATTATCAAAGTCTGGCATGGGGTTAAAGAGATATTGTAAAAAAACAATAACTTTAAAGCATTTCTGTTACAAAACCGGTGAACATCAAAAGTAAATAAATGACCTTGACCTTGATAATTTGGATGTGGGGATGTGCGTAATGAAGCATCATCCCTAGACAAACATTGATGTGAAATATTATCAAAGTCTGGCAAGGGGTTAAATAGATATTGTGAAAAAACAATAACTTTTAACGCATTTCTGTGACAAAACCGGTGAACATTAAAAGTAAATAAATGACCTTGACCTTGAGAATTTGGATGTGGGGGTGTGCGTAATGAAGCATCATCCATAGACAAATACTGATGTGAAATATTATCAAAGTCTGGCAAGGGGTTAAAGAGATATTGTGAAAAAACAATAACTTTTAACGCATTTGCCTTACAAAAAAAACGGACGACGCGGACGACGACGACAGAAAAAGCGCCGACTATAGTCGCGCCTCTGCTAAAGCAGGCGCGACAAAAACCTTAACCAAGGGGAATTAACTAAATAATTCAAGGTTAAATGTAGGTCAAGGTCAAATATAGGTCAGGGGCTGTTGATCATCACTAGGAGATGAAGTTGTCCAAGTATGGTGGGTGTAGGGCCAGGAGTATTCCATATACAAGCTTGACTAAAAACCTTAACCAAGGCGTGACGGTGACGCCGACGCGACTACATAAGCTCTAACTATTTTTCGAATAGTCGAGCTAAAAATGCAGATCCAGGGACATAAACAACATTATAATGTTGATGGTGCGCCATCGCAATAAACCCACTTTTTCAAATTTCAAAGTCCGAAGCGGGGAATTAATTCATGAGCTGGGAATCAAATCATTAATCGAAATTCACTTTGCACATCTACACACCATCATCAAGCTTTACTTATTACATCGCAAAATTACAAAAATCTAAGTCCAAAAGGGGGAGATAATTCATGATGACCTGAGGGTCAAATAAAAAATTGAAATTCACGCTTCGCATCTGCACACCATAAGCAGAGCTCTAAGTTTTGCATCTAAAGAGTATTATACCCCCAGATTTCAAATTCAATGAGTAGTTTACTTTTATAAATGTATTATTGATTTTCTTCCTTATTAAATAGGGAACAAAATGATACAAACAAAAAAAAAACTTTAAAAATTCACTTATTTGAGCTGCAAAAAGCAAAAAAATGTTTGCAGTTCAAATAAGTAAATTTTAAACTTCATTAGGCCATTCCTTTTATATTTTTCGGTTTACAAAACCGCCGAGTGTATTTTTCTGAAACCCGAAAAAAAATAAAGTAGAAAGTTCGTGTTTTTTTTACAGTAATTATTTCCGGCGAACTAAAAAACGTACTGAAATAAATAAAAAAAACACCGGGAATTACTTTCAAGAAAAAAAAGGAAAGGCTAAGATCATAGAAAGCAGAATATCCTTCAATTTATTGGGTGTCACTCTTTAGGAAGGCTGTTTTGGCAATACTCTACAGCCGGGCGCAATGAAGGGGGATAATTCGGTTCATTCCGTGAGTCACGTTAATACCCGAACAGCAGACGCTTGAATTCCGGCGCAGCGCTATGACAGTAAGGCTTTGAAGCGCCCAAATCACCATGACTCGGGAGGTGTAACAACAACAACAACTTCGGCGATGGCCGATAAAAAACTGTATTTCCATATGGAAATTAAGGGTTGTAGCTCGGATGAGCGTAAATTTTTTCTATCGGGATTGCCAACGCAGACTATAGGGAATGCGTTGTCAACCCACCTGGAGGACTGCAGACACGGTGTGAAGCGGATAGAGTCGTTGACAACCGCGTCGGGGTCCCGCACCAGGGTCGACATCGACACACCTTGTGGGGTGCTGAGGGATTTCGGCACCAATCACATTACAGTTACAGTGTCAGGTTTGGACTAAAACGGTTTGGGCAATATACGTCGTAACCCCATAGCAGAGATAATTACTTCTTCTGTTGGAAAACCAATAATATCGATTTTTAAACGCTAGCTATATTAAAAGGTAAACATACGTTTAGGGAGGTGGGTGGGGAATAAGTGTATGGGGTTACGAACTTACGACGTGATATAATTGCCACGGTTTGCCACGGTTTGCCACGGTTTGCAAGTAGTTGCCAGTTGGGGTGGGTGGGGTGGGTTGTATACTGTAAGTGTTGTGCATCTGTCTGAGTGTAAGTCTCAGCCCCCCCTCCACCTCCTCCGGGGGAACAACAAGGCTTATAATTATGTTTGTCAATTTTAAAAAAATATTAAAAGCCCTGGTAACAGCCCTGCACTGCGGAGCAACATGGTCTGTGAAAGCCACAGGGTTAGTCTAAATATATTGACCCTACGCTACACTTGCGGAGTGGGCGACTGAAGTGCAAAGCTTGCTCTACCCCGGGGTATGCCCAGTTTTTGTAACATTTTTTTTTTCCCCACCCGATGCAATTTTTCTTTTTGAGAAAAAAAAATGAGCCTATACTTTTTTCTTTTTTTTTTTCCACCACCCAGACCATGTTTTATCTAACAACTTGTGTAAATCAAAACATAAACAAGAGGGCCATGATGGCCCTAATTCGCTCACCTGACTCCATGAACAGCAGAGGAGAATGTGACATTGAGTTCATGTGTTTTAAAAAAATTGTGCTATTTTTAGATGGCGGTCATCTTGGATTAAGCGATGACTCTCATTTTACCAAATCTGAAAATGCTTCACACAAGGATCTTAACTTGCTATGAAGTTTGGCCAGCATCGGCCATGTGGTTCCTGAGAAAAAGACGTTCAAAATCTCGAATAAATGGACCTTTTGGAGGCCATCATGGATGACATAATCATCCGATTCCGAAATATTGCACCAGAGCCATCGCCTCATCGATACCTTCAATTTGATATATGAAATGACCATATTTGGTCAAAAATAAAATTTGACCCCACGGGCCACGCCCATTTTTGACCCCGGGGTCACCATTTTAACATGTTTGAAAGAGCATTCTACGTCGATCATTCCTACCAAGTTTCGTCGAAATCTGGTTGGCAGTTCACGAGAAAAATATTTTTTAAGAATTTGTGATATTTTTAGACGGCGGCCATCTTGGATTAGCGACGACCTCCGTTTTAACAAATCTGAAAAGGCTTCACCCATGGACCATAACTGTGAAGTTTGGCCACCATGGGCCAAGCGGTTCGTGTGAAGAAGAATTTTGAAATCTCTAATAAAAGAACAACCTTTTGACCTTTCGGTGGCTATCTTGGATGACATGACCATCCAATTTTGACAAAAAATGTACCAGAGTGATCGCCTCTTTGATACCTTCGATTTGATATAGACATGACCATATTCGGTAAAAAATAAAATTTGACCCCAATTTTACCCCATGGGCCACGCCCATTTTTGACACCGGGGTCACCATTTTAACAACTTTGAAAGAGCATTGTACATCGATCATTCCTCCCAAGGTTCATCGAAATCCGGCTGGCGGTTCATGAGAAGAAGATTTTTTAAGAATTTGTGCTATTTTTAGACGGTGGCCATCTTGGATTAGCAACGACCTCCATTTTAACAAATCTGAAAAGGCTTCACCCATGGACCATAAATGTGAAGTTTGTCCACCATGGGCCAAGTAGTTT
Source organism: Conchocele bisecta (assembly GCA_029237695.1). Taxonomy (NCBI): domain Eukaryota; kingdom Metazoa; phylum Mollusca; class Bivalvia; order Lucinida; family Thyasiridae; genus Conchocele; species Conchocele bisecta. The sequence goes on from CM055278.1 coordinate 78,869,059, forward strand.
GTGTGAAGAAGAATTTTTAAATCTCTAATAAAAGAACGACCTTTTGACCTTTCGGCGGCCATCTTGGATTACATAACCAGAGTGATCGCCTCGTTGATACCTTCGATTTGATATATGATATGACCATATTCAGTCAAAAATAAAATTTGACCCCAATTTGACCCCACAGGCCACACCCATTTTTGACCCCGAGGTCACCATTTTAACAACTTTGAAAGAGCATTGTACATCGATCATTACTACCAAGTTTTGTCGAAATCCGGTTGGCGGTTCTTGAGCAGAAGATTTTTGAAGAATTTATGCTATTTTTAGACGGCGGCCATCTTGGATTATGTAATGACGTCATTTTAACAATTTTGTAATCCCCCTACCTAAGGACCATGACCATGAAGTTTGGTGACTATAGGCCCAATGGTTACCGAGGAGAAGACATTTGAAAATGTTCACGGACGACGACGGACGACGACGGACACATTGCGGTAACAATAGCTCACATGAGCTTCGCTCAGGTGAGCTAAAAAGAAATGGCCTTACTGTATTTTCACTACTCAATTAGAAAATAAATGCTTATTTTCACATTGCTTTGTGTATTTTGTACTCCAACTTTTGATAGTCAATGCGTATTCTGCTAAAATTTATGCATAAAACGTTTTACTTCTTACAAGACAAAAAATTGCCAAGTCCAACAGGAAGAAACCAATCTTGAACCAGCAGTCAAATCGAAATTCACATTGTGCATTAGAAACAAATTGCTACCCCACTCAATACTTCTCACGAGGGTAGCACTTTAACCCCATCTCTTTAATGTAACATGGAAGAGTGATTTTTGCAATTGGTTATCCGGCATGTTTGATATGTTAGCGAGATAAACCTGTCAAAGTTGTATCAATAAATTATTAATAAAGAACATACACATGCAGAAATTGGTCATTGTACCGTGTCAAGGTGTTTATCTGGCATTTACATGTATATCTCGTAAATTTGAAAGCTTCATTTCGTTATGTTGAGTGAATTAAAAAGATGGCTTCCATGAGAAAATTATTCCCTGTTCTATTATTTACCAGTTCTACATGAAAGATTATTTGTTGAAAGGTATAAAATATACAGTTTACGAAATTTTGATCTACATGCAACAGGTTTGGATATGCACTTCGGTTGCTCACATTTTTTGAATGGGTCAACTTGTAGCCGTAGATAACATATTGGAGGCGAATTATTGTAGCTATTTGTGCATCTGCACACAAGGAAGCTACATATTGAAATATCAATTCTCCATCTATTATGCTGAGCTCCAGATCAGGTGCGTATTGGCATATTGTATACCCTTAAATTAAGCCAAATACGCATTGATTATCAAAATTTGGAGTACAAAATACTCCCAGCAATGTGAAAATACGCATTGATTTTCAAATAGAGTAGTGAAAATACTGTAATAAACTTGAAAATTTAATTAGTTGAGCTGCAAAAAGCAAACAGTGTTTGCTCCTTGCAGCTCAAATAATTGAATTTTTAAATTATTATTTTTTTTTATAATTTGTTAAAATTTAATATGGAAGCAAATCAATAATACATTTGTAAAAGTAAAATACGCATTGAATTTGAAATCTTCTTTAGATACAAAACCTGTGAGTCAGTGAGGCCAGTGAGCAGGGAGATCACCTGGGATCCATACCTGCGAGGGTGCTGGTGTGCCGGAAGGTGGGGACCTGTGAGTCAGTGAGGCCAGTGAGTAGAGATCACCTGGGATCCATACCTGCGAGGGTGCTGGTGTGCCGAAAGGCGGGGGGACCTTGGGGAGTCCAGTGAGGCCAGTGAGTAGTCATGGGTCACCTGGGATCCATACCTATGCGAGGGAAGGGGCTGGTGTGGCCGGGAGGTGGGACCTGAGTCCAGTGAGCCATGAGTAGTGGGAGATCACCTGGGATCCATACCTGCGAGGGTGCTGGTGTGCCGAAGCGTGGGGACCTGGGAGTCAGTGAGGCCAGTGAGTAGGGAGATCACCTGGGATCCATACCTGCGAGGGTGCTGGTGTGCCGGAAGGTGGGGACCTGAGTCAGTGAGGCCAGGCCTAGGGATCACCTGGGGATCCATACCTGCGAGGGTGCTGGTGTGCCGTAGCGGTGGGGACCTGGGAGTCAGTGAGGCCAGTGAGTAGGGAGATCACCTGGGATCCATACCTGCGAGGGTGCTGGTGTGCCGGAAGGTGGGGACCTGGGAGTCAGTGAGGCCAGTGAGCAGGGAGATCACCTGGGATCCATACCTGCGAGGGTGCTGGTGTGCCGGAAGGTGGGGACCTGGGAGTCAGTGAGGCCAGTGAGCAGGGAGATCACCTGGGATCCATACCTGCGAGGGTGCTGGTGTGCCGGAAGGCGGGGGGCCTGGGAGTCAGTGAGGCCAGTGAGTAGGGAGATCACCTGGGATCCATACCTGCGAGGGAGCTGGTGTGACGGAAGGCGGGGGGACCTGGGAGTGAGTGAGGCCAGTGAGTAGGGAGATCACCTGGGATCCATACCTGCGAGGGTGCTGGTGTGCCGGAAGGCGGGGACCTGGGTGTCAGTGAGGCCAGTGAGCAGGGAGATCACCTGGGATCCATACCTGCGAGGGTGCTGGTGTGCCGGAAGGTGGGGACCTGGGAGTCAGTGAGGCCAGTGAGTAGGGAGATCACCTGGGATCCATACCTGCGAGGGTGCTGGTGTGCCGGAAGGCGGGGGGACCTTGGAGTCAGTGAGGCCAGTGAGCAGGGAGATCACCTGGGATCCATACCTGCGAGGGTGCTGGTGTGCCGTAAGGCGGGGGGACCTGGGAGTCAGTGAGGCCAGTGAGTAGGGAGATCACCTGGGATCCATACCTGCGAGGGTGCTGGTGTGCCGGAAGGTGGGGACCTGTGAGTCAGTGAGGCCAGTGAGCATGGAGATCACCTGGGATCCATACCTGCGAGGGTGCTGGTATGCCGGAATGCGCGGACCTGGGAGTCGGTGAGGCCAGTGAGTAGGGAGATGACGTTGTCCATCATGTACTGGTCGTAGATGATGCTGTACTGGCACTGCCGCACCAACACCTGCACAAACTCGCAGAAGTTTGTCTTGAACTTCTTCCATGCCGGCCCCGTCATGATCAGTGGATAGTCGCCGCTTTCCTACAACAATATGAGACACGCATTGTGATTTTGTACCTTCGGACCATAACTTTTAAGTTTGGCTACCATGGGCCAAGCGGTTCATGTGAAGAAGAATTTTGAAATCTCTAATAAAAGAACGACCTTTTGACCTTTCGGCGGCCATCTTGGATGACATAACAATCCGATTTCGACAGAAAATGCACCAGAGCGATCGCCTCATTGATACCTTCAATTTGATATATGACATGACCATGTTCGGTCAAAAATAAAATTTGACCCCAATTTGACCCCACGGTCACCATTTTAACAACTTTCAAAGAGCAATGTACATCGATCATTCCTACCAAGTTTCGTCGAAATCCGGCTAGCGGTTCATGAGAAGAAGATTTTTTAAGAATTTATGCTATTTTTAGACGGCGCCCATCTTGGATTAGCGATGACCTCCATTTTAACAAATCTGAAAAGGCTTCACCCATGGACCATAACTTTTAAGTTTGGCTACCATGGGCCAAGCGGTTCATGTGAAGAAGAATTTTGAAATCTCCAATAAAAGAACGACCTTTTGACATTTCTGCAGCCATCTTGGATGAAATAACAATCCGATTTGGACAACAAATGTACCAGAGTGATCGCCTCATTGATACATTTGATTTGATATATAACATGACCATATTCGGTCAAAAATAAAATTTGACCCTACGGGCCACGCCCATTTTTGACCCCGGGGTCACCATTTTAACAACTTTGAAAGAGCAATGTACATCGATCATTCCTACCAAGTTTCGTCGAAATCCGGCTAGCGGTTCATGAGAAGAAGATTTTTTAAGAATTTATGCTATTTTTAGACGGCGGCCATCTTGGATTAGCGATGACCTCCATTTTAACAAATCTGAAAAGGCTTCACCCATGTACCATAACTTTTAAGTTTGGCTACCATAGGCCAAGCGGTTCATGTGAAGAAGAATTTTGAAATCTCTAATAAAAGAACGACCTTTTGACCTTTCGGCGGCCATCTTGGATGACATAACAATCCGATTTCGACCAAAAATGCACCAGAGTGATCGCCTCATTGATACCTTCAATTTGATATATGAAATGACCATATTCAGTCAAAAATAAAATTTAACCCCAATTTGACCCCATGGGCCACACCCATTTTTGACCCCAGGGTCACCATTTTAACAACTTTGAAAGAGCAATGTACATCGATCATTCCTACCAAGTTTTGTCGAAATCCGGTTGGCGGTTCTTGAGAAGAAGATTTTTTAAGAATTTGTGCTATTTTTAGATGGCGGCCATCTTGGATTACGTAATGACGTCATTTTAACAATTTTGTAATCCCCCTACCTAAGGACCATGACCATGAAGTTTGGTGACCATAGGCCCAATGGTTACCGAGGAGAAGACGTTTGAAAATGTTCACGGACGACGACGACGACGGACACATTGCGGTAACAATAGCTCACATGAGCTTCGCTCAGGTGAGCTAATAATACGACAACCGACACAGGTTACGAAGGCCCGTACGCAAGGGGTGCAACATACTCGAAAAACATTTATCAACAATAAAACAAAATAAGAATCGTTTTCTAAAATAATGAGAATCGTCTCGCGTTTTCGCGATCTCGCCTTCCGCTTTTGAAAATAAGTTTTGCTCTAACCCAAATGTTCTGTCTGTAACTTGGGGCGACTATCACTGCGTTACAGACAGAACATTCGGATTCGTTTTGCTCATGCATGTAGAACGCAATTCCAACATGCATGAAAGATCGCGAAGCAAAAACACGTGCGGCAAGGTTGCAAAATGCGAGATTGAATATGATAGAATTTCGCGTCTTCGTCTCCAAAGCTCGAAATCGCGAGGTATAGGACACGTAAACATTGTCTTAGGAGACGATTCTCATGTGCTGCAAAAACATGTTTTTATTAATTAATAGAACAAATGTGGACATTTATATTTCTTGACAACAAAAACATAATTTGACAAAACATGATAATCGTCTTAAGAGACGATTCTAATGTGCTGCCAATACACGTTTATTGAGCAAAAAAAAACCAACACATTTCGATACGTGTTATTGATTACTGGATCGCATCATCAACATATATATATATATATACACAAGATCGCGAAGACCAAATCGCGAGGCGAAAACGTGAGATTCTATTTTATTAATTTTCGCGTTTTCGCCTGGCTATCTCGTGTTTTCGAGACCGCGATGCCGCGTTTTCGCCTCGGCCTTTTCATGATGTCGCCTTCCGCTTTTTGAAATACGTTTGTTCATGTCATTATGTGTGTGTACAGTATGAAATTGAGTTTTGCGCTAACCCTGCACGTACGTACGTAGAACACATTTCGAACTAGCATGTTTATATGCATGTACGTTCGTAGAACGCAAGTCCAACAGTAATATGATATATTACACATGCATGGGCAAATCGTATTTCCAAAAGCGGAAGGCGAGATCGAGATCGCAAAAAAAAACGCGAGATTGTAACATAAAACAAATATACCGCCCATCCCAAACTAGCACATTTTCGGTCTAGCTGCACACCTGATGGTGTTTACAATCATCAGTCCGTAATCCAGTTTCACGTGCAAAGTGTGAATGACCTTTAGAATTCAGCGGAAACACAACATACCAAAACCACGCTATGTATTTTTTTTCTAGTCGCTCAGGCCTTTTTTTTTTAAGGACTTGGTTTACTGATTTTTTTTTTAAATTTGGTGCGGGCGGGCAAAAAAAAATAAAAATAAAAATCGAGGAAAAATTAGGGTAGGAGATTAGCAAAAAATAAGATTCACGTTCTGCACAACATAGGAAATTTAGGACATACAGTATAACAAAATGTACTTAAAATGTAGGAATGCATGCTAGCATTGTGACATAAATATCAATTCAACAATGTGATAATGTCTACTTCTGGTATCTTTATTCATATTCTGGTTAAGTACGGCGTTCGTCTCACGTCCATGGTGGGTGGTTGGTTGGGAGCAAGCGATGGGTAATTTAATGATCGGCTTTCATCCTTACTGGAATGCCGACATTACATGGCTTGGCCCTCCTGTACATTTTTCGGCCCCCTGCTACTTGAGAGCTAAATCCTGTTATGCCCCATTAAAAAAGTAATAAGATTAGAGCTAATCATATTACTTTTGGGGTCAGCTAAGTGAATCTGGTGTGCCACAATGTGATCTGAGCATACGCTGGTTGCCACTTTTAGTCTAGGGCTAATTAGCAACGATCGGAATGTATGAATGTGCAGGCTGATCAGGACTACACATTGTGAGGCTGCAATGATGTCTAATCAGGACCTACGTTGGTTGCAACACCAAATACTATAAAGATCATACGCAAGCTATGGCATATTGAAGAAACTACTGAACATTCTGTAACAACAGTAGATGCCAGTTTTCTCGTTGTACGAGTGATGATGCAGCTCAATTTGATTGATAATAACATTGTGATTTGGAGTTGAATTATTATTTGTATTGAATTGTTGAACATATATTCAAAATGAATCAACAAGGACCACAAACACACAGAGGCATCATTAAACAACAATTTTGCACTTTAATTTTACACCAAAAACGGCCAGCTCTACTGTAACGCTGCCTTTTTCGATGTGGAAGTGAAAAAGTAATGGTCGCGAAAACCCATGACACGGCTCGTGTTCCGAACTTCGGGTTTGATATGAGGTTACTAAAAAAAAATGCCATCAACTGCGCACAAGCCAAACGATGCATAGATACTATCGGTCCACCACTACAAACCTCTAGGGCCAACGGTCAGAAAAATGACTACGGCTTGTCTACGGCTTCAAGACAAAAAACACTTGAAGTCGCTTTGTAAAAAATGTGTATCATGTGTATTAGGCCAGTTTTTTTTTATTAATTGGTTTACAGATCCGCCGACCCGATTTTTTGACAATGTTGAAAAAAATAAAAATTTAATTTCCGAGAAAAGTAATTGGCGGAAACCGGATCTTAGCAGCAGCGACAACAACAACAACCTGCGAATGGACGATTGATTCGATATGATTTGATATATCTCCAATATGATTTGATATATTTGTGTTTCAGATTGAATGCAAAAATTCAAAACCTTAACGCTCGGGTAAATGGCCTATATTTTCTGTTTTCTTGCTCCGATGTGCTTCATATTTCATGTATGCGTTCTTCCTAGGGTCCTCTACCGCCCTGCCAAAAATCCACACTCGTGCCACCCCCACTGATATTCGTTTCAACTATATCGCCGCTTCGTTGTCTTGTATTTAATTATACCAGATACGGTATTAATATGTACGCATTACGCAACCCATTCACAGTGATCAACATTCAACAGTATGTGAATATGAAACTGAGTTGCTATGTAGAATATAAAGAAACTTGCTGAACCGACTCCCTACGTTAACCGACAAACTCTTGGTCCGAGACGATGCCGGTTAACACAAGTTTCACTCTATCACAATCACTGGCCTTTTTGTTTTTTACCGACCACAAACCGACCCAACCATGAGCCTTAAAAAGGTGAACCGACCCAACCATGTGCCTTAAAAATGTGATTTTTATGGTGTTCGGACCGTCCGTCTGTCCGTCACACGTTCGGTTAACCACTGCGTAACAGTTTCTCAAACCGGCCATATCTTCTACATAAGTTGCTCAAGTTCTTCAATATTTCAACACATCATGTGTGCTATACCTGCCTTGTCATACTTTATATTACCTTGACCTTTTGACCTTCACAGGGCTGCTGAAAGGACTTAGCAATTTCGGTTAACCAGTTTGTCACAGTTTCTCAAACTGGCCATAGCATCTACATAAGTTGCTTAACTGCTTCAATATTTCCATACTTCATTCATTTGCATGTATGCTACACCTGCCTTGCCATACTACATATGACCTTCACCCTTTGACTTAACACTTTTGGTTCACCAGTTTGTCAGTTTCTTCAATATGCCGCCGGTGGCATCCGCGTTCGACAGACTTTCTTTTTTCTTTTTTTTATTTCCCGACCGACCCAACCCTGTGCCAAAAAGAATAAAAAAAATTAAAAAACTTTTTTTTATTTTTATTTTTTTCCGACCGACCGACCCGATCTCACGGAAGAAAAATCCGTAAACCAACAAATAAAAAAAAACTGGCCTTATAATCACGTTTTGCAATCGATGGTATTTAGAGGAATAAATTCACGTTCCTTCACGGGGTGGAAAAGAACTTTAAAGTTTTTAATTATCGTTTCTACGCGTATAAACGAAGGAAAAAAAGTGAAAGTGAATGGGTTTAACGTCCCAGCTAATGTCATATAGTGACGGGAACACAGTCTCATCTGACAGACCAGTGGGATGAACATACTATGAAAAAATATTTGTGATGCATAGGGCGATGTTTGAACCCACAACCTCCAGATTGGAAGTCAGATGTTCTACCCCTAGGCCACAAGCCATCCCTTATAAATGAAGGAAAGAAATGCCCCTAACGAGCGACCATACATACTTAGAATAACAGCTGATGTAACGGCGGTAAACTGAAATGGTGTACGTGACAATTGACATTTACGTTCCAACAAGATTTTCACGGTGTGTAATCGATCATATTTCCTCTCCACCGGACTCGAGAAACACAAATTAAATCGTTTATTTCTGAATATGTCAATCGTTTGCCCGGTCCAGCAGTTTCCCCATTGAATGACTATGGGCTAGGTTCGACATTTCATTCCATGTCACATCGCCGGTTTTCGCTGATAATACTGTCAACAATTAAAAATACGCACGGACACCCGGACGTCATTGTGATCACTATATATGTATCGCATTCCGCAAGCGGGCTCGACAATAATGCTATTATTCGTACAAAATATACATCTCATGTGCTGTCAAAACATGTGTTATTATTAAGAAAGCAATCAAATATGTGACAAAAATTATCAATACATGTATGTTGTTTTTTTTTACAAAACATTAGAATCGTCGAAGGAGACGATTCTCAGGTGTTTCCAAACCTATTGTATTAAGAAATGAACAAATGTGAAAAGAAAATTTGAATACATCGGTATTTCTTTTCAAAACCATATTTTGACAAAATAGGAGAATTGTCTTTGGAGATGATTATCATGTGCTGCCAAATCTTGCTTTATCAAGAGATCAAACACATATGAAAATGCACTATGTCAAGCTATGAATGGTAAATATCAATTTATTGGCGATGCGATGACGTGAGCGACTACATAGCGTGGTTGAGATACGTTTGTTCCTGCCGAATTCTACAGTCACACTTTGCACGTGAAACTGGATTACCAACAGATGATTGTAAACACCATCAGGTGTGCACCTAGACCGAAAATGATATGTCGCAAGTGTGCTAGTGGGGGTGGGGGTGGGTGTACGGCGGCATATGTTTTATACGCCCGTTTAAAACGGGAGTATTATTTATGTATCCACGCTGTATGTGCGGTGGACGACTCTCGGCCACAGCTTGTTCCGACGATAGTGAGGCCCATTGCATGCCAAGGGCAGCGACATTGTCTGGGGTTCAAGTTGGGAGGGGCGAACCGACAATTGATTTTAGATATAATTTTTAACTGTATCACATCGTAGGCATTGACACACCCAATGTTTTACCCTCCACTACGGTGTTCCATTTAGGCCATCGTAATATCGCTATCGAGTACATACTACGATATCACGATATTACATGTACAATACTACCATATGGCGATAGATTATTAAAAACTGCGTACCTCAGAATTTGCTACTCGATCACACGGTGGAACGAACTAATACGTTGATACCAATTCCACTGCATGACAGTGGGGCAAGCGTGTATAACAACATACGCCTCATTTGGCAATGCGCCGCTCTCCATTGGGCTGATGTGGAATAACTAGCATGGATATAGGATATAGGATATAGGCCACGAGACGAAAAATTGACAAAGTCAATATTTTTTTATTTCCTTTTACGGACTTTGTGGTCGGCGGCGGAAATTAAAAAAAAAAATAATTGAGATGCCAATTTTAATTTTTTTCTAAATCGGCAAAATTAGGTGCGGCGGATCAGTAAACCAAGTCATTAAACAAAAAAGGCCTCACGTCATCGATGCGTCTTGCGCATTAGCTTGTGCATTTTCACCTATGTTCGAGATCTTTATAAAAGCAAGAATCGTCTCCTAAGACGATTCTCATAGTTTGTAAAAATGTTTTTGTAAAGAAATACCAATGTATTCTTTTCACATTTGTCCGATGTCTTAATAAAACATGCTTTGGCAACACATGAGAATCGTCTACGTAGACGATTTTAATGTTTTGTAAAAAAAATTGTTGTCACATGTCTTTGATTTCTTGGATTTTGACAGCACACGAGAATCGTCTCCAAAGAGATATATTGATAGAAGAAATATTGATGCTTTTATATTTGTTTTATTCCTCAATAAAACAAGTTTGGTAGCAGATGAGAATCGTCTCGATTTATACATGTCGTGTTTGGGACATGCTACAATCTCGCGTTTTCGCGATCTCGCGCAGGGGTCGAGATCGCGAAAATGGTCGTGGTCTTGAGAGCTCAAAACGAAAACGCGACATAGTCTTAACAAAACATGTTTTTACTGCACTGTGCATATGAGAATCGTCTCCTATGATGATTCTCAAGTTTTGTTAAAACATGTTCTTGTAGGAAATTGAAAGATATTTTTTTCATATTTTTAATTTCTTAATAAAACTATATTGGCAGCACACTAGAATTGTCTACTACGGGGGGGGGGGGTGCAGGGAGGGGACCAAATCGCCAGTAATTCGGCCATAAATGCTCTCCTCGCTGTCGGTATTACCTGTATACTGGCACGGTGATGCGCGGTGGGTTAACAAGGGGGAACGCGGTGTACGGCAGATTCGGTCTTAGAAATGTTCCCACGGTGGAGATTTTGCCTCTCCATCGGTACGAATGGGATTTCCACCCGACACGGTGGGAGGAAGTTTTACGTCCACTCTCCATCTGATCACAGGACGTCAAGGTGGACGAAGCAAAAAATCGCGCTGAGAAGTACTGTATGCAGTGGCGGAGGATTCCAGGAATTTCACCAAGGAGGGGGGGTGGGGTGGGGGTGGGGGGCCACATGGAACTTGAACGAGGTATGCTCCTTCGTCAAGCCAAGTTATAGCCAATCGCTGGTAAGTAAAGGCAGCCCTTAGTGGCATGATTGACAGGTTACTGTGGCGAAAGACGTCGGCAATATATCTATCAGCGATTGATCATGAACCCGGTACAGTATAGTTAACTCCTCCGAATACTCTCAACCAGACAAATAAACACGCGTTTTAACGGGCGCCAGATGCAAGTCGTTTCTGGCTAGTAAAAATAATAAGCTGGGTCGCCCGGTGGCGAACAAATTTCAAAGTTGTCTGCACACATTTTTGTCAGCTTATGACGCTTTGTGGGATACCATTTCCGAAATAAAAATACCATCCAATCGTTAGCTACGATGTGGGTATACCCACTCGAGGCGCCACCTGACGAACCGAGTCGTGACCAACACAGCGGATGAATTGCAACTTTCTTTTTCGCCGAAAAATGTGAAAGAATTCAATACGAATATATTCTAATGAAATCCTTTGATGCCGAAAACAAATATTGTTTATTACATTACTAACTGTTTATTTCAACCAAATATGGCTAACTGTATTGTCAGAAAACATGAAAAAGTCTATAAATATCACAGACAATTTCGGCGATTTCGTACCTGCGTACAGTGCAGTCTGCGTTTTTGTTCCACCGTAGACAACACTTGCAAACTCAACGCGAACGCAACGCGAACGCAACGCGAACGCAACGGTTTGCTGTAACGTTGTATACGTTGTTTAAACGTATAATACGTTTGTACACGTGTAATACACATTGTCAAACCGTTTAGTTTAAAAGCATTGTATACGTTGTTTAAACGTATAATACGGTTCGTACACGTGTAATACACATTGTCAAACCGTTTAGTTTAAAAGCGTTGTATACGTTGTTTAAACGTATAATACGGTTCGTACACGTGTAATACACATTGTCAAACCGTTTTAAAGCGTGTAATACGTTTAGCTTCAAGGCGTATAACACGCTTTGGCGTATACATATGTAGCGAGGTGAAAGCGTCGAAACGTGTACAACGCTTTACCTGGAAGCGTGTAGCTATATGAAAGCGTTGAAACGTGTACAACGGTTACACGTTTTAACGCGAATACCTGTTCGGCCCCGATCGCTTCGAGGCGGCCTTGTTTCGTCCCTTTTAAAATATCGCGAATACATGTACCTGTTCGGCCTGGATCGTTTACAGGCGGATCGTTTCGCACCTACATGTACCACCATTCCGCACATGCGAATTATTGTAAGGCAGACTCAATTCGCCCCTGATATGGAAAATGAATTATACGGGTGTAAACAACAGTACATTGCAGCTCCATTATAACGCGATGGTCGGGGTACGTTGTATAGTGCTCGCGATTGACAGACGCTTATTACAATGTATAATGCTCGCGATCAACATGCGCTTAAAAGGATTAATTGTTAATAAATAATGGTCACGTGTCCTGCCTATTCATGCGGACGATTAGCTGTTGATACGTGCATAATCCCACCGAAATTCCGCATGAACTCTGAATTTTGTGTCAACTTTTCAACACCATTTACGGAAAATATTTTCGAAATCAATATCGGCGAAACATGGCGACAGATCTGCGTATAATCCAGTGTTTTTTTTGTAATCCATTACACATTTACGGGTATGAAATTATTAAATAATTTATTTTTATTTTTGTTATTTCTCAATGAAAGTATACGTTGTGACCACTCATTTGAACCGTCTCGACGAGACGGTTTAAATGGTGCTCGCGGCATATACTTCTGAGTGCATAGAAGGAAAATATTTTCCCGCAAACACAATCGTATCCTCAGCATGAAATGGGTTACTGCATGATTGCCCCATGAGTCACACGTTCGCGACGTCTGCGGAACATCAAAGGGCGTGTTGACCAATCAGTAACATTTCAAAACATAGCCTAAAGGAGTGGTCACGACGCATTTCTCGTGCTGAATGATGTCATACAATAAGCACCTGTTAGTTGACAGGGCTTAGTGTTATCGATTTTTTTGCACAAAGCGACACACAAATCTCGTCTGTGTAATATCACAGGTTGAAGTAACGGACCGAGGTCTATAAATACATTAAATATGCCTAAAATCTTCAATTAATGAATAAAAAAATAATATTTTTTTATTTTACACCCTCCATATAAAAATTAATTTTGTTTCTTCATTCATTGATGCTTTTAGGCATATTTAATGTATTTGTAGACCTCAGAAATGGCGAATCTAGGAACTCTCGTATCTTTACGCTGAAGCCAGTCTATTTCAGTCACTAATCCGCTATACACCTCTCCCACGCGTGTGTTAAGAAAAATCGATATAAGGAGAAACTGAATACACAGCGAGCTGCACACTGGTTTAACAGGGATATGGCCCGCGGATATGTGTCATAAATTACTTGGTCAAAACCGGTAAATTTACAAGGTTTATAGCGAAATAGCAGCCGACTGGCAATTTTTCTCGGACCGATTTTTAAGACTTGTTTTCAAATCTCAATCGGTCTGAGAGTTCAAAAATCGGTCCAGAACCGGAAAACTGAAAATTTTAGAAGCCCTGCAGTCTAGAAGTATATATACACACACGAAGAACGATCTGAGCATGCTGCGCATTCTACGCGATACACGGTTGGCATACCAAAACGTGTAATGCGTTAAAACCCGTGGAAACGTGTTATACGTATAACACGGTTTCATCTGTACGGTGCTGTGTACATGTAGAAGCGTGTAACCGTTCGTCAAAGAAAGCGTTAAATCGTTTAAACGGTTTACCTTAGCGTTGTATACGTTTACAAACCGTTGTATACGTTTTATTTACAACCGTTGTACACGGATTACACGCTTTTGAAACTCAATGCGTTGTTTACAACCGTTGTATACGTTTACAACCGTTGTACACGGATTACACACTTTTGAAATTCAATGCGTTGAACACGGTTTGCTCGACTTTCGCGCATGCGCAAGAGTGGGGAAACGCAACGCATGGCCGAAAACGTATTACACGTAGACGACACACGGTTTGAAACGCAACTAACGGAAACTCCACGGATACGCAACGCACAACACTTTGTACACGTATAAACCCGGAACATTTTGACAGAAACAACTGTAGTTTCGTCCTTTTGCAACTTTTTCCAATGGATGTTAACGTAACCTGATTTTTATGATAATTCAGTTTGGTATTAACTAAATATACAGAATTTATGCACATTCAAGTTCATAAATGATATTTTAAGTGAATTTAAACGGATTAATTTGCTATTCGTCTAAAGTATTTACATAAATGCTGTTTCATTACATATGTACACAGCTAAAAGAGGTTCAAATGGGTGGTAACAACATATACTTTCAAGATGAAATAACCCCCCCCCCCCTCCCGGTGTCTTTTTTATTTTTCAATGACAGTATACGTTGTTAACACTCACTTAGACCGTCTCGAAGAGGTGGCTCAACTGAGTGTTAAAATCACATACTTTCGTTAGAACTTAGAAATAATATTGATCGTGTTTAATGGCCTGTCAACAGCTATGGTCATTCTAGGCTTGTATGATACAAGCACATGTTGATGCCTCTACCCCTGTTTTAGGCTGTAATAGATATGCTTTTGAAAATATAGTTAATGTATACAGTTACACGATAACTATAAGTAAGAGAAAAAATCCGGGAAAATATGATTTTGATCACTTCTCCCTAATTTCCCCTCACTTCTCCCTATTTTGCCTGGAGGGAGAAGTCACTTCTCCCTAATTGTTTGGCCTAGATTGAACCCTGGTAGGTCAAGGTCAAATATAGGTCAGGGGTTGTTGATGTACATCACTAGGAGATGAAGTTGTCCAAGTATGGTTGGTGTAGAGCCAGGAGTATTCCATCTACAAGCTTGACTAAAAACCTTAACCAAAGAGAATTAAGTAAGTAATTCAAGAGGAAATGTAGGTCAAGGTCAAATATAGATCAGGGGTTATTGATGTACATCCCTATGAGAAAAGGTTGTCCAAGTATGGTGTCTGTATGCACAATAGTATTCCATGTACAAGCTTGACTAAAAACCTTAGCCAAGGTTGAGTAAAAACCTTAACCAAGGGGAATTAACTAAGTAATTCAAGAGGAAATGTAGGTCAAGGTCAAATATAGATCAAGGGTTATTGATGTACATCACTGGGAGATGAAGTTGTCCAAGTATGATGGGTGTAGGGCCAGTAGTATTCCATATACAAGCTTGACTAAAAACCTTAACCAAGGCGTGACGGTGACGCCGATGCCGGGGTGACAACATAAGCTCCAACTATTCTTCGAATAGTCGAGCTAAAAACGTACCGGAGGGCCAAACCAAGCAAATCGTGATTCCTATAAGGAGGAACCCCTACCGTTAATTTACGCCGTCGCGTTCACCTGACCACCACCCATATGTATTACCTGTACAAATGGTGGGAAAATCCCAAAATCAGAACTGAATACTTACAAATCAGAATCAGAATAATCCTGATCTGATGCCAGGTCCTCGCCACACCAGAATCGCTTGGCCCCTTCCCAAAAGCAGTAGGATCAGTAATAATCTTACTACTTTTATAATGGGCAATAACCCAATCAACTCCCAGGTAACAAAAGAGCCAAAGATAAAAACGTACCTGAGATCCCAACCAGGCAAATCGTGATTCCTATAAGGAGGAACCCATACCGTTAATTTACGCCGTCTCATTCGCCCGACCACCCACTAATAACTAGATTGGTCAGTAAGCGAGGACCGACCAACCACCCATTTGCAGGGGTCTAAAATTATTTGAAATATCACTTGCCCTAAAGGTCTAGTAGATGCAAAATCTTACTCGCCCTTACTGGTTTGCCACTCGCCCTTATATTTTATACAGATATTTCAATATTCACTATGTTCGCCTTTAGTTGGCTATATATGCTACTGTACATGTATGTTATTTGAAATCTATCTCCAGATAGACAATCCAACAGTTGTCATGGTATAATGAATAAATATTTATTTGTATTGCAATTCTGTGTATTTGTCTTATTTTTTACCTATTCTGTATGCCATTCGTGTTCAGCGATTACCATGGATCTCTTGACTTTGTCTTGTTAATATATCTACAGAATTCACTGTTTGCATATTTTGTGCAGAAATAGGAAAGCTTCCAAAACATTATAATGTATAGGTTTCTTAGTCTACACATTATTTATACAAGATACAGATACTTATACCGGCTAACTTGGGTCAGACAGTGACATACTATGATCTGGTTAAGCATAAAGTAAAATAATAACACAAGTAACACAAATATCAATTCATTTGAGTTTGATAAACAAAAAAAAACTGATCACAATATTTGCAAGTATTGTTCATATTTGTCAAAGAAAAACATCCCATTTTTATAATTGGACTGGTCTGAAAATCATTTTCTAATGAAAATCAAGCGATCCGTCTCATCGGAATGCTGTGTAGTTTGGAGAAAATGACATTTTCGCATGTGCTACTCTGGCTGTCTGTTAGCAATATTGCGTGTTTACACCGAGTTTAAATCGCGGACGACAGGCGGCCTAGGCCCGGCGACCATCCCATAATTCGAGACACTTGCACGATAACTTGCTGCACTAACTTAAGTGAAGATGAAACCGTGGATGCGATCAGACATACGTGACGGAGAATTTGCGTATTTCCCATTTATATTGTAAATAGGTAAGTATTGATAAAATTTCAATTCACGCCGCTTGACACGCGATTTAAACTCGTCCATAATTAGAATTGTTCCGGTCGGCGAAAACGCTTTTATTCAATTCAAAGCGTTTATGAAATGATCAATGGTATTTGATAAATAAACGGAGAACGGTGCATAACTATATATTTTTTTATTCACGATCAATCATGGATGATCCAAAATTCACTCGACCCGTCGGACGACCGTCTACACAAAGTTACTCGACCGAGATGATGACCAAGTCGCCATGGCGAGCGGTCGAGTGGAATTTTACACCCCTGATTTGTAATAAAGAAAGCATCACAAAAAAAGTGACATAAAAAAACTGGCAAAGTCTTCCCACAACCATGTGAATGTCAAAAAGATCAAGGTCATGTTACTGGCGGTGTGTGTGTTCCAAATGCTTACATGTATCGAGTGTCCAAATATTCAAGCAATCCATCAAGTAATATTAATGTTATACGATGATGAAGAAACTTGTACAAACTTTTTGACGCAAAAATAAATGGCTAAGTGTTTCCGCAAAAATGTGAAAGTAAAAAAGGTCATGGTCACCTTTTGGAGGCCATCATGGATGACATAATCATCTGATTCCGACAAATATTGCACCAGAGCAATCACCTCATCGATACCTTCAATTTGATATATGACATGAGTATATTTGATCAAAAATAAAATTTGACCCCATGGGCCACGCTCATTTTTGACAAAGGGGTCACCATTTAAACACCTTTGAAAGAGCATTCTACGTCGATCATTCCTACCAAGTTTCGTCGAAATCCGGCCGGCGGTTCATGAGAAGAAGATTTTTTTAAGAATTTGTGCTATTTTTAGACGGCGGCCAACTTGGATTAGCGACAAACTCCGTTTTATCAAATCTAAAAAGGCTTCACCCATGGATCATAACTGTGAAGTTTGGCCACCATGGGCCAAGCGGTTCGTGTGAAGAAGAATTTTGAAATCTCTAATAAAAGAACGACCTTTTGACCTTTCAGTGGCCATCTTGGATGGCATGACCATCCAATTTCGACAAATAATGTACCAGAGCGATCGCCTCTTTGATACCTTCGATTTCATATAGACATGACCATATTCGGTCAAAAATAAAAATTGACCTCAATTTGACCCCACGGGCCACGCCCATTTTTGACCCCGGGGTCACCATTTTAACAACTTTGATAGAGCATTGTACATCAATCATTCCTACCAAGTTTCGTTGAAATCCGGTTGTCGGTTCATGAGAAGAAGATTTTTTTAGAATTTATGCTATTTTTTAGACGGCTATCTTGGATTAGCGATGACCTCCATTTTAACAAATCTGAAAAGACTTCACCCATGGACCATAATTTTTAAGTTTGGCTACCATGGGCCAAGCGGTTCATGTGAAGAAGAATTTTGAAATCTAATAAAAGAACGACCTTTTGACCTTTCAGTGGCCATCTTGGATGACATAACCATCCGATTTTGCCAAAAAAAATGCACCAGAGTGATCGCCTCGTTGATACCTTCGATTTGATATATGACATGACCATATTCGGTCAAAAATAAAATTTGACCCCACGGGCCACGCCCATTTTTGACCCCGGGGTCACCATTTTAACAACTTTGAAAGAGCATTGTACATCGATCATTCCTACCAAGTTTTGTCGAAATCCGGTTGGCGGTTCTTGAGAAGAAGATTTTTGAAGAATTTGTGCTATTTTTAGACGGCGGCCATCTTGGATTACGTGATGACGTCATTTTAACAATTTTGTAATCCCCCTACCTAAGGACCATGACCATGAAGTTTGGTGACTATAGGCCCAATGGTTACCGAGGAGAAGACGTTTGAAAATGTTCACGGACGACGGACGGACACATTGCGGTAACAATAGCTCACACGAGCTTTGCTCAGGTGAGCTAATAACCTCTAGTTGTTGGATGTGAAAGTGTTGCATTTATACCTCGTCAAATTCCTCGGTCATTTTGCGGATGATCTCAGCGTGTTCCATGTTGGCGTACATGTACGGAGTTATCTTCCCCTTGCAGCCGGAGCACTGGATGAAAAACTGGATGAGCTCCAGCAGAGACGCGTCGCGGTCCGCCTTGTAGTTCTCGATCCACACGTCCACCACCGACTGCCAAGTTGTAATACTTATAGATCACATATTGAACATTTAATATTACAGTGGAAAAAAAGTGAAAGGGTTTAACGTCCCAGCTAAGGTCATATAGAGACGGAACCACAGTTTAAAGTCTCGTCCAACAGACTAGTGGGATGGAAATACTTTGGAAGTATTTTTTGATGCCCTGGGCGAGGTTTGAACCCACAACCTTCGGATTGGAAGTCAGGTGTTCTAACCCCTACGCCACAACCCATCCCCTGCCATGTTGTAATACTAATAAATCATATATTGAACATTTAATACAGTGGAACCTCTATAAACCGGACTCCCTGGGGGGATCCTATCCCAAAATCAGAAAGGAATATTTACATAATTTTTTTTTTATATATTCAGCCCTGAAATTAGAATAACCGGACCTGGTGCCAGCTCCATACCACACCAAGTCACTTGGCCCCTTCCCCTAAAATAGGATTACGAATAATCGCAATACTCACATAAGGGGTATAACTACATGTAGATTCAACTGTCAGATACAAGAATGCTAACTACGTACCTAAAGGCCAAACCAGGTGTCCGGTCGGGATTCTGGTAAGGAAGAACCCCGATTGTTAAATTATCCATCACATACTCCCACCTGCCACCCACCTGGCAAGTTGTAATACTTATAGATCAGATATTGAACATTTAATATATTAATTTGGAGCAAGCTATCATTGTTTACCAAATGCAGGATACAGTCACCCACACAGTAATCAACGACATTTTCAATTTACTTTTAACTATTTTGAAAGACTGAAATTCACACAAAACCTGTAGTATTTTTAAAGTAATCTAGAAAATGTGGTCTGTCAAAGATATTAGCTGAAGGCAAACCGAAATTATAGGTGATTTGAGAAACTTCCACAAAATAAATGGACGGACAGACGGACAGACGGACGAGAGACGGGGTGAACCTATAGTGCACAGCCGGCTGGTCCTAATTATTGTACATCATAGAAGGAAAATATTGTACTCGGGTGTGTTTTAAATATGCTTTTCATCATAAAATTATGGACGGCTTAAATGCACGAAAACCGGGTAGACCAGTATACCCAGTTTACACTCTTGATTTTAACCCTTTCACCCCTAAGTAACTAGAATGGATGTTGATATGTTAATTTTGCAGCCAATCCAATCATCACAAAATGATTTTCGGACTAGTCCATTTATAACAAGATGGTATATTTGTTCTCAAAAAATATGAAAATTACTTTCAAAAAGTGCAGATCCTGATGAGACGGTTCGTTACGATTACTCTTATAAGTGGTATAACCAGATTCAACTCTCACATACAAGAAAGCCAAAGACGTACCCAAGGGTCAAAGCAGGTCTGGTCGGGATTCCGGTAAGGATGAATCCAGATCGTTAAACTAAATTGGTCAGTAAGCAAGGCTTACGGAATACCCCCCCCCCCCCCCCCCCCCCCCCGCTTGGGCCCATGTACCCCTAAATATGTAAACAAAAATCCAAGTGTGTGGGCTTGTGACCGTGACTCTGGGCATGAACGTGAATTTGTCACACGGTGGTAGAGGTCCATTGGAGCAATGCGTGTGTGAAATGTGAAGCAGATCCAAGCAAGGAAATAGAAGTTATAACCAATTTCTCTCCTGTTAAGTTTTGTAAAGAGACTAAGTTTGTTTGTTTTCTGTTTATTGGTGTTTAACGGCCTATCAACAGCTAAGGTCATGTAAGGCCGGGCAAACAGGTTCGATCCCGTTTTAACCTGCTGCATTGGGGGGAAAATCCCAAAATCAGAACGGAATATTTACGTATGAACATATTCAGCCCCGAAATTAGAATAACCTGACCTGGTGCCAGGTCCATACCGCACCAAAGTCACTTGGCCCCTTCCCCTATTTAAAAGTAATACCGGTAGGATTACTCTTATAAGGGGTATAACCAGATTCAACTGTCACATACAAAATGCGAAAGACGTATGTGAGGGCCAAACCAGGTCTCCAGTCGGGATTCCGGTAAGGATGAACCCCGATCGTTAAATTACCCATCGCGTGCTCCCACCTGCCACCCACAAAAGAGACTAAGTATGTGACCTTGACCTCGAGATCACCGGGTATTTGTCACAGCATGATAGTACAGCCTTAGAGGAATGCATGCATGAAATATTAAGTTAAAACATATTTCTCTCATGTTAAGTTTTGTAAAACCTTGACCTTGGGATCAGCAGGGGTTGGACGGTCGTAGGTTTGTCACAGCATGATAGTACAATCTTAGAGGAATGCACAAGTGAAATATTAAGAAGTTTCAATGAAGGAAATAGCAGTTATAACTTATTTCTCTGATGTTAAGTTTTGTAAAGAGACCAAGTATTTGACCTTGACCTTGGGATCAGCGGGGGTTGGACAGTCGTGGATTTGGCACAGCATGGTAGTAGAGCCTTACAGGAATGCATGTGTGAAATATTAAGCATTTTAGATGAAGGAAATAGAAGTTTTAACATATTTCTCTGATGTTAAGTTTTGTAAAGAGACTAAGTATTTGACCTTGATCTTAGGATCAGCGGGGGTTGGACGGTCATGGATTTGGGACAGCATGGTAGTAGAGCCTTACAGGAATGCATGTGTGAAATATTAATCATTTTAGATGAAGGAAATAGAAGTTATAACAATATTTCTCTGATGTTAAGTTTAGTGACGGACGGACGCACGGACAACCCGACTCCAGTATACCCCTCACAACTCGTTGCGGGGGGTATAATTACCCATCGCATGCTCCCACCTGCCACCCACTCAGTCAACAGCAGAGCGTTCAGCACGGCGAACTGTGGTGTTACCTGTAGGGAAGCCTTGCCCGTCTTGACGATCTCAAAAAGGGAGCCCCCGGGCTCATCTTCGTCCAGCATGGCCGCGGCCTTGCCCTTGGTTCGCCCAGCAACGCCCTTACGCTTGCTAGCCTACCACGGAGAAGTGGAAGTGAATGAGTTTTACGTCCCAGCAACAGCTACGGTCATGTAGGGACAGGACCAGCAACAGCTACGGTCATGTAGGGACAGGAACAGCAACAGCTATGGCCATGTAGAGACAGGACCACCAACAGCTACGGTCATGTAGGGACAGGACCAGCAACAGCTACGGTCATGTAGGGACAGGAACAGCAACAGCTATGGCCATGTAGAGACAGGATCACCAACAGCTACGGTAATGTAGGGACAGGACCAGCAACAGCTACGGTCATGTAGATACAGGACCACCAACAGCTATGGTCATGTAGGGACAGGACCAGCAACAGCTACGGCCATGTAGGGACAGGATCAGCAACAGCTACGGTCATGTAGGGACAGGACCAGCAACAGCTACGGTCATGTAGGGACAGGACCAGCAACAGCTACGGTCATGTAGGGACAGGACCAGCAACAGCTACGGCCATGTAGGGACAGGACCAGCAATAGCTACGGTCATGTAGGGACAGGATCAGCAACAGCTACGGTGTAGACGGATCAGCAACAGCTACGGTCATGTAGGGACAGGACCAGCAACAGCTACAGTCATGTAGGGACAGGACCAGCACCAGAAACAGTCATGTAGGGACAGGACCAGCAACAGCTACAGTCATGTAGGGACAGGACCAGCAACAGCTACAGTCATGTAGGGACAGGATCACCAAGTTACGGCCATGTAGGGACAGGACCAGCAACAGCTACGATCATGTAGGGACAGGATCAGCAACAGCGACGGTCATGTAGGGACAGAACCTCAGTTTCTCGTCTCATCCGAAGGACCAGGGGCCCTGTTTCACTAAACTTTGTACGACTACAATGTTCGTAAGTGCAAAATTATAATATCATATTAACGGTGTTTTCTTGCAAACAATTATTAGATTTACATTTATTGAGCATAGGCTGCATGTTCAATAGATGGAGTAGTATATAAGAGTCACAATGATACCACCCCCCTCTAGAAGGCACCGGCTACGTGCGGTGCCTCCCACCGCATGGTGGTATCATTGTTGACTCTTATAATACTACTTGGATTTTCCCCACTGTTCGGCGGGTATGTATGAGAACATATTTTTCATCAACCGCGAGACCATATATTTATGACATGAGAAGATACACCCTATTAGAGATAAGAATCCCTATGTTATTACTCAGTATATATAATAACAATAAAATGGTTTCTAGTTAAGTGTGCGTGGTTGAAGACAGGTAGTCACGATATATGTTTTTGTACCGGTATTTACGAATATTGCAAACATCACCGTGCATGGATGCGAAGAGGTTCGTTTCGCCTCGCCCATGTCGGCATTGTGGGGTAGGGACCAAATCCGAGTCATTGCTATGTCCACCATGTGGTGGCACTCAGGCTACTCATCGAATGGTTAACAAGGGATTACGTGCTCGCAAGTATTATCGTTTAGTAATAATTCAAATCGGAAAGTCAGTTAGAAAGATAGAATAGATGTGTAGTTTTTGATAAGTCACGGTGTTTCTACAGCATTAAAACACTGTAAAAAAACATTTTCAAACTAATTTTATAAAATTGGAAATTGAACAGAAAAAAACAACTACCAATATTATTAGAGAAAATGGATAATACAATACAATTGGAATTGAATTTTTTTAATGACTGTTGAAGAAGTTTACGAAGCTTACGGGGGTTATAATCCTATATATAAATTCTATAAAATGAGAACACTAGGCGATATCGAATACATGAAATACCAGCGTAATTTATTACGCTCCGATAAAAACGTTGCATTTACAATATTATACCGGCAATTATGTCAACTATACAAGAGGCAAATACAAACATTAAGACGGATAATGCGTATCGGATATGAAACTAAGGTGTATTATATAAAATTGTTAAAACCCAACGATTCGTTTACGAATATACATTTCTACGATATCGCTTATAAATAAAGATATTTTGAACAAAAAATAGCAAAAGCCTCCACTCGTGCACAACACCCCCAGCGACTGGGCAGATTTCTAGCCGGCACCCAGCCACTGGGGTGTTGGGACCTTTCTTAAGCCCACGCATCTGTTGGCTCACAGTTTAGTTTTACAGGTCGCCTTGAACCCCATTGCCAATTCCTCTAATTAAGAGAAACCAGCGAAGTAAGGCGAGCCTATGTGTGAATTTGGTTTCCGAAATTGCAAAGCTCTTAGGCAGAAATCTTTTAGGCCGGCACCTTTGAGCTACGCAATTACATCACCAAATACACACATATTTATAAACTGCTACCATTAAACAGACGAGACAGACGTCATACCGGATCAACAACATGGCATGCACGAGATGAGACCAATTGTTGTAAGGTCAACAAACGTATATATACTCATCAGTTTCCTATACAACATACAAATGGTGTGCAAATTATAATTATTTATTAATACCTATTGGCGAAAGAAAACATGGGATGGTTCGTTATTTTGTTAATTTTATAATTAATTTTGTAAAAAAATTTAATAATTTAAAGCTGAACACCCCCTATTATTACATAGTAATTAATTTAAGTTAATTACACGGGTTATTGAAACAGACAGTTATTTATAGCCGAGTGTTTCAATTACACGGGTTATGTAAATTGATAGCCGAGGTAAACCGACAGTTTCAATTACACGGGTTATGTAAATTGATAGCCGAGTGTATCAATTTACACAGTCGATTACAGTGTAATCCTCGACTTTGTACATTGTCATTGTGATACACCAGTACAACCAATAGTGATTACGGCGTAATTCTCAGTGAAAAACACATGTTGTATAGGTATGTAAATTTGTTTACTGCACCAATATAAGAAAATTAATTTTTTTTTTTAATTATTTTATAATGGTGCTGTAACATTTCCTCCGACTTTATTTCCAAGTTTTACCCTAAATTTATCCCAATTTTGGGCATGGTGGCGCGTGCCTTGATTCTTATATCATTTTTTAATTCTTCATATCTCCCCATTTCTTCCACCACGGATTCAAACTCTAAATTTGATATTTTCTTATCGGCCAACGCTTTGGACACCATAATGTCGATGCTATTTTTCTTAGACCTAGCGAGAACGGATATTCTATCATGTTTTCTACTTTTTTTCTCGAGTTTTCCACCCGCCGCCCTAATTACCATACAAAGTATTCCAGATAAAACGGTAATTCCACTCAAAACAAACCCCTGCAAGTGGGTACCGTTACAATTGTAGATAGCGTTGCAGCAGTCCCCGCACCACTCATTACAGATAAACTTGCCAGAACCGTACTAGATGCTTCAGCCATGTTCGCCGCGCGCTTATATTTGTTAGCGTGTCTTTTTCTATTTGCACATTCTCTAACTAAAATATCCTGCATAGCGACGATATTATTCAACCTAAAATCTGAACTTCTTTCGTTAATTGGATACAGTGTTGATGTAGTGGTATTGAGAGTTGGATACAGTGTTGATGGATCGGTATTGACAATTGGAAGCGGTGATTCGTTCATGATTTTCAATATATTAGTATTTACAAAATAAGTTCAATTAACAATGAGACAATAGTGGAAGAACTCTCTGGGTCACCGATTTTCGTAACAAAGTTAATAACACTACCTTTGGAAAGTCTAATTCGATCAGAACGGAGAGAACGAAACCACCGTCGAACTATCTCCAGAGATTTTAGTGACTCCAACCCCCCGTTCTTCCCCATCTACTACAATATTTATTGCGACCGCGCCCACAGGTTTACCACTACCATTTACCGAGCAGACCGCCATTTGGATAACTTCACCTGCAGCTGTCATAGTGTATCCCCCACATTTATTACTCGCTTTGGCACCGAACGAATATTCATAGTGCCCCTCAACCAATAGGCCCCGCTTCTCAGCCCAAACTGTTATGACACGTTTTGGCGTTTTCATTGTTCGCACTATTCCGGCAAGCGCACTGTTTGCGTTATATGCCTCAGTACGAATCTTATAAGAGGCCTCCTCAAGAGCTTTGGTCGCGGCTATACGATCATGTTTCAGTTCCTCGGAAACTTTGATTATCTTTTCGTCTAGTTCGGTAAGTGCCGCTTCTCTGCTGAGAGAGTGCTTTAAGACCAACACCTCATAAGCCTCCATAAGGTCCGCCTGGTGGTCTTCTCGGACTTTATCAATATCCGACCTGCTCTCTTTTTGAAATTCGGTTATTTTCCCGTCTAGTTCGGTAAGTGCAGCATCTCTGATGAGAGAGTCCTCTGAGCGCAACACCTCATAAACCTCCGTAAGGTCCGCCTGGTGGTCTTCTCAGGCTTTCTCAATACCCGTTCGGACTCCATCAAGATCCAACCGGGTCTCTTTTTGAAATTCGGTTATTGTTTTGTCTAGTTCAATAAGTGCCGAGAGTCCTCTGAGCGCAACGCCCCATAAGCCTCCGCAATGGCCTCCTTGTGGTCTTCTCGGACCCACTCAACCCCCAAGTGGGTCTCTTTCAGAAATTCGGCTATTTTTCCGTCTAGTTCAGTAAGTGTAGCTTCTTTGCTGAGAGAGTCTTCTAAGCGCAACGCATCATAAGCCTCCGCAAGGTTCGACTGGTGGTCTTCTCGGACTTTATCAATACCCGACAGGGTCTCTTTTCGAAATTTGGTTATTTTTTTATCTAGTTCGGCAACCGCCGCTTCTCTGATGAGAGAGTCCTCTGAGCGCAACACCTCATAAACCTCCGTAAGGTCCGCCTGGTGGTCTTCTCGGGCTTTCTCAATACCCGACGTGGCCTCTTTTCGAAATTTGGTTATTTTTTTACCTAGTTCGTTTAGTTCCGTTTCTCTGATGAGAGAGTCCTCTGAGCGCAACACCTTATAAGCCGCCTGATCTTTCTCAATATCCGTTCGGACTCCCTCAATTTGTGCAGTCGCCGTCAGCACTTCTACTCTAACATCTGATATACTCCTGTGAATCCCGTTTGTGACCTTCGATATAGATTTATTGATCAGGGCCTTGGTTTTTCCAGTAGTTAAAAAGTCACCCTCTGTCGGGATGAATCCACCTTCTGCCGGTTCCAAATTCTTTGAATTTGTCACCCAATCGGAAGAACTACCTGGTCCGTATATACTCATAATAAAATTAATTATAATATTGGGCACCTATACTCAATTGGAAATTTCGAGAACTACCGAAATCGGGTAATCGTTTTTAAACTTTCTCGCTTGATCATCGAGAATAGAGACCGTAAATTCGTAGATATGTCCCGATTCCAAAACTTTCATCTCGGGGTGTGGGAAGTCTAAGGTCACAGTCTCGCCATAGAAACAGTCGCTGGCGGGCACAGTTTTCAGTAATGTGCTGGGAGCTCCGTCTACCGTGTTGTACGATGTGTTCACCCGATCCAGGTGCACCCTGAGAGTTTTCGTGAAGGCGAAGTCCACCGGATTATCACCGACGTACTCACCCGGGGTAAACACTCCTTTGTTTGAGGAGTATGTCTCTCTAAAACCGAGTTGAATACCCAACCCCGGGGAGACCACTACCTTATTATCACTGCTGATGGTCATTGTTGCGAGCCCGGTAGCATTCGATACTGTGAGGTTGATTATACCGTCAAGCTCTGAGTTGACAAAATCTTTGAGCTGTCTTATTCCCCACAGTCCGTGAGGCAGCTTTACACCTAATTGTTGTCCATCCTTCACATAGTAAAACCCTTCGCTCTTCCCCACATTCTGCCATCCAACCGTGAAGGTGATTGATCTGAGGCCCACCCGGCGTTTTCCGCAGCAGTTGTCGATTGATTTTTGAAGTTCACAACTCTCTTTTTGAACATTAGTGATAGTAGCAAACATAATAATATCTTTCAATGGATACCAAAGCATTTAGCTTTAACTCTAATGCAAAGTACGCGGTCGGAGGTAAATACACGCAAAAGACGTTGTTAACCACCTTGTACACCCAACCGTAACGGTTAGACCGGACAGTGGCTTTGTCACCAATTTCCCTAACACGTTTGAGAAATATAGGCTGCCCAAGATTACTACGATGGAGGCGGTAAACGGGTGGAAAGCAACACCGATGCAGTTTTGGCAGAACCAAATAAATTTCGCTGTATGGTGCGCAACAGCCGGGTGTGGAGTTTCACATAAAGACCATCTGACATCCAAGAATGTCATGCTCCGAAGTGTCTACAACTTTCATGCGTATTATACTATTAGGAGGATTCTCAAAGAACTAGGTATTTCACTACCTCAAGACGACGCCTGGGATCCCATTTCCAACGCATACGACCGTTTTTTTATGGCGTTTGAAAGACTGTGTAACGAATTTAACGTTTCAAAAGACGCGGACTGGAGACAGAAAGCATTTCCTACCAGCACCGGCCTCGGCGACGTTCTCATTCGGGGCCAGTCCGGGAATTGGACGCAGACTGATTTTAGACACGATCACTCCGGTGACCACATCGTCAGTCGGAACGCCGGGAATTTTGACCCCGCGACGATGACATTCGGGCCGGAAGTGTCTGGAGGTCGGCACTGTGGCGTGTTTTCTTGTAAAATGTTACCTCCGAAACGGGCTCACGTTGATTACATACAGCAGGCTGCTGAGGTTCAGGACGCGTGGGGTACATTTATGTTAGATACAGGTCTAGGGTTCACGGACGCCGGGGTTACTCGCGTCAACGACTCCATTCGCACATACGTCTGGGCCATCCTCGGCGCACAGAAGCAAACTCGCAGTTCTATACTGGGCACGGAAACTGCGTTTGATGCACAAAAACAATTCTTGGCACTTGTAGAGGACGCCATCTCAGCTAGGGTGCACCTGGAGAAGGCGATCCAGAATTATCAAGACGTTTTGCAGAATGCCAGCACTCCAGTAGACTATGTATTTGGAATAGGTCTTTATATGGCACCGAGCAATATGATACTACGAGACGACCCGGTTGACGGTTACAATAATCAGATCGTAATCACCACCGCCAATCAAAAAATCGGCCACAACGGTAACGTGAACACGGATATGATCGGGTTCAACAGTGTTGATGTTGTAAATTCAAATAAATTTGAAAAAGATTTCATAAAACCCCCAATTCACGAATTGGCCACCCCATCAAGTTCATTTGAACCTGTTGTTTCACCCCCAATTCACGAATTGAGTTCCCCCAATTCAATCGTCAACAGACCAATCGCGATTGGAGAAACACCAATCATCAACACCAATCGCAGATTGGGTGAAATTGGAAGCACAACACACGAGGAGGAGAAATTAGGGCTCGTCGTCGCCCTCGTGGTGATAGGACTACTCGCGCTTTGGTTGTAGGAACTCTCTGGCAGAGAATAGTAGGAGACCGGCGATTGCCACGATTAAAGCCCAAGTATTATTGGCGAGCCATCCGACCGTTTTTGATAATATAGATAACAAGTAAGAAACGATACTTCCGATCAGTCCAGGTAGTGCGGCAGCCGCCTTTCCAGCTAATTTAGCTAGAAGATTGGCGAGGGCTTTTAGTTGTTTTTTTACCCACTCCTTGGCTCCACCGGATGGCGCGGGTGCTGGTGGTGGCGCGGGTGGTGGCGCGGGTGGTGACGCCGCACCACCAGTGAAAGCTAGAACTATGGTTGATATAGTCATGCCGACAGCTGCGAGGATGCTTGCTATCGTGACGCCTTGCTCTCTGAACAGAGTGCGAAGACGCTCACCGAGTTTCGTGTCCTCGTGCAGAACCCTTGATATTGTTTCGGGGATCCGACTTATTTGTGTGCGGAGAGCCTCACGGTTAGCCGAGGCGGCCTCCAAGCGAGCTTCTCTTTCGTCCCGCAAAGACCGCAGTCGTTCGGCGATCCGCTCGGTAGATTCTCTATCGTCACCGGCTTCCTCCAGTTTTCTTTCTTCTAGCGCGATATGTTCATCCAGCGCCGTGAGTTTGGAGAGGTTAAGGACCAGTTCGCCCCGGACCGTTTGTAGAGCCTTATCGAGTCCACGGAGTTCGCGAAGAGGTAACGGTGGGTCATCGTTGAGTATTTCCCCCAATTGCGATTGGACGCTGAACGTGGTCTCCATCGTGTTAATAACGTCAGTGGCTATTTGAGGGACCTCGCTGAGCTCGACCGTTTCTATCGCGGTGGCCGTCTTCGCCATAGTTTCGTCGGTAGACTGTAGGGCCTCTACAGCGCGGGCCGGCACAATTGTTTTACCACGCGTCCAATCTGGAAATCCTAGTTCGTTCTTTATGATTTCGCCACCGCCCCGGTTTCCGGCAATGGTTTTTAGCGATAGGGGTTTACCGGTATTCGTGTTGATGATCGGGATATTTATATTTGATGATTTTAGTCGCAACCTACCACGCATATTCAATTCGAACTTGGAGTAGTCGCGACCGACAGACGGGACCAGACCGATTTCTGACAAAGTGTTGTAGTAGTCGTTTACAGCTCCCTCAAGTAATTCCTGACTTTGACCAACGCTGCTGGTAGCGCCACCTATTTCCCCCAATTGCGATTGGATTGGAACTGGAGTCTCTATGAAGGGCGTTTCGTTATCATCATCATAATCATCGACGTAATCGTCTCTGCCGATTTCATCCATGTTAATATCATAATCATCCATTTTAATTTTTTCAAAATTATGTATTAAAGACAAAACCATACGGGTTTAATAGTTTCAATAATTTTCTTAAAATTAATTATGTCTTCGAGTCAATACGGTCGCAAACTCAATCCATACCGCAGACTGCGTGAGCCCCTCGGGGCAAAAGGCGTGAGACAGAGTGTCGTTATTACGAACAACCCATCGACGATCGACCAGAACCAGCAGCTCTTAGTCCGCTTCCCCAACCTCGGAACTCACGACGTCATTGTGCCGGGTACTGTTCGCCTCGCTTTCACTATTTCGCTGACGTCGACGGACGAGGACCGAACCGTCGTTCAGAACCTGGGTCGCGCCATAGTCAAGAAGACTACTATGATAAAGATTTCTGGTAATGAGGTGATGTCGATCGACGACAGCGACGTCTACCATTGCTAACAGGACCTGTGGAAGACGGCACAAGAGCGCGAAAACGCTGTCTATCAGGGTATTGACACCAGCAAAAATAAGAACGTAACCAAAGTTAGAATCGGGGCTGGTAACAAGGCAGATAACAACGCGAGTGACAACGCGGTCGCGGGCGCTTACGGCAACTGCTTCTACATCCCGCTCGACTTTTGAGTTGCTGGAGAGCCACATGCCCTACTATCAGAGTGCTTTGGCTGACCGCCTCGAATACGAACTAACGTTCAACGACTACGCCCGAGTTCTCATAGCCAGCGACATGTTATCGACGTATACGATCGACAATGTTTCGCTGGAGTACGACATGGTCACGATGCCCGAACTCGCGCGATTGATCAGAACCCAGTACGCCGGGCGCGTTGCCATACTTTACGACCGAGTTCTTCGCCATCGCAAGATGACGAAAGACAAAGGCGACACATTGTGGAATATTAATGTCAACGTACCTGCCCGCTCGATGAAAGGTATACTGATGTTGTTCGAGGATGCTCGGTTCGCGTTCGGTGCTAGAAAAACCGACAAATTCCATAACCCCAAAATCACGAAGGTAGAGGTGACGATCGAGGGAGTCCCCAATCAACTCTACAGCGCGGGTCTTCGCGCGCACCAGCAGTGGGATGAAGTAAGAAAGCAGTTTGCTGCCGGCTCTAAGCGCTCTCCGGAGGTTGCAGCAGTTGCCAAAGACCTGCATCTCTCGGCCGTCTCCCTCGCGGAGTTCCTGAATACCAAATACGTGTTATGGCTAGACATGCGAGCCAGCGACGACGACCAAATACACGGCAGCGGACGCCAAGACGATCCAGATAACCAAAGAGGCGGACGGGGCCGGGCCATTGAACGTGTACTTATATATAATTACAGACGCACAACTCAACATCGAAGATGGTCGATACGTCTCAGCACTCTACTAAATATAACAATTTATTAATAAAAAAATCATCTAACGATTTATTAATTAATAAATTTGATAATTCTAAAGAATTAATTAAGAAAATTAGCAATCAATACCAATTCACGATTGGAGATGCCCACTCTGCCATAATATGTGGGCAGACAGGATGTGGAAAAACGGTTTTCGAGGGCTCCTACCGCGATGCCTTTCGTCATATTGTGATCCTGTGTCCCACTGTGCGGCACAACGATACTTATCAGCGGCGCCCGTGGATATGGACCGACCCTGAGGTATACGTTATTGACCCCGGTGATAGGCTTCACGATTGGCTGCGTGGTTTATACCAAAAATTCCAGGGTGAGCCCACCCTATACGTGATTGATGATTGCTCAGCCAAGGCGGCGATAACCAAAAAGAAGGACATGCTCTCCGAGCTCGCATTTTCTGGCCGCCATGCTAGGCAAAGCGTATGGATATCCACTCAAAAGTACAACGCCGTCCTCAAGGATATGCGCGAGCAAACGAAATGGGTCGCCCTCTTTCACTGCAAGGACCGAGACTCATTCGATGACTGTCTTCGAGAGAATGACGTTATCCCAACGCGCGAGGAGCGACTGGAGGTTTGACAGATGCTTTCGGAAACTAAGCACGCCAAGCTTTTGCTAAAGTTTGATTAACCAACTGCTTACGAAGTTATCAATTAATTAATTACTTAACGCTCGTTAGTAATTGCCGAGTAAATGCTTAACAATTAATTTTATAATTTTCTTAAAATTAATTAGCAATTACTGAACAATGCTGAACAATGCTGAACAAATGCTTAACAAATGTTGAACAAATGCTGAACAATGGTTAACAATGTTAACAATTTGGTGCTCCGCTGCGAGCTTTGTTGCGAGCATAATGGTGATCATAAGTATCGGGTGGTGCGCTTTTATTATTTTAATAATTTTGAAAAAATTAAGAAATAAATATGTTAAAGTGATGAGACTTGTTAGAATAGTTAAATTAATTTTAAGAAAAATGAACTGCGACGAACTTCTCAATCAGCTAATAGAAGAAACCTCAACCCCGACTGCCAACATCCTGAAAGATAATGATCCGACAGAGCAATCGGAATCAACTCCAACGGCGGTTGGTATTGGGTTGAGTGCAACGACTCCGAATGAAAATGAAAATGCGGCGCGACGAGAGCGGCTAGCTGCGCTGGTTGCTGGGGGACGATCGGAGCATTATCTCAGTAGGCGTCTCTCAGTTTTTCAGGTGGATAAGATGTCAGATGCGGAGATCGATAAAATGTATGCGCGATACGAATCTAGGTTAGGTGCGGAGATGACAAAAACTCTCGGATCGGCGGCTATTCATTTGTACGCAACCGCCGTTAGTATACTTCTCCCTATACCAAACATCGCGGGGTTGATTGACGATCTAGAGACTGACCCTTTTATAGGTCACACTCTTAGAACAGCCTGCTGCTCAATTTATCACAAGTTTGGAATGTACTTAGCTCCGCTGACAACCGCGTTGACCACGGGTAAAACACTGTCAATTTGGACATATATGCCCACGAACTATAAGCCCTAATATTAATATCATAAAATGATGACACAAGACACACCAGCGAGAGTGACGGAGTTGAACCCGATTGCTCCAACCCAATCGAACCCGAGTGTTACTCCGCCACTGGATGACATACCGCATATAAAAAATCCAAAAGACAGGCAGTCAGGGCGGGCGACGGATGCCACCCGAAAAGTTAAACAAGATAAAATACTCGCCGAGCTTCGAGAGGCTAAACTCCAATCGAGATTGGGGTTGCAGCCAATTAGTGAATTGATGGGGACGGAGACAGCAAAACATCTGAAGACAGAGTTGAGTACAACAACACCCCCAATTCACGAATTGGAAGCACACTCAACACCCAATACCAACTGCCGTTGGAGTTGGGCGAATCCGATTGAACCCAAATTCGTGAATTGGAGTTGGGTTATCGAAAAAACAACCAGCCAGTGTTCAGAATAAAGTTACGAAACACCAATCGCGATTGGATGCGCCCCATTTAAACATTGATCGCGACCCCTTTTATATGCAATAATTATAATGGCTGAACAAGATGGTAAAATGTTAGTGAATGCGCTTTATCACGCCGTGGTGATATCGGGTTTCAGTATCGGGTATGCTCGACTATCAAAGATGGCCCTAGGAGGATCCGCTCCCAAATTGGACTTTACTGTGAGAGACGTAGGGCTCGCGACCTTAGATGTAGCGCGGGCCGCAGTTTGGACCCGAGATTATCTAGTTAAAGCTGGAATTCTACCAGTTAATATATGGAAATAAATGGCTTCAATCGCAGTAATAGTAGGTGGTGCGCTTGTAAACGCATTGGCGTTCAGCGGTAGCAACTTTATATTCTCTAAAATGAAAAGCTCGAACGTGGATGAGGAGTGTAAGCGTCACGATTTAGCTGTAGAACAACTCAATAGCGCAAAGGAAGCGTGGTCGAAAAAACGAACCGCCCATCTGGACTGGGTCAATGAAGAGCTTCGCCGCGAAAATCACGCCACGCAAACTTTTCAGAACGTTGAAGAAGCCAACCGCGAGTACGCACTGGCATATCCGCACAAAAGTCTCGATCCAATGAAATTGGGACTGGATCGCGAGCCCCAACTTTCAGATTTCTATGTACCGTCAGAGCCCCAAAAAGACCGCGAGATCGCGTTCATCGTCGTGGGAATGGGTGTGGTGGGTCTCGTCGGCTACTATATCCAATTTAGATTTTAATTAATTAATTTATTTTTTTTATAAAAATATATATATAGAACGATGTTAGTTGACGAACTTTATTACGCTATGATCGATGTAGGCTACACTGCCCAAAAACATCGCATAGCTGGTGCAAAGAGTATGATTCGTCTGGCCCGAGATTCTCTCGAGACGTGGCGCGAGGATGAAAAGCGGCCACCCTTTTCGCAAAGCTGATGTTAGAATCCTCCACCAATACTGGGGATTGGACTCCTTCATCCAATCTCGATTGGGAGTTGAGGGATGAATTAGATTCCTCCGAGTTCCTTAAGAACTTAACCAATCGCGATTGGAATTGTACTTCCAACAAAGGTTTATTATTAACGACGCAGTTACCGGACGAACTGGCGAGGGCATGTTG
This sequence comes from Conchocele bisecta, assembly GCA_029237695.1. Classification (NCBI taxonomy): domain Eukaryota; kingdom Metazoa; phylum Mollusca; class Bivalvia; order Lucinida; family Thyasiridae; genus Conchocele; species Conchocele bisecta. The sequence continues at coordinate 78,904,139 of CM055278.1, forward strand.
GAGATTGTCCGATATATTAGAATACTTCGCATACGATGAACACGCGCAAACTTGATACCAAACTAAGGTTTCAGAAAACGCTGTCAAGGAATGGCTCAAGAAGCAGGCCATCTGGCAGATCTATTTACCCGCGCCTCACAATATTCCGCGCCCGAAATTCGACGTGCCGGTGCCGAACCAAGTTCACCAAGCGGATCTCCTGTTTCTCCCTCACGATCGCGTCGGTCACAAAACGTACAAGTACGTACTGACAATCGTTGACGTAGCGAGTCGTTATAAGGGGGCTGAGCCGTTGGCCACTAAAGAGTCTAAGGAGGTGGCCGAGGCTCTTTCCCGAATATATAAGAGGAGTTCTCTCAAATGGCCGAATCTTCTCCAGGTCGATCCCGGCCGCGAGTTCATGGGCGCGGTCGGTCTCATCATATATTGTCTAAGCACAAAGTTTCTATCAGACGCGGCCGCGTCAACATCCACCGGGACCAGGGGATCGTGGAGCGCTTCAATCGAACCCTGGCTGAGAGGCTGTTCGGACACCAATATGCTAAAGAACTTGTAGACCCTCATTCGTGATTGACCGAGTGGGTGGCCAGACTGCCCGCCGTGGTCTCCGCACTGAACGGAGAGGTGACCAGATTGATAGGTAAGAAGCCCGTAGATGCCATCAAGTCTAAAAAGGTGACGAGCAAGCCCTCTGCCGTCTCGCGCGGGCGACCCGTTGGTTTAGAGGAGCAGCAATCGCTGATTGCGCTTCCATCGGATGTTGACGTCCGGTACCTCTATCAACCGGGAGAGCTCGAAGGTGGCAGCCGCAGCGCGACTGATCCCGTGTGGTCTCTGAATGTATATCATCTGGATCGCTCTATTACCAAACCCGATGAGCCCATGCTCTATTATTGGCTGATGGTCCATCTCGCGGTTTTGTTCGCGAAGAACTTCTTATGGTACCTTCTGACACCCAGCTACCCCCGGATCGTTAGAGTCTTTAGTATTCTATCCTTTATTTTTTACCTATCCTATAGGCTCTGTGTGCAACCCGTCTTCCATCACTCTCCTCTTGTCGTAGTACGCCGACAACCCCAACTTTCTCCTGCCTGTACGTCTTCATCACCCCGTTAACCATTCGGAATCCCCTGTTCTCCGCCATATCCCTACCCCCTTCGAGAGCACTCTTGTATCTCTTCCCCAAGTCAGATCGTTAGATCTCTTCGACATCCCCTTGGCCGAGTGCTTAGATTTTCCGTCACCACTCACGTAGTAACACTTGCTACACAGAGCGATGGCTCTATCTCCCTCGAATTCCAGCTTGAACAATCCCGAGTTCTGTTGCTCCACGCCAACCACTCGGTCTTCTCCTTATTGAACTTTCTCTTCATCTCTTCTCACACCATCCGCCAGCGTCTTCTCAGACACCGCGAAGTACATACTGTCAGTGTCCATCTGTATAGTTCGAAATCTCCGCGATCCACGTACTTGTCCAAGAAGTCGTAGTAGAACTCCAGCATCCGGATCTTTGTTGGCCACTGGTAGACCGCTATGCCACACTGAAACGGTCTGTTGATCACCACTCGAGTCTTCCTGCTCGATATCTCGTAAGCCTCCCCAAATCTCCTCCAGGTCTTCGAACCACGCCGACCTCAGTGCCCGGTCGACAGTCTTCTCATCCTTCGTATATGTGGTGTTCAGGTGTCTCTCTTGTGCCTCTATCAGCTTGCCACAACACGCGTTGCCAACCAGTTTGAATATCTCCGCCAACACCGCCTTGCTCTTGTCTACGTCCCCCGTCCGTCTGGCAGCGGTGACCTCTTCCACGAACCATTGAAAGGTTTGCTGGGCGTGTAGTCTATCACCCTATGCACCGCCTTGACGATCAGACCGTGCTCCAGATACCACTTTAGCAGTGGGGAGTATATGATCATCTTCTTGGCGGACATTGCCCCCACGAGCTTTCTCTGTCCTTCGACCCTTTCCTCCCGGTCCCTGGCTAGGTAGTCCTTCATGTGCTGTGGAACCTCGTTCTCATCGACTTCTCGATTAACAAACAGCGGTGACATTTCCAAGAACTTGTCTCTCAACGTTTCCGGGACCTCTATATCCAACTCCGCAAATCCGAACCACTTTTCACTCCTGACCTTCCTCACGAAACAGTCTATATACGACTGTCTTTCCGGGTCGTCACACGTCCATATCGTCTCCTCCCCGCACGGCATGTCTTTCGACAGGGTAGACAGATACAGCGCATTGGCGTCGTACCCCATCACCGCCTTGCACATCTTCTCCTCCCGACTACCTACCTGACCCCTGATCGTCGACCTGCCAGCCTCTGCGTATCTGGAGAACACTATGGACGGACCACCGACCAATCCCTGCTTCATCATCTCATAAGTTTCAGACTTCGGCGACCACAGCTCGGGCGTGTCCGCCTTCCCATCGATCGACCCGCAGAATAGGTACTGAAGGGAAACACCGGGCAGAGACACAGCATCCTTGAGTATATCCACACCTCTTCCTCTGTAGTAACTCCGTCATCTTAGTCAGAGCCTCCAGGAACGGTCCGACATCCAAGTCGTTGTAGTGTTGCAACCATTCCTTGAACGTCTTCATCCCATTTTTCTTGGAATACCTTCTTACACTCTTTCCACTCGGCCACAACGACAGTAGGAACTACACCCTTCAACTTCGAGTACCACTCGGGATAGTCTGGCAGCCCCGGATGGTCGAGCTTGTCCGCGTTATCGAACCACTCGTACGGGAAGTGAGACTTTATCGTTTTACAGTCGTACGCCGTACCCACCGGTCGTACGTGCTACCGGGTCCCAGATACTGGATGATGTCGAGAAATCTAAACTCCGGGGTAAACAGAAACATCGTCGTGCTGGCTCTCTTTCCGACCATCACCTTATTCACGGTGGCCGCCAACTTCTCTACAAAGTACTGCTTGATGAGGTTCAGTTCGTACCTGCTACAGTTGAACCCCACCACCGGGACTTGGTCAATCCAAGAGACAATCTTTGCTTGCTGAGACTTCGATAGCATATCTATATCGGCCGCAGATACTTCTTCCTAACCCCCTCCCTGATTGCCTTGCCTCTCATCTGTAGCTCGGTCACGAACTTCTCGACTAGCGTGTCAGGATCTCGTTCGCAGATGTGGGTTATCCCTTCATGCATCGTATCCCCCAAAGACACAGATATAGGAACGTGCTCGACCTCGAAGGTCAGGTCTTTGGTGGGTTTGGAGTGGTTTTTGACTTGTCGAGATACGCCTCGAAGTCATAGACTATCTGGTGAGGGTACAGAGTCGTCTCCTCCTCGCGCGGTGATTGTGGATAGTAGGTATTCACCTCATTCAACCACTCGCACTCCCACATCACCACCAGCTCGTAACCCTCATCCCTTATCTTGGCGTCTTGAATGTTCGTCCTCTTGTACAGCGATCACGCGTTACCTCTCATGCAATGCCTCGGACACCCGTGCCAGTAGCATCCGTGAAACTGAAACACGGTTTCAGTCTTGTGACAGTAACCGTCGACCGGATCGCCGGCCACCCACCTCTCACCACCGTGACCACAGTCGGCGTGATGTATGTGCTTTCCCACCCTCTCCTCTTCTCTGTTCAACCATTGAATCGACCTCGCGCTCGCTGACCCCTTAGGATAGAACGCCTTCTCGTAGGCCGACTGCGGTCTCTCTACCCTCTTACCTGGACATGTCACCACGGTCTTCCCACCCATGCAGGTGGTCGCGTGCCTGTGCATGTTACACGACTTTGTGAACCGTTGTTGGCATCCGGAGCACCCGTGCTCGTTCGTCATCTTGCGGAGGTTCGTTATGAGGAACGAGTGACCTCCAAACATTCCTATCGTCATTGTCTTCTCCCCAACCGCGTCGTAGTTTGCCGGACACTTCATTAGGTACCACACTCCGTCGGTGGTGGGCTCGTAAACGCGAATGCCCATCTTGAAGTGCTCTTCGACCTTCTTCTTAATACTCATTTCAGGGGAATTCCCTTACTATCCAGTCCGTTATCGTGACCGAGATATTCGTTAGCTAGAGTTCGTGCCTTCTCACAACAGCGGTCTGGTCTCCCTCCACGGTGGATGGCTATGCACCTAAACAGACACAAGTAGTCGTCGTACGTGTCGACGGAATACATTCCCTTTTTCTGTCTTAACCAGTCTGGGAGTTTTCCCGCTCCCATGAGAAGTTGTTGAGCGTCGATGATCATCTTCACCTCGACCGATATCCAACGAACGAAGGTCCATTTTGTGTTTGGTCTATCAACTTTGTCGATGTCCATTCGACCTTTCTCTCTATCGGTTATCCAACTCTCCGCTTTGGAAATCTTGTTTATCCACGGACTGCCCTTTGATTGTTTGTGATAGATCATCGTTTCGTCGTTCTCGATGTTCCTAATACGATACGAGCACGAATACCTCAGATAACACGCCGTGGTCATCTCTGGACGAATTTTATTCATTATGCGATTAGCGATCTCCCCATCTACCCCCCTCTCGAAAGTCCATACTATCTTCCTCCTACCCCTATCAACAGTTTATTTCCCTAACTTCGGCTTCTTCGGCGAGAATCCTGACCACCCTCCTCCACCAAAGCTCTGGCGATATCTCTCCTACTCTTAGGTCTCCCAACCAACCCTTGATAAATCTTATTGTAGTACGCCTTGTATAGTGTTTTCTACGCGCGCTGGGATCTTCTATTTTACAACGCTGCGCGTAAGCAGTGGCACGCAGACTGGCCGTCGCTCTCGTTCTCCAATTTCTCGAGCGTTTTTCAGGGTCAGCGGGCAGTCGTCCGGTCAAAACCGCACGTCGCAGCCTCTCCTCGTAGACGACGGCTCGCGCGTCACTATCCTATCTGCTATAATCTTTCTTGAGTCTCAAACCTCTTAGGGAAATTCCCCAACTCTTAGCTTGCTCTCTCATTTGCTTTATGGTAGACATTATACTGCTGAGTATAACCAATAGATTTTTATCTTCAATAGGGTGTAAGTTTATTTATATTTTTATTTGTAATAAATGTATGACAGATTGCTGTAATATACTGAGTATAACATAGGGATTCTTATCTCTAATAGGGTGTATCTTCTCATGTCATAAATATATGGTCTCGCGGTTGATGAAAAATATGTTCTCATACATACCCGCCGAACAGTGGGGAAAATCCAAGTAGTATTATAAGAGTCAACAATGATACCACCATGCGGTGGGAGGCACTGCACGTAGCCGGTGCCTTCTAGAGGGGGGTGGTATCATTGTGACTCTTATATACTACTGATGGGCCGCGCCATACGAAAACCGGGCTTAATGACAACGTCATGAAAAGCGGTAAACGACGTCGGAAAAACGACGTTTCAAATTGTCTAGCGTCGCCGTAAAAGTTCACAGTTTGCCCTCCCATTTACGTTTACTGGTGTCAGTTAACATTAAGTGTGAACAGAAAACGGAAAATGATAACTTAATGAAACTTTCAATAATATTAGACGCGATACCTTGTACCTCGGTACACATATTATAACGTCATGACTTGACGTCACGTACTTGTGACGTCATTGAACGTGAATACATGTTTGACGTTATGGCCATGGTGTCGTGACAAAATATTATAGCAAGGATACTTGCACGATTTCCTCGCAGCATCAATGACTTAGCAATGCTTCAGGCGCTGTACATTGTCGCCCAACATTCTTCTTTCACATTTTTACTCTTTTTCGTCGGTTGTCCTTATGAATTCAAAATGGTGAACGCATAATTTAACTGGCTACATATCAGCGAAGTCTTCGCTTACACTGCACTTTGATTCCTAAATAATCTTAAATATGAACAACCTATTGTATGCCAACGATATTACCATCTATTATCTTGGTAAATTGAGACTTTTGAACAATTATATCCAGTACTTAGCGAATGATATGCCATTCAATGCCACTCATTTTATCATAAATGGAGGTAGACACGCAGCTATATAATGACATAAAATCCGGGGTTTGTATTGAATTTAAAATAAATGCATCAACATATTAATTGGAAATGTGATGGTCATAAACTTAATTTTGTAGTCGAAAGTGCTTGTGTAGTATCAAATCATCAGTTTATCACTTGACTGCATAATAATGTAGATCAGGCGATGGTAATGCGATCCTCAAGAAAGACACACGGCGACAATTATAAGGTATCACGCTACCAAATCTGCCCGGTATCGTGTTTTGTCACAAAGTTAATGTTATAAGCGGCCTACTGCTTACTTTAAAATATGTCTTCGCATACGAAATGTTAAATGATGTCGCTATTATTCCCCAAAATTATTTCAGACAGCATTACACATTATTTTCATACTTTGTCTTGGCCTAATGGGAGACACTTGGCCAGGCTACGAGATATCCAAATTTGGTTGACATGCGATCAAAGAATACAAATCTATAGGACTTGTCCGGATCAACACCCCTTGTACGCCGTTGATAAAAATGTCGTAATTTCGACGTCATTGATCTAAAACGTCATATCAGTTTTTACCACGCGTCATAAAACTACTTCTAAAATGAAACATAATTGGGATACATTGATAATTTCGGCGGCATATGGCTTTTAAAAGATGTACAATTCAGAATACTCGAAAAAGTAAAAACTGAAAATGTTGTCATTAAGCCCGGTTTTCGCACGGTGCGGCTCATATATTTTTGGCGTTCGTAGTTGTGCAAAAAGTACACACAAGATAATGTTGACTTTGCCCAAGGTTACGTGTCGTTTGTCAATTATTCACTAATAGTATAAAATTATACATACACTACTTAAAATCAACCTACATGGCAGGCCTATTCGTTTACTACTCCATTACGCTTAAACGTTCTTATTGACGTTGAAGTCGCCCGTTAATGTTAACGTCGTAATTGCAACTTCATTGAGCTAAAACGTCGTTTGCGCTTCTACCACGTGTTACAACAATACATGTAACATGAAAAATAATTGAGATACATTGATATTTTTTGTGGTATATGACTTTCAAAAGATGCGCTATTCAGAATATGCAAAAAAGTGAAAAATGAAATTTTTGTCATTAAGCCCGGACGCGGCCCAGATGTAAATCCATCAATTGAAATTTCCAGACGATCCTAAATTTGCACTTACGAACATTTTAGTTGTACGAAGTTTAGTGAAACGGAAATACTGTGCATGTATTTATCACCATGGGTGGGGATGACCATCAGTGGAATGCAGGTGTGTGACATTGACCTTGGGTTTAACACGGGCCCGGGGTTGGTGGATATGACACAGCATGATGGAGGACGTTCAGAAGAATACATGTGTGAAATTTGAAGCAGTTACATGAAAGGAAACAGACATTACAAGAAATGTACACAAGTTTTAAGGTTTATGAAAAGTAAATGGGTTAAATTTACCTGAGTGGGACACCGCTAACACTAAATACCCCCTCACCATTCAGTGGCTGATTAACAAATGGTACGTGAACAAAGAGTCAATTTCTTCGAGTTTTCCACATTAGAAACTTCGAACTGTTACAAATTTACTGTTCTAGGGGCCGTTTCACTAAACTTGATGGATTTACATTTATTGAACATAGGCTGCTATGTTCAACTAGATTGGTCAGTAAGCGAGGCTTACGGAATACCCCCCGCGTGGGCCCAGGTACCCCTAAATATGTAAAATTTTCCAAGTGTGGGCTTGTGACCTTGACTCTGGGCTTAGCGGGGGTGGCACAAACGTGAATGTGAAGCAGATCCGAGCAAGGAAATAGAAGTTATAACTGATTTCTCTGATGTCAAGTTTTGTAAAGAGACCAAGTATGTGATCTTGACCTTGGGATCAGCGGGGATATGTCACAGCATGATAGTAGAGCCTTAGAGGAATGCATGCATGAAATATTAAGAATTTTAGATGACGTTATAACACATTTCTCTGATGTTAAGTTTTGTAAAGAGACCATGTATTTGACCTTGACCTTGGGATCAGCGGGGGTGGACGGTCGTGGATTTGGCACAGCATGGTAGTAGAGCCTTACAGGAATGTATGTGCGAAATATTAAGCATTTTAGATGAAGGAAATAGAAGTTATAACAATATTTCTCTGATGTTAAGTTTTGTAAAGAGACTAAGTATTTGACCTTCACCATGGGATCAGCGAGGGTTGGACGGTCGTGGATTTGGCACAGCATGGTAGAAGAGCCTTACAAGAATGCATGTGTGAAATATTAAGCATTTTAGATGAAGGAAATAGAAGTGATAGCAATATTTCTCTGATGTTAAGTTTACGGACGCACGGACAACCCGACTCCAGTATACCCCCCCACAACTCGTTGTGGTGGGTATAATAAATGTAAATCCAGTAATTGTTTACAAGAAAACAGTGTTAAATGTGAAATTTACAGATTATCATAATTTTGCACTTACAAACATTTAGTCGTGCGAAGTTTAGTGAAACGGCCCTCTGGTGTTTATTTATGTATGAGCTGTATGTAAAACTAGCAGACAACTAACCCTTTCACCCCTAAATAACTGGAATGAACTTTGATATGTTAATTTTGCAACCAATCCAATCGTTACAAAATGATTTTCAGACTAGTCCATTTATGAATAGGGAGTGTTTTTCTCAAAAATATGAAAATTACTTGCAAAAAGTGCAGATCCTGATGAGACGGCTCGTCACGATACGGCTCATCGGGATCTACACATTTTGCCAATACAACTATACAGGCCTGTGGTGTTGAAAGGGTTAATTCAGTGTTTAAGACCTACTGTAGAATCACCAGCCACCTTCCTCTTCTTGCCGCGAGACTTGGGCGCCGGTTCCATCGGTTCTTCAAAGTCGCTGTCCCCATCCTCCGCTCTGACAGGAAAACATGATGGGTAAACATGGCAGGTAAACATGACTGGTAAACTTGACGGGTAAACATGATGACATGACATGTAAACATATATACAGCCATGTGTTGTATGACTGCGGACTTACAGTGAGGGGTCGGAGGCAGGCACATCCATGTGTTGTTTAACTGCTGACTTACAGCGAGGGGTCGGAGGCAAGCCCAGCCATGTGTTGTTTGACTGCTGACTTACAGTGAGGGGTCGGAGGCAGGCACAGCCATGTGGTGTATGACTGCTGACTTACAGTGAGGGGTCAGGGGCAGCCATGTGTTGTTTGACTGCTGATTTACAGTGAGGGGTTGGAGGCAGGCCCAGCCATGTGTTGTATGACTGCTGACTTACAGTGAGGGTGGGAGGCAGGCACAGCCATGTGTTTTATGACAGCTGACTTACAGGGACGGGTCGGAGGCAGGCCCAGCCATGTGTTGTATGACTGCTGACTTACAGGGACAGGTCGGAGGCAGGCCCAGCCATGTGTTGTATGACTACTGACTTACACGGACGGGTCAGAGGCAGACTCAGCCATGTGTTGTTTGACTGCTGACTTACAGGGACGGGTCGGAGGCACGCCCAGCCATGTGTTGTATGACTGCTGACTTACAGTGAGGGTGGGAGGCAGGCACAGCTATGTGTTTTATGACAGCTGACTTAAAGTGAGGGGTGGGAGGAAGGCACAGCCATATGTTGTTTAACTGCTGACTTACAGGGACGGGTCGGAGGCAGGCTCAGTCATGTGTTGTTTGACTGCTGACTTACAGTGAGGGGTTGGAGGCAGGCCCAGCCATGTGTTGTACGACAGCTGACTTAAAGTGAGGGGTGGGAGGAAGGCACAGCCATGTGTTGTTTAACTGCTGACTTACAGTGAGGGGTGGGAGGCAGGCTCACCATGTCTTGGATGACTGGTGACTTACAGTTAGGGGTGGAAGGCAGGCCCAGTCAAGTATTGTATGACTGCTGACTTACAGTGAGGAGTCGGAGGCAGGCACAGCCATGTGTTGTACGACTACTAACTTACAGTGAGGAGTGGGAGGCAGGCTCAGCCATGTGTTGTACGACTACTGACTTACAGTGAGGGGTGGGAGGCAGGCTCAACCATGTGTTGTAGGACTGCTGACTTACAGTGAGGGGTCGGAGGCAGGCACAGCCATGTGTTGTATGACTGCTGACTTACAGTGAGGGGTGGGAGGCAGGCCCAGCCATGTGCTGTTTGACTGCTGACTTACAGCGAGGGGTCGGAGGCAGGCCCAGACATGTGTTGTTTGACTGCTGACTTCAGGGGTGTGAATCTTCCTCTTTTCAGCTGATTTCCTCTTTTTTAATAAAATTTAAGAAAATAAAAAGTGCTTGAGTTTGTTGAAACTGCATATAAATCATACTTTTGTGGAGGGGTGAATGGGTTTCCTCTTATTTGTTCATTTTTCACCGATTTCCTCTTTTCTCACAATATGCAACTCACACCCGTGACTTACAGTGAGGGGTCGAAGGCAGGCACAGCCATGTGTCGAGTGAGGGGTCGGAGGCAGCCATGTGTTGTTTGACTGCTGACTTACAGTGAGGGGTTAAAGGCATGCCCAGTCATGTGATGTATGACTGCTGACTTACAGTGAGGGGTCGGAGGCAGGCACAGCCATGTGTTGTATGACTGAGGGGTCAGAGGCAGGCCCAGCCAAGTGATGTACGACTGCTGACTTACAGTGAGGGTGGGAGGCAGGCACAGCCATGTGTTCAGGGTTTCCGCCGGTGATCGCCACATTCGCAATTGGCGAATTTAAAAAGAAAGTGGCGAAAAAAAATCTGATTTGGCGAAAAAAAATATCTCTAGTTACAATTTTCCGACCCGGCAGCCATACCTGGATTTTCTAGAAATCTACGTTTTCCAATGAATAAATCAATAATCCCCAACACACGAGACACAACAAGCTTTGCTATCTAAATATTGTGTGTATTATACTGCGATTGACACGGGTCACGTGCAGCGGTGATGTCATCCGTTAAATTACCGTAGCGTCAATGTGTACAGTGGTGTGGTAATCATGGTAAAATCTGCATGTTTGTTGCGATTTTAGTGAGAGCGTCCTAGCAGGCGCGGATACAGGGGGGTGGTCCAGGGGGTCCGGTCCCCCCCCCCCCCTCGGCAAAAAGTAGAAAATCTACAATACTCGAATAGTTAGACGACTTTTTTCGTGGCCTAGGTGTCAGGAAATCGCATCTGCTGCGATCTGGCATTTAAAAATGTCCTGAGGGAGGACCCTCAGACCCCCCCCCCGACTTTACGATGTGCATCGTGCTTCACGCTCGCGTAGGTCTAGACCCACCCCACTGCAATTATTTCTGTATCCGCGCCTGCCTAGACTGTATGAAAGTTTAAATTTTAATCTGAAACTTTCGCCATTTTTTTATTGATTTTCATGTAAGAATTGGTAACGTGTTCAAATAAACAATACAAACATCGTTTCACGATTTCTTTCTTGGAAAAAAAAGTGGCAATTTTTTTGTATCCATTCAATTGCGATTGACACGGGTCACGTGCAGCGGTGATGTCATGCTGTGAATTGATCCGTTAAATTTCATCCAATCAGATTCATTCAAGTCCGGATCTCCGGACTGTCAATACTGTGTTTATTTGGCTTGTAAAACCACGTGTTTACAATAGAAAACAGTGTTTAAACCTCATAAACGGTCAATGTCATCGATAAATATCGATGGATTTACAGAATACAGACGTTAATGCTTCTGCTAACACCAACAATAGCAGAAACAGGTACTTATTTAGTGAGAATTTGTCTCTGCTAAATCCGGACTTCGCTCCCGAATTAGTTCGGACCAGACACAAATTGAATTCTACCACAAATGTATGGAAGTGAAGTTGTAGTGAAACATGTTGAATGAAAGTTGAAAATAATGCTGTATTATGTCAAATGACATGTATTTAATTTTATTTCTCATTTATCACAATCTGTTAAATCTTATCATGAATGTGCGAAAAAAAAAAAAAAAAATAAACAATGATACCATGTTTTATTGTTCTTAGTAGATACACTGTACATGTATGTATATTGTTCTTAGTAGATACACTGTACATGTATGTATATTGTTCTTAGTACATGTAGATACACTGTACATGTATGTATATTGTTCTTAGTACATGTAGATACACTGTACATGTATGTATATTGTTCTTAGTAGATACACTGTACATGTATGTATATTGTTCTTAGTACATGTAGATACACTGTACATGTATGTATATTGTTCTTAGTAGATACACTGTACATGTATACACTGTACATGTATGTATATTCTTTTTGTCAAAGCGCGCGCAAAAATATATATTCAAATCTGAATAATTGTTCGTGCGCGCTTTATAAAAAAAAAAGTGGCAAATTTTTTATTTTCTCCAGTGGAAACCCTGATGTGTTATGTGACTGATGACTTACAGTGAGGGGTCGGAGGCAGGCTCAGCCATGTGTTGCATGGCCTCTTGGGCAGCCCTTCTGGGTCGGGCGGCAGGCATTGTCAGCACTGGCTAAAATCTGAAAAGAAAACAGGATCGATAACACAAGATGGCCGATGCGAGTACATGTATGTCGAGCCCTGAACCACATTTGATAATCCAAGATGGTCCAAAGACGTATTGATCGACTGATTTATGTCCATTCAACATCACATACAGATGGGAATGCACATGTATGGCGGGAGTACACCCAGAATTGAAATTACACTAAAATCTTACAAGTCAGGCCGCGATCCACGGTGCCAGCTTGCTAACAGAATCCTCGCTATATCGCTATATCGAGACAGCGGATCCGCGCTGAAGGAATCGGCCTTGATTGGACCCGCACTGATTGACAGAGACAGTGAAAGATAGTGGTCAATCGGGGCATGCCACACATTATTTTGTAATAAAAACATTTTCGCAGCATACGAGAATCGTTTACAAAGACGATTTTCATGTTTTTAGGAGTCAATTCTCATGTTTTGTCCAAAAAAAAGAGAAAAGAATATTAAACATGTTTTGGTAGCACATCAGAATCGTCTCAAAAATCGTGTCTGTTTTTGTTAAGAAATGTTGGTGTTTGTCCACATTTGTTTGATTTCTTACTAAAAAACATGATTTGACAGTTTTATCTACCTCCGCATCACGAGTCACATACATGTACCCACACTAAAATTCTGATATATTATCGTTTTTCCATAGAATGATACTTTTGACTCACTGGCTAAAAATTGTAGATAAACCATGGCTCGAGAACCGGCCATGTTACAATCTCGCGTTTTTGCGATCTCGAGTTTGCAAGAAAACACAAAATTCTATTATATTGGTTTTCGGGACATCGCCTCACGATCTCCCCTTCTGCTTTTGCAAATACGTTTTGCACATGCGTGGTAGACAGCATGCGTGTTGGAATTGCAAAAGCACAAGGCGAGATCGAGAAAAAGGAATATTGAATGTAAATGTAACAGAATCTCACATTTTCGCCTCGCAATTTTGCAGTCTCATGATTTAGTCTCACTTTTTAGCGTTCTGAACTGGTAGAGATCCCGCAAACACAAGATTGTATCATAGCCCTAACAGACCGTAAGATTCTCGTGTTTTTAGGAGACGATTCTCATTGGTCAATTCGTTCCCATAGCAGGTCATTTCATACAAAGTTATTGTTTTAATAAATAAACAAAACCAACAAATATAACTTTCAAATTTCTTTATTGAATCATGGTGATCATAATTATCAGAGCTCCAGATAAGGTGCGTATTAGCGTATTTTACGCAGTTATTTTAGCGGAATACGCATTGATTATCAAAAGTGGGAGTACAAAATATTAGAGGTGCAACGATACGGTCAAACCCGTATTGCGATATATTGCGATACAACAAACCCATATTGCAATACGTATTGCGATATTATACCATGTATGAAACAATAATAATAAAAACAAACAGGAGATAAAGAACAGTCTTTATTGTTTATTATTGTCATTAGAACACATCAAAACACTGTGTGGGTCAGGACTTTGCCCAGAAACGGTTGACATTAATGATTATTTCTGGACGAGAGGAAATTAGGGAGAAGTGATAAAAATCATATTTTCCCTGATGTTTTCTCTTACTTATAGTTATCGCGTAACTGTATACATTAACTCTGTTTCCAAAAGCATGCATATCTATTAGAGGGGTAGAGGCATCAACATGCTGAGCCACCTCGAGACGGTTTAAGCGAGCATTAACAACGTATACTTTCATTGAGAAATAAAAGACACATTGGGGTGAGGGTGGGGAGGAGGAGGGGGGGGGGGGGGGGGGGGGGGGGGGGGGGGGGGGGGGGGGGGGGGGGGGGGGGGGGGGGGGGGGGGGGGGGGGGGGGGGGGGGGGGTGGGGGGGGGGGGGGGGGGGGGGGGGGGGGGGGGTGGGGGGGGGGGGGAGGGGGGGGCTGGAGGGGGGGCTGGGAAGCTAATGTAAGTAGATTGTAGAATTTGAATAAAATAGATTGTAGAATTTGAAACAAAAAAATAATCTTTATTTCATCTCAAAAGTATATGTTGTTACCACCCATTTGAACCTCTTTAACTGTGTACATAAATATCGTTTATGAACTTGGATGTGCATAAATTCTGTATTTACTTAATACCAAACTGAATTATCATAAAAATCGGGTTACGTTAACATCGATTGGAAAAAGTTGCAAAAGGACGAAACTACGTAGGTACGAAATCGCCGAAATTGTCCGTGATATTTACAGACTTTTGTCATATTTGTTTGAAATAAACAGTTAGTAATGTAATAAACAATACTTGTTTTCGGCATAAAAGGATTTCATTAGAATATATCGAATTCGTATTAAATTCTTTCACACTTTTCGGCGAAAAAGAAAGTTGGAATCATGGGCGGAAGCATCCGCTGTGTAGGCCACAACTCGGTTCGTCAGGTGGCGCTTTCAGTGGGTATACCCACAATTGTAGCTAACGATTGGATGCTATTTTTATTTCGGAAATGGTATCCCACAAAGCGTCATAAGCTGACAAAAATGTGTGTACAAACTACGAAATTTGTTCGCCACCGGGCGACACAGCTATAATTTTTACTAGCCCGACCCAGAAACGACTCGCATCCAGTGCCCGTTAAAACACGTGTTTTGCATGTGTTTGTTTGTCTGGTTGAGAGTATTGCGGAGGGAGTTAACTCTACCTCGTTCATGATCAATCGCTGATGATCTAATGCCGACGTCTTTCGCACCAGTAACCTGTCAATCATGCCACTAAGGGCTGCCTTTACTTACCAGCGATTGGCTTGTACTGTATAAATAACTTCGCCACGAGAATAACACGTGTTTTTAACTGACAATTATAGTAGCCAGAAGCAATGTTTAGCTAGGGGATTATTGAAACTATCGACCCGTGATTTTTATTGTCACAGCGGGTAGGCATGATTTTCGTGATTCGCATAATGATGTGATGAAAATTTGGTCAAACAATCGGGTGTCGTAAAACAAATGGTATTGTAAACAGTTCGACAGACCTGAAATTAGCGAGATTTAGGTCACTCGGTGGGAAATGAACCCAGGTAACAGCACGGTTTACAAACTTTACACACGGAATTTGCTGTAAAACTTCCAGATGTCCGAGATTACTCACTACATGTATTAGTCATCTAATTGTGGCGTGTTTATTACAAATATTGACTTCTGTCATATTAAAAATTATGTTTTGAATGATTTTGAATAATTTTACACAATTATTTTAACACAAGATGGCGACCGAGAATATGGTGTAAATATCGCGATACGTGAAAACCGTACCGCGATACGTATCGTCAGGATGACATATCGCAATATACCGGTATACCGGTATATCGTTGCACCACTACAAAATATGCACAGAAATGTGAAAATATGCATTGATTTTCAAATTGAGTAGTGAAAATACTGTCATAATGTTGAAAATTCACTTAGTTGAGCTGCAAAAAAAAAAGCAAACAGGTGTTTGCTTTTTGCGCTCAAATAAGTGAATGTGTAAATTTAATTTCGCTATGTAGTATCAATAATTAATTTGTAAAAGCAAAATACGCAATGATTTTGAAATCAGGGGGTATAGTACGCTTTAGACACAAAGTTTATCTGGAGCTCTGAATGATACTGCAACAATTAATTACACTACAATAGTCTACATACTTATGCATCAGTCAATGTAAATCCCCGCCCCCCCCCCTCCGGGGGAGGGGCGGGGCTTTACCGGGGCATACCCCGGGGCTTTTACCTTTCATGATTTCGGGGACTTTACCGGGGCTTTAACTGTTGCTAAGAAATTGAGCGGGGACATACCCCGGGGCTTTACCGGGGTTTTATCAGACTGTTATCAAGATATGTACATGTATGTTTACCTGAATACTGTTGTGTGGGAGGGGTGACATGGGTTTAAACTGTTTAATACGATCTACTTTCACTGTGGACTGTTTTATACTGGCAAATTTTGTTTAATATAAACAAAATTGTTTTCAAATAATTCCTCTGTTTATATTGCACTGCCGTTATCCGTTATCCGTTATCCCAGCCCCCCCCCCCCCAACACGTGGAAAATTCTGAGACATTCCCCCCCCCCCCCACACACACTGAAGGAAAACCCGAGACCCCCCCCCCCCCCCCCCCCCACCCCCCCCCCCCTGGAAAGTGATTCATTACCCGACCAACCCTGGAAAATCACGAGACCCCCCCCCCACCTGGAAAGTGATTCTTTACCCAACAAACCCTGGAATATCCCGAGACCCCCCCCCCCTGGGAAAATCCCGAGACCCCCCCACCCACCTGGAAAGTGAATTCTTTACCCAACAAACCCTGGAAAATCCCGAGACCCCTCCCTGGAAAATCCTGAGACCCCCCCCCCCACCCACCTGGAAAGTGATTCTTTACCCAACAAACCCTGGAAAATCCCGAGACCCCCCCCCCTGGAAAATCCCGAGACCCCCCCACACCCCCCCCACTTGAAAAATCCTATTTCTCACACACACACCCTCCCCATGTAAGTAAACGTATAAAGTGCTGCATTTTATACTATTAATAGGGGGGGGGGGGGTGGTGTACTTTTTATGAACCCTGTCTCGAAGAGCCGGTGTCATATAGTGTTTGCACCGTCCGTGTGTCCGTGCGTTAATACGGTTAAGAAGTTTGTATCATGCAAGGGTCCACTTTTGCGCTATTTAATACTATTCACACATATCCGACCTTCCTTCTACCGAGTCCGTGGGTGGTGCCAAAGGTTAGCGGCTATTTATTTGGTTACTACTATTAACAGGAACGTACCTATTTCAAAGCAACAAACACATATTTACCCTGTACTTAGTCGACCCTACTTGTCCTAACTGTCATTTGGAGGCGAGCTAGGATGCGTCACACATGCTACTAAGATGCCCAGCACTACACGAAGTTCGGAAACAGACCTACCCGGCGTTTCGTCAAGAAATCCAAAAAGTGCTAGTAGACTCGAACTTTTACAAACTAAACATATTGGTCATTACCCAGCTGATCATCGACTGTAACGGTTTCAAAAACAACTATATCACTAAGTCAACCACCATAGAAATAGAACGAGTAGCAGGCCAAATGTGCTACCAATTACATCTACAACGAATAAAGCTGCTTGGGTTGTAATAATGGCTTCCCATACTAATAAAAGTTCCCAGATATCTACTATTTATAAGTGACATTTTGCTCTACAACACATCATTTTCGTGCAAGAATATTTCACATTTAAAATCACCAGATGGCCCCGCAGTGCGGGGCATTTTACCGGGGCTTTTACCGACCATGTTGCCCCGCAGTGTGGGGCCTTCACCGGGGCTTTAACAGCAACGAAAATATAAGCCCCGCTATTCCCCCGGAGGGGGGGGGGGGGGGGGGTGGGGGGGGGGCGGGGACTTACATTGACTGATGCATTACTAAATCAGAAATCAGTTTTATTTCAAATGATAATATATTCTCATGAATATCTTCTATATATTTACACACTGTCTTGGAAATCCCTAGTAAATAGATTGTGCAGGGCGAGTGGTAAATTGGTAAGGGCGAGTAGCTTTTTGCTTCTACCAGTCCTGCAGGGCGAGTGGATTTTTCCAAATGTTTACACCCCTGGTGCTGTTGTTATCATTACTGACTGTGACGTGTCCGAGAGCGAGACATCAACAGGGCCTGAAAATAGCACTGGTCCGAGGTCCTGGACCTGCAAATTTTAAAGTCAGACCTTTGTATTTTACAAGCAAAAAGTCTGCCGGACCTGTGATGAAAATGAAATTGCGATCATCATTCTGTGGCGATGCTAAATCAATTCTGATTATCGTCTTATAAGATAATTTATGGCGACTCATTTGAGTATTTACACATGTTATGATGAGTCATTTCGCATAAAACAGACACATATTTCTCATATTTCTACTGTTTTTCTAGTGATTATCCTCTCGGACCTTCCAAAAAATTCCTTGGACCTTTCACTTTTTTCCTTGCTAGGTCCCAGACTTAATGTTAAAAGCTACTATTTTCGGGCCCAGATCAAAGGTTAAAAAACCTGCGTCTAAAGATTACGTCACGCCGATCGGACCTTTGAAACACGCCAACGGGATATCAGTATCAGCAAATTTACTATCGATTACTCAACGCATATTAATTTTATCTATTTCGCGACACATAATAGAATACATTAGAACTTTATTTCATAAGACTTGGCTCTGGAATTATCTCCCTTATTGCATAGCAGATATAAACATAATTCTTTGGTAAATTTAAGACGTCGAAAGTTAAAAGAAGTCGGAGAGTAGTTGCAGAATCCCTGAAAAAAGGTCAACGGAAATCTACATGTTTCGCTGTAGTCGCAAAAACCGGTGTTGCGATGCAGTAACCAATAACAGGTACCGAAATATTTTTTCCTCAATAAAAATGTCCCGAGCAAAACGTATGTCCAAAAGTGGAACGCGACATCGCGCGGCTGCACTGACGATCCCTGGCATTGACAAGAAATACAATTCTTTTAAAATACAATTTTCTCTCGATTTCTTCGTGCGCGTAAATGTGCCAAAATTTCACACGATACAGTCCTTTAGGGTATAGCGGATCGCTAAGCAGATTATTGCTGCATACGTCTTTAAAATATAACGTTTGGACAAGTACCTGGTACCAATAGACAGGAAAAAGTGTCTTCTTTCCAAATTCGGTTACCTTTTTAATTTATTTCAAGGTTTTCCTCGCATAATTCCTTGTTTACCTAACGCATTGAATTAGTCAGTAACGGATAGCGTTGGGGTTTACCGGATCGCTGTGCGACAGTTGCTGAGGGGCGAGTCTCAAAACATTCCAAATCATGTATTTGTTTTGTAAATGACTTGGAAACATGCTTACATGTATATTACATTCAGACATGCCAAGTCTCCCGATTTGATCGGGAGTCTCCCGATTAGAGACTCAAAACCCGATTCTCACGATCGGGATGAAAAAAATCCCGATTTAAAAAATGTAAAAAGAATAATAAAAATGCAAAAAATAACAGTTATACTCCTTCTTCCTAACTCCGGGGGTACGAACAACTCCGTGGGTTTTTGTTTTTGCACGCTGTAACATTTCACACGAGTGCAAAGTTTGACCCAGCTTCTGTAGATACCAGTAGCCTATTTCATCAACATTGCAAAGTATACTTTAGTAGCAAAGTATACTTTGAGGGAGAAATTTTCATATTTTTTTTTTAATTTATTAATTTTTATTATACGGAATTTATTACATTATCACAGCCATTTAATGGCTGTGATAATGTAATAAATTCAGTATAATAATTCTGCATACTTTTAATCATGAAATATATGCATTTGTTAGTTCTATGTGAAATTATGTATTTCAGGAAAAATAAATGATGACTCCCTCAAAGTATACTTTGGTAGTAAAGTATACTTTGCAATGTTGATGAAATAGGCTACAGGTCACGTGATATGCAATGTTAACACAGAACAGAACATGGTCTACTCGACTGTCTCCCAAGTTTGTGTCATGAAACCAGTATGGGATTTTTTAACTAAAAAAAACAGTTAATTTTGTATACTGTCTCCATTTCATAGGCTTATATTTCCAAATCAATTAACTAAACTACAAACAATTTTGGATGAAATGCGAAATGATGGACCACAAGTTTGACAGGGGTGAACATTTTGATACTTTTGCCATGTGGAGTAAAGAAAGTCAGCCTAGTAGACCATTTCCCCGGAGTTGGGTTAACTTCCTGTCCCGGGCACCTGCAAGATGGCGGACAGCCGAGAGGTCAGAAATGTTTATTGTTTGTTTATTTCTTTTATTATGGTGTTTTCACATGTTTCAAAGAAAACAAATATGTAAAGCAATCAATGTTTAAATGTAGATGAATACCCAAAAGTCCCCGGATGTTCTTTACACCCCCGGAGTTCGGCAGTAAGAGGCTACATTTTACTTTATTTGGTAGATATACAATTCCAAAAAAACATTTCTAGCTTTAAAAAATGCATTTGCTATAGTGTTTTCAGGTCATATTTTGTTTGAGCCGATCCCCGCAAATACGCAAAAACGGCGATCCGCTACTACCGGAATCAGTTGCGTTATTATTGACGTCTGTGTTCAGTGACATGGCGTGATTTATGAACCAAGCTTCTTTGCAGTTATAGAGGACATGATTGTACATCATATTATTCACAGAGTTTGTTTTTTCCAAACTAACTGTTTATACATTTTTAGTGAAATTACTCTGGAGCAACCTACTTTCGCTTTAACTGGTGTAAACTTCCGGTTACGTCATTGTGTTTCTTGAAGCTATACACACGGCAAGGAAACTGCTATATCAAAGTAAACATGTCATTGTGTGGGGGATAGATCACTCTTCCTAACGGTAATATTTTATTTATTTTAAATGTACATTATAAAATAATATGTTGATACAAATCTACACCGATCCGCTATACCCTAAGATCCGCTATACCCTAAAGAACTGTAATCTGTCGATATTTTGGGGGGGTATTTTTTTCCGACTACAGTAGCCATGCACTTTTTAATCATGGTGGGCGTGGGGGGGGGGGGGGGGACACTAATCATATAAATTTACTCACGTGTAAACCATGGAATACAAGAACAGACGATAATGAGAAGAAATATACACAGAATAAATTATTGTTGTTGTTGTTATTGTTTAGCAGAACTGGCGCGACAGACATTTTGTAAGAACCAGTTGAACTGTGGAACCGATTTGCAGAATCTGAGAATCATGACCAACTGTAGTCGATTTATTTTATTAGACAATATGAATCGAAGTGTATTATATATGCAATCTTGATTTGTTTATCAAAAATACGCCTTAATATGGTTTTATATGTAGATGAAGTGATGGCGGGAACAAAGAAATGTTTACCAAGCAACCGGAAGTCAGTTGAGAATACAAAATATATTCATACGGTAATCGAAGTCCTGTCGTTTTGCCGGATTGTTTGTTTATTTGTGTTTAACGGCATATCAACAGCTAAGGTCATGTAAGGCCGGGCAAACGGGTCCAATCCCGTTTTAACCTGCTGCATTCGGGGGGGGGGGGGTCTTTAATCAGAATTATAGTTCAACAGACTACTTGGAACTCCAGTCTATTAGATCGCTGATATAAATGTATATGCATGGGATCCTAGCTGTACTATAAAAATATAAGAATTACCTAGTTACAAACTACATACTGAAATGCGACAGTGGGTAACAAAATGGGCATACTGTGTATGATATCAGTCTGTATATACATGTATTTATATTTACATCGTCAGGTTACAATCTATGTTTATCCCGATAGTATTTATATACAATGCTAAATCAGACGGGCAACAGAGTATAGACACTTACCAGAGTTGTCAGGTGCATACATAGATCTGGTGCTATGCTGCTCAAACTGTCATAACGTCATTCTTGTAGGCCATTGTCCACTTACAATGAGTAGTATATAAGAGTCACATGATACCACCCCCCCCCCCCCCCTCACCCCCCTAGAAGGCACCGGCTACGTGCGGTGCCTCCCACCGCATGGTGGTATCATTGTTGACTCTTATAATACTACTTGGATTTTCCCCACTGTTCGGCGGGTATGTATGAGAACTATTATTTTTCATCAAACCGCGAGACCATATATTTATGACATGAGAAGATACACCCTATTAGAGATAAGAATCCCTATGTTATACTCAGTATATATAATAACATAATGGTTCTAGTTAAGTGTGCGTGGTTGAAGACAGGTAGTCACGAGAGATGTTTTCGTACCGGTATTTACGAATATTGCAAACATCACTGTGCATGGATGCGAAGAGGTTCCGTTTCGCCTCGCCCATGTCGGCATTGTGGGGTAGGGACCAAAATCCGAGTCATTGCTATGTCCACCATGTGGTGGCACTCAGGCTACTCATCGAATGGTTAACAAGGGATTACGTGCTCGCAAGTATTATCGTTTAGTAATAATTCAAATCGGAAAGTCAGTTAGAAAGATAGAATAGATGTGTAGTTTTTGATAAGTCACGGTGTTTCTACAGCAATAAAACACTGTAAAAAAACATTATCAAACTAATTTTATAAAATAGGAAATTGAACAGAAAAAAACAACTACCAATATTATTAGAGAAAATGGATAATACAATACAATTGGAATTGAAAGATTTTTTAATGACTGTGTTGAAGAAGTTTATGAAGCTTACGGGGGTGGGTTATAATCCTATATATAAATTCTATAAAATGAGAACACTAGGCGATATCGAATACATGAAATACCAGCGTAATTTATTACGCTCCGATAAAAACGTTGCATTTACAATATTATACCGGCAATTATGTCAACTATACAAGAGGCAAATACAAACATTAAGACGGATAATGCGTATCGGATATGAAACTAAGGTGTATTATATAAAATTGTTAAAACCCAACGATTCGTTTACGAATATACATTTCTACGATATCGCTTATAAAGATATTTTGAACAAAAAATAGTAAAAGCCTCCACTCGTGCACAACACCCCCAGCGACTGGGCAGATTTCTAGCCGGCACCCAGCCACTGGGGTGTTGGGACCTTTCTTAAGCTCACGCATCTGTTGGCTCACAGTTTAGTTTTACAGGTCGCCTTGAACCCCATTGCCAATTCCTCTAATTAAGAGAAACCAGCGAAGTAAGGCGAGCCTATGTGTGAATTTGGTTTCCGAAATTGCAAAGCTCTTAGGCAGAAATCTTTTAGGCCGGCACCTTTGAGCTACGCAATTACATCACCAAATACACACATATTTATAAACTGCTACCATTAAACAGACGAGACGAACGTCATACCGGATCAACAACATAGCACACACGAGATGAGACTAACTGTTGTAAGGTCAACACACGTATATATAGTTATCAGTTTTTTCATGCGTAAATTGATAGCCGAGGGTTATTTAGACCGAGTGTATCAATTACATGGGTTCCCATGAAATTGATAGCCGAGGATTACAGTGTAATTCTCAGTGAAAAAAAACACATGTTGTATAGGTATGTAAATTTGTTTACTGCACCATTATTTTATAAAATATCACAATGGTGCTGTAACATTTCCTCCGACTTTATTTCCAAGTTTTACCCTAAATTTATCCCAATCAGTACACTCAATTTTGGGCATGGTGGCGCGCGCCTTGATTCTTATATCATTTTTTAATTCTTCATATCTCCCCATTTCTTCCACCACGGATTCAAACTCTAAATTTGATATTTTCTTATCGGCCAACGCTTTGGACACCATAATGTCGATGCTATTTTTCTTCGGTCACCCTAAACACCCCAAAGGCTGGGAAAGGCTGGGAAAGGCTACAAAGGCTATTCGAAGTGGCTTGTACGTCCGTTAGCGGATATTTATACCATACATTGTCATTGAATTGACTGAATTAGTATGTGTTATGATCATTTTAATTATTTTAATCATTTGAATGCAATAATCTACCACAAATATACGTGTTTTGTTAAATTATCTAAACGCGCACCTGCGCCGATCGCGCCGAGCGGAATTGGACAAAGAGTGATTAACACCTATTAACTATCGTTAAGCAGGTGCAGCTAAACACCGATTATACTTATTGTATTATTATCAATATAAGTCAATGATCAATCAATGGACATTCATTTAAACATGCTTTATGTATCAATACATTACGTAAAACATCGGACGAATGCCGAATTTTGAGACATCAGTTATCTACCTTGAAAATGGGTATCCACACGGTGATCAAAATATGTTTATGAGCGCTATGTACGGCTCTGCAACTAATATTTCATTTACACGGCCGATAAACGTGTAACTAGTTGTAAATGACATTTACGCTAGCTGACATGTTCCCGTCAATTAACCCATAGTATTTAGCACAGTTTATTCCACGAACATTTTCCTTCCCGTATCCTGTATTTGTAATTAACGTAATTACGTCAATTATTGGCAGTAAACTGTTCCTTTTGAAATTTAAAATTTAACTATCAGGAGGAGATGAACGGGAAGTATAACACGGCAAACTGTTACTACACTTTCTGAAATCAACGTACAAACAGTTCACATAGTGAACCAGATGGCCGACGGCAGTACCAAGGCTATACTCATAGAAAATACTCTACAAAGGCTGACATATGGTACCACAAAGGCTACACTCACATAGGAAATGGTCGACAAAGGCTGATAGATGGCAACACAAAGGCTACATTCACATAGAAAATAGTTGACAAAGGCTTACAGATAGCACCACAAAGGCTGCATCGACATAGAAAATAGTCGACAAAGGCTGACAGATGGTACCACAAAGGCTACATTTACATAGAAAATAGTCAACAAAGGCTGACAGATGGCACCACAAAGGCTGCATTTACATAGATAATAGTCGACAAAGGCTGACCGATGGCACCACAAAGGCTGCATCGACATAGAAAATAGTCGACAAAGGGTAATAGATGGTACCACAAAGGCTACACTCACATAGAAAACAGTCAACAAAGGCTGACAGATGGTACCACAAAGGCTACATACACATAGAAAATAGTCGAAAAAGGCTTACAGATGCCACCACAAAGGCTGCATCGACATAGGAAATAGTCGACAAATGGGTAATAGATGATGGTACCACAAAGGCTGCATCGACATAGAAAATAGTCGACAAAGGGTAATAGATGGTTCCACAAAGGCTACATCAATAGAAAATAGTCCACAAAGGCTGGACAAATGGTACGACAAAGGTACACTCACATAGAAAATAGTCAACTAGGCTGACAGATGGCAAACACAAAGGCTGAAACATCGACATAGAAAATAGTCGACGAAGGCTGACAGATGGCACCACAAGGCTGCATCGACATAGAAAATAGTCGATAAAGGCTTACAGATGGCACCACAAAGGCTGCATCGACATAGAAAATAGTCGACAAAGGGCAATAGATGGTACCACCAAGGCTACACTCACATAGAAAATAGTCAGCAAAGGCTGACAGATGGTACCACAAAGGCTACATTCACATATAAAATAGTCAATAAATGCTGACAGATGGCACCACAAAGGCTGGATCGACATAGGAAATAGTCGACAAAGGATAATAGATGGTACCACAAAGGCTACATTCACATATAAAATAGTCAACAAAGGCTGACAGATGGCACCACAAAGGCTGCATCCACATAGAAAGTAGTCGACAAAGGGTAATAGATGGCAGCACAAAGGCTACATTTACATAGAAAATAGTCAACAAATGCTGACAGATGACACCACAAAGGCTGCATCGACATAGGAAATAGTCGACAAAGGGTAATAGATGGTACCACAAAGGCTGCATCGACATAGAAAATAGTCGACAAAGGGCAATAGATGGTACCACCAAGGCTACACTCACATAGAAAATAGTCAGCAAAGGCTGACAGATGGTACCACAAAGGCTACATTCACATATAAAATAGTCAATAAATGCTGACAGATGGCACCACAAAGGCTGGATCGACATAGGAAATAGTCGACAAAGGATAATAGATGGTACCACAAAGGCTACATTCACATATAAAATAGTCAACAAAGGCTGACAGATGGCACCACAAAGGCTGCATCCACATAGAAAGTAGTCGACAAAGGGTAATAGATGGCAGCACAAAGGCTACATTTACATAGAAAATAGTCAACAAATGCTGACAGATGACACCACAAAGGCTGCATCGACATAGGAAATAGTCGACAAAGGGTAATAGATGGTACCACAAAGGCTGCATCGACATAGAAAATAGTCGACAAAGGATAATAGATGGTACCACAAAGGCTACACTCACATAGAAAATAGTCAACAAAGGCTGACAGATGGCACCACAAAGGCTGCATCCACATAGAAAGTAGTCGACAAAGGGTAATAGATGGCACCACAAAGGCTACATTTACATAGAAAATAGTCAACAAATGCTGACAGATGGCACCACAAAGGCTGCATCGACATAGAAAATAGTCGACAAAGGGTATTAGATGGTACCACAAAGGCTGCATCGACATAGAAAATAGTCGACAAAGGATAATAGATGGTACCACAAAGACTACATTCACATAGAAAATAGTCAACAAAGGCTGACAGATGGCACCACAAAGGCTGCACCCATATAGAAAGTAGTCGACAAAGGGTAATAGATGGCACCACAAAGGCTACATTTACATAGAAAATAGTCGACAAATGCTTACAGATGGCACCACAAGGGCTGCATCGACATAGGAAATAGTCGACAAAGGGTAATAGATGGTACCACAAAGGCTGCATCGACATAGAAAATAGTCGACAAAGGATAATAGATGGTACCACAAAGGCTACATTCACATAGAAAATAGTCAACAAAGGCTGACAGATGGCACCACAAAGGCTGCATCCACATAGAAAGTAGTCGACAAAGGGTAATAGATGGCACCACAAAGGCTATATTTACATAGAAAATAGTCAACAAATGCTGACAGATGGCACCACAAAGGCTGCATCGACATAGGAAATAGTCGACAAAGGGTAATAGATGGTACCACAAAGGCTGCATCGACATAGAAAATAGTCGATAACGGCTTACAGATGGCACCACAAAGGCTGCATCGACCTAGAAAATAGTCGACAAAGGGTAATAAATGGTACCACCAAGGCTACACTCACATAGAAAATAGTCAGCAAAGGCTGACAGATGGTACCACAAAGGCTACATTCACATAGAAAATAGTCAACAAAGGCTGACAGATGGCACCACAAAGGCTGCATCCACATAGAAAGTAGTCGACAAAGGGTAATAGATGGCACCACAAAGGCTATATTTACATAGAAAATAGTCAACAAATGCTGACAGATGGCACCACAAAGGCTGCATCGACATAGGAAATAGTCGACAAAGGGTAATAGATGGTACCACAAAGGCTGCATCGACATAGAAAATAGTCGATAACGGCTTACAGATGGCACCACAAAGGCTGCATCGACCTAGAAAATAGTCGACAAAGGGTAGGGTAATAAATGGTACCACCAAGGCTACACACACATAGAAAATAGTCAGCAAAGGCTGACAGATGGTACCACAAAGGCTACATTCACATATAAAATAGTCAATAAATGCTGACAGATGGCACCACAAAGGCTGCATCGACAGGTGTGGACCCTGACCGAATTGTGCGACCGCGCAGTCGGATTTGGGATACACACAGGTCGAAGGAACTATGAGACACTGATTGACATGACGCATTTTCGTCCAATAAAACATGCTGAAAGCAACAATTTTAATTTCCACTGTCTGCAAATATTCAAATACTGTCTAGTTTCATTTTCCCACATTGCCCGAAAGTTTAATAATATTCATAGTATACATTATCTAGATTCGTCATTAAAAAGGTACATGCCACTCAGTAGGCACAAACTGTTATTTATAGGAATTAAAGGTACATGCCCACTTAGTAGGCACAAACTGTTCTTTGTAGGAATTAAATACGTGTATAATTGTGTCACTATTCCACCTGTTCTAAAAATTACGAGTGCCCGCTATTATTTATTCTAATTAAATGCGTCGCCTAAAAAAATAATATTTTCGACAGATTATAAAGTATGTTCATTGCACATCAATAAATAAATACAGAGAAAATAGTAATGTTCGTTAACAGTTTAAGGAAACTCGGTTATCGCCCCTGATATCAGTGAGAAAAGTTACGTCTTATATAAAATGTAAAATAATGCCAATCAATACATGGGGTAATGGTGATGAATATTTATTTTGCCAGGAAATGATATCAGATGATATCTGATAGAAAGAACAATTTGTTCCTACTGAGTGGATAAGTGAATAATTGTGTCACTATTCCACCAGTTCTAAAATTGCGAGTGCCCGCTATACAGATATAATCATTTAGTAACCTTTATTTTACTGATAGTGACTCGACTTGGTATCAGGCTATTTTCAGATGCAAATGAGGAATGATATCTTTTAATTATTTATACTAATTAAATGCGTCACCTCAAACAATAATATTGTTGACAGATTTAAAGTATGTTCATGCACATCAAAATAAATAGAGACAATAAAATCTATAGTAATGTCCGTTAACATTTTAAGGAAACACGGTTATCGCCCCGGATATCCGTGCGGCAATTTATGTCTGGTATAAAATGTATACTAATGCCAATCAATACGTGGAGTAATGGTGGAATGAATGAATGTTTAGTTTGCAAGAAAATGTCTGAGATGATGTCCCTAATATAAAGAACATTTTGTGCCTACTGAGTGGCTATGCACCTTTTTTCATGTCCGTATCCCTCTGACTACATGTGGATGGGATATTCGTTACATGTGGATGAGATATTCGTCAACAGACTGAAAATTCAAAGGGCTCTTCAGTATTGTCTATTGAATTAGGCAAATCATATTTGATATTACAATATTAGATTTAGACACTCTCATAATAAATGTGTTCCCATATCTAATTAAGTTTCTATGAAATTAGAAATGGGAAGCATAATTAATGAAAGTAATAATTTGAAAATACTGGGAGAAGTTTGTGCCACCTGTTGAATGCCATAATGTGTGGCGTGTGTCGCGACGATAATCGATGTCCGATAGGTGTCATAAATGATACGATTTAACAAAACCGGCTTTACTTTCGAACATCAGCGTCTACAGACCAGGTATAAATCTAGATTATAGTCTGGGCATGTGGAGCACGTGGCGTAATGGTTAGTGTGTCGGACTACTGATCCAAGGGTCGTGGGTTCGAGCCTGACTAGCGGCGTGCGAGCAAGACACTTTATCCACACTGCTCCAGTTCACCCAGCTGTAAATGGGTACCGATAATTCATAGTTGCTCTGTAAATACGAATTACCGGCTTCTCTCAAAAATCTCTACCTCCGTTCTTTCTCCCATTCTTGGGAGACGGCATGCAAGGTACTAGAGCCAGTGCCGCCGTTAAATATAAGCAAAACAAATATATTCTGGGCATACACTATTGATAAGGATTAATCAATGACAATTTTAAATTTTTTATCGTTATCTGGTTATGCGTAATTCGACGGATATTATAATCGGGGAAAAAGCCGCAGTGCCGTAATATATCGTTCAGTGATTTAACTGATCTGGCATACACTGTTGGACATTGCACATTTATCATATTGCGTAAATTTACAGCCAACATTGTAGTATCTGATCATGCGCTTAAAGGTGCTATAAAAATGTGTGGCCCTGTGTAGAGTGCTTGAATAAATTAGTTAGTTATTTTATATTTAAGGATAGAAATTGTTGGCTCGCAGGACTCCATAATTAGGAAATACCAATTCCTAATTAGGAGATACTAACTCCTAAGTAGGAGATAAATATCTCATAATTAGGAGATAATAACTCCTAATTAGGAGATATTATCTCATAATTAGTAGTTACTATATCCTAATTAGGACGTCTTATCTCCTAATTAGGACTTAGTATCTCCTAATTAGGACTTAGTATAGGAGATCCTTAATTAGGAGATAAAAACTACTTTAGCATTGGCTCCATAGCTATACCATTATATTATATTAAATGAAATATTCTGTTTTAGTTACATTGTGCAAGTATTTTAAGTCTCTGCATTGTGCTCGATTTGATATATGTATATTGTATGCTTGAATGACCGCCGACATCATTAATGCTCAATAAAACCGTTACAAACACAATTTTAATTGTTTGCACATGCCGTACTAGTTTGTACGAATTGACTGTGGGTACGAATTGACCATACTGTGTAAATGTACACGGATGGACGTACGGACGGACGGACGGACCCTCAAGAGGAACACAATATGCCCCCCCCCCCCGGCCCTGCTTGCTATCCCATAGGCAGGGCATAATTATTATTTATTAATAATATTATATTATAATTATTATTTCTACATGCGGCCACTGTATAGTACCGTAGTACTGTAATTTCACAAAAACACGCGTATTGTTTCACAAATTGTGCTGTCTGATACAGATATAGCGCGGAACAGTCCCCTATCAGTATGACACGGTTAAAGTATGCATTTGAAGAAAACGCTAACTCATTGAGATTGTATTAAATATAATGGTGCGATTTGTTAATATAAGTTCAGTCCATACATCTCAAATCTCATTTATAATGCAGTATATTACGGTGGCACAGAGGGGACATGTAAATAGTTTTTACTTTCGCGTGCGCACGCAATATGTTTGGCCTGATCTAATTCTTATATTGTATGAAATTCCATTAATTTTTATTGTATTGAGCATTTATCTTGGTGGGGATGGGGGTTAATTTCCAAAATGTTTCGTTTTTTTACCGTCCCTGTCATTCCCAACCCCATATTTGCCCCATATTAAATTCCCATAGAAAAGATGGGGAGGGTGAATTTTTAGTCATTGATGAAAAAGTAATTACATTTAAATGTTGATTTTAGATTTAATGTGTTTAATAGTCAAAAGTTCCTCGGCAGAAAAAAAAATAGTTTCAAACAGACCGTAGTAGATGGCCCATCGGCTAAGTGTAGGTAAAATATGACGTGTTTAACCAGCTTAGTCGCATGTCAGCCTGCGTGACCACGTAGTCTGGTCAGAGTATACACAGACTGCATCTGTCAAGCTATCTGGTTTATGTCCACGAATGAGAACTTGTGATTTGTCTGCTGACTACAATGCTACCCTAATTAGCAGGTTCTACACTGGTCAACCCAGTGGCCTCCTCATCAGCAGCAAAATATCTTATCGCTTTATATCAATCCGGTCACTCAAAACCATGTCGTCATGACAACCACTTTATATCAAGTGTACTTGTACTTGTGAATATACACGGTTTGGTGTGAAATCCCAGCGTAGGCAGATCAGAAATAACTCGGTCCTAGCAAGCAAGTCGCAATTGAATGTTGCAAATCTTTGTTGTTGTTTGTGTCCAAAATCATAACTACACCCAACCATACGTGCATTTCACGGTGCTAGAGATACGCTGGTGATAATATTGACCTTTTGTTACACCAGTACTGGTTAAATGCTGCGTATACCATATATGTGTGGTATTTACAATGGTATATCATTACAATACAAATATACGCTGTTAAAGTAACTAAATGGTGATCACTGTAAACCCTGATCAGACTGTTGGTCCTGGTCAGAATATATCTCAAATTAATCAATAATGAATGTTCTAATACATTAAATTAAATGACGAACTCTATGTACTCTGTTCACTTTGTATATCCTGCATACATAGTGACTGTAAAGACAATGGGTTTTCTCAGATTCTGGCCCAATTAAAACCCCACTTACGTGTACGCATATCAGGGGCGTTATCAGCAAATCCTGCTTTAGTGACCAGTGTAGACCCAGATCGGATTGATCTGGGTCTACACTGGTCACTAAGACAGTCCTTACTGAGTTTCTCACGACGAGTCGCGCATAAATGCAATCACTTATATATTAACGCAAACAAACAGGCCATAAACTGAAGTTGAAGTTAGAAGTTGAATATCTCACAAATTTCTCATAATGGAAATCACGATTTCCAAGCTTTCCAAAAACGGGAAATTGTACAATGCATCAATGTTAAATGTATAAGCCCACTCAGTAGGCACAAACTGTTCTTTATATGAATTAAATAAGTGTGTAATTGTGTCACTATTCAACCAGTTCTAAAAATTACGAGTGCCCGCTATACAGATATAGCCATTTAGAAATAAGTATTTCACTGCTAGTGGTGGTAATGAGTCATGATACTTTTTAATTATTTATACTAATTATATGCATCACCTGCAAAAATAATATTTTCGACAGACTATAAAGTATGATAATTGCACATCAACAAATAAATACCGATAATAAACAGTAATGTCTGTTAACATTTTAAGGAAACGCGGTTATCGCCCCAGATATTAGTGTGGAAATTTACGTCTGATATAAAATGTATGATAATGCCAATCAATTACGTGGAGTAATGGTGAATTAATGTTTATTTTGCAAGAAAATGTCCCAGATGATGTTCTCTGATATAAAGAACATGTTGTGCCTACTGAGTGGGCATTGTACCTTTAAAGGTGCATGCCCACTCAGTAGGCACTAATATTCTTTATAGGAATTAAATAAGTGTATACTTGTGTCACTATTCCACCAGTTCTAAATAGTATGAGTGGCCAATATAAAAGATATAATCATTTTAGTAATATTTATTTTACTGATAGTGACGCGCGTTTGTATCAGGCTATATTCATATGCAAATGAGTCGTGGTATTTTTTAATTATTTATACTAATTAAATGCGTGACGAAATATTTCGTTTCCATATGGATAGTAGTGCATAGTAGTAGAGAACTGCACAGACATACGGACATGCCTCTTGTAACAAGGACTTGTTGTGACATAGTATGATTCAACAGTATCGTGCAAGTCATTGCCTTGGTGGTCAACGCTGCTGTGTACCGTCTACCATACGTGATGAAATATTTCGTTTCCATATGGATAGTAGTGCATAGTAGTAGACAACTGCACACATACGGACATGCCTCTTGTAACAAGGACTTGTTGTGACATAGTATGATTCAACAGTATCGTGCAAGTCATTGTCTTTGTGGTCAACGCTGCCTGTGTACCGTCTACCGTACGTGACGAAATATTTCGTTTCCATATGGCTAGTAGTGCACAGTCAGATAACTGCACAGACATACGGACATGCCTCTTGTAACAAGGACTTGGTGTGACATAGTATGATTCAACAGTATATTGCAAGTCATTGTCTTGTAGTCACCGCTGACTGTGACCATGTCAGCGTCCAAGTTAGATCACCGAATAATTATGCGTAAGGGATTGGAACCTGTTCAACTCCCGACTTATAGAGTCGCGCATGCATTCTGTTCACCCCCACCCTCTATCTCGTCTAATTACGCCGAATGCAGATATAAAATGTATCCATGTGTAGCCCGTCACGTCACCGCTCATTGAGAATATGTAGCTAGTACAATACCGTCCTGTCCACGTCTAAGTTATATCACCGTAGAATGCGTAAGGGATTGGAACTTGTTCAACTCCCGACTTATAGAGTCGGGCATGAATTCTGTTCCCCGCCATTCCTATCTCGTCTTATTGCCGCCGAATATATTTTTAATGTAGTCATTTGTAGCCCGTCACGTCCCCGCTAATTGAGAATAACGTAGCTATTCCAATGTCGTCCTGTCCGCGTTTATATTTTATATCACAGTAGAATGCGTAAGGGATTGGAACTTGTTCAACTCCCGACTTATAGAGTCGCGCATTAATTCAGTTCCACCCCGCCATTTCAATATCGTCTTATTACCGCCGAATGTATATTTAATGTAATCACTTGTAGCCCGTCACGTCCCCACTAAATTCATAATAACGTAGTGTAAAGTCGTCCTGTCCGCGTCTAAGTTATAATATCGTAGAATGCGTAAGGGATTGGAACTTGTTCAACTCCCGACTTATAGAGTCGCGCATGAATTCTGTTCGCCGCCATTCCTATCTCGTCTTATAACCGCCGAATGTATATTTAATGTAGTCATTTTGTAGCCCGTCACGTCCCCACTAAATTCATAATAACGTAGCCCGTCACGTCACCGCTCATTGAGAATAACGTAGCTATTCCAATGCCGTCCTGTCCACGTCTAAGTTATATCACCGTAGAATGCGTAAGGGATTGGAACTTGTTCAACTCCCGACTTATAGAGTCGCGCATGTATTATGTTCGCCGCCATTCCTATCTTGTCTTATAACCGCCGAATTTATATTTAATGTAGTCATCTGTAGCCCGTCACGTCACCGCTCATTGAGAATAACGTAGCTATTCCAATGTCGTCCTGTCCACGTCTAAGTTATATCACCGTGGAATGCGTAAGGGATTGGAACCTCTTCAACGCTCGACTTATAGAGTCGCGCATGAATTCCGTTCCCAACCATTCCTATTTCGTCTTATTCTGTCACCCCACCACAACCCCCCCCCCCCTCAATTTATATCTTGTCTTATTACCGCCGAATGTAGTTAAAATGTCGACACTTGTCGTCCGTCACGTCGTGCTGATTTGAAAATATATAATAAGTACATATAGCCTTTGTGGTTCCTCCAGTCAGCCTTGGCCGTGTATATAATAATTACATATAGCCTTTGTGATTCCTCCAGTCGGCCTTTGTGGTCTATATAATCAGTAAATATAGCTTTTGTGGTTCCTTCAGTCACCCTTTGTCGTCTATATAATCAGTATAGCCTTTGTGATCCCTCCAGTCGGCCTTTGTCGTCTGTATAATACGTACATGTAGCCTTTGTGGTTCCTCCAGTCGGCCTTTGTGGTCTATATAATAAGTACATATAGCTTTTGTGGTTCCTCCAATGAGCCTTTGTCGTCTATCTAAGTAAATATAGCCTTTGTGGTTCCTCCAGTGAACATTTGTCGTGTATATAATAAGTAAATATAGCCCTTGTGGTTCCTCAAGTGAACCTTTGTCGTCTATATAATAAGTACATATAGCCTTTGTGGTTCCTCCAGTCGGCCTTTGTAGCCTTTGTGGTTCCTCAAGTGAACCTTTGTCGTCTATATAATAAGTACATATAGCCTTTGTGGTTCCTCCAGTCGGCATTTGTCGTCTATATAATCAGTACATATGGCCTTTGTTGTTCCTCCAGTCGGCCTTTGTCGTCTATATAATAAGTAAATATAGCCTTTGTGGTTCCTCCAGTGTGTCGTCTATATAATCAGTATAGCCTTTGTGATCCCTCCAGTCGGCCTTTTTCGTCTATATAATAAGTACATGTAGCCTTTGTGGTTCCTCCAGTCGGCCTTTGTGGTCTATATAATAAGTACATGTAGCCTTTGTGGTTCCTCCAGTCGGCCTTTGTGGTCAATATAATACGTACATATAGCCTTTGTGGTTCCTCCAGTCGGCCTTTGTA
This sequence comes from Conchocele bisecta, assembly GCA_029237695.1. Taxonomy (NCBI): domain Eukaryota; kingdom Metazoa; phylum Mollusca; class Bivalvia; order Lucinida; family Thyasiridae; genus Conchocele; species Conchocele bisecta. Next base: position 78,939,451 of record CM055278.1, read on the forward strand.
GTCTATATAATCAGTACATATGGCCTTTGTTGTTCCTCCAGTCGGCCTTTGTCGTCTATATAATAAGTAAATATAGCCTTTGTGGTTCCTCCAGTGAACCTTTGTCGTCTATATAATAAGTACATATAGCCTTTGTGGTTCCTCCAGTCAGCCTTTGTCGTCTATATAATAAGTAAATATAGCCTTTGTGATCCCTCCAGTCGGCCTTTGTCGTCTATATAATAAGTAAATATAGCCTTTGTGTTTCCTCCAGTGTGTCGTCTATGTAATCAGTATAGCCTTTGTGATCCCTCCAGTCGGCCTTTTTCGTCTATATAATAAGTACATGTAGCCTTTGTGATCCCTCCAGTCGGCCTTTTTCGTCTATATAATAAGTACATGTAGCCACATTTGTGGTTCCTCCAGTCGGCCTTTTTCGTCTATATAATAAGTACATGTAGCCTTTGTGATCCCTCCAGTCGGCCTTTTTCGTCTATATAATAAGTACATGTAGCCTTTGTGATCCCTCCAGTCGGCATTTTTCGTCTATATAATAAGTACATGTAGCCTTTGTGGTTCCTCCAGTCGGCCTTTGTGGTCAATATAATACGTACATGTAGCCTTTGTGGTTCCTCCAGTCGGCCTTTGTAGTCTATATAATAATTACATATAGCCTTTGTGATCGCTCCAGTCGGCATTTGTCGTGTACATAATAAGTACATATAGCCTTTGTGGTTCCTCCAGTCAACCTTTGTCGTCTATATAATAAGTACATATGGCCTTTGTGACCCATCCAGTCCGCCTTTGTCGTCTATAATAAATACATATAGCCTTTGTGGTTCGTCCGGTCGGCCTTTGTCGTCTATATATTAAGTATATATAGCCTGTGTGGTTCCTCCAGTCAGCCTTTGTCGTCTATATAATATGTACATATAGCCTTTGTGGTTCCTCTAGTCAGCCTTTGTCGTCTATATACTAAGAACATATAGCCTTTGTGATCCCTCCAGTCGGCCTTTGTCGTCTATATAATAAATACATATAGCCTTTGTGGTTCCTCCAGTCAGCCTTGGCCGTGTATATAATAATTACATATAGCCTTTGTGATTCCTCCAGTCGGCCTTTGTGGTATATATAATAAGTAAATATAGCCTTTGTGGTTCCTTCAGTCAGCCTTTGTCGTGTATATAATCAGTATAGCCTTTGTGATCCCTCCAGTCGGCATTTGTCGTCTATATAATACGTACAATGTAGCCTTTGTGGTTCCTCCAGTCGGCCTTTTGTGGTATATAATAAGTACTATAACCTTTGTGGTTCCTCCAATGAGCCTTTGTCGTCTATCTAAGTAAATATAGCCTTTGTGGTTCCTCCAGTGAACATTTGTCGTGTATATAATAAGTACATATAGCCTTTGTGGTTCCTCCAGTCGGCCTTTGTGGTCTATATAATAAGTACATATAGCCTTTGTGGTTCCTCCAGTGAGACTTGTGTCTATATAATAAGTAAATATAGCCTTTGTGGTTCCTCAAGTGAACCTTTGTCGTCTATATAATAAGTCATATAGCCTTTGTGGTTCACCAGTCGGCCTTTGTCGCTCTATAATAAAGTAAATATAGCCTTTGTGGTTCCTCAGTGAACCTTTGTCGTCTATATAATAAATACATATAGCCTTTGTGGTTCCTCCAGTCAGCCTTGGCGTGTATATAATAATTACATATAGCCTTTGTGATTCCTCCAGTCGGCCTTTGTGGTCTATATAATCAGTAAATATAGCTTTTGTGGTTCCTTCAGTCAGCCTTTGTCGTCTATATAATCAGTATAGCCTTTGTGATCCCTCCAGTCGGCCTTTGTCGTCTATATAATACGTACATGTAGCCTTTGTGGTTCCTCCAGTCGGCCTTTGTGGTGTATATAATAAGTAAATATAGCCTTTGTGGTTCCTCCAGTGAACATTTGTCGTCTATATAATAAGTACATATAGCCTTTGTGGTTCCTCCAGTCGGCCTTTGTGGTCTATATAATAAGTACATATATCCTTTGTGGTTGCTCCAGTGAGACTTTGTCGTCTATATAATAAGTAAATATAGCCTGTGTGGTTCCTCCAGTGAACCTTTGTCGTCTATAAAATAAGTACATATAACCTTTGTGGTTCCTCCAGTCGGCCTTTGTCGCCTATATAATCAGTACATATAGCCTTTGTGGTTCCTCCAGTCGGCCTTTGTGGTGTATATAATAAGTAAATATAGCCTTTGTGGTTCCTCCAGTCGGCCTTTGTCGTCTATATAATAAGTACATACATGTATAGCCTTTATGGTTCCTCCAGTCAGCCTTTTTTATTCTATATAATAAGTACATATAGCCTTTGTGGTTCCTCCAGTCGGCATTTGTCGTCTATATAATAAGTACATATAGCCTTTATGGTTCCTCCAGTCAGCCTTTTTTCTTTCTTATATAGTCACATATAGTACATATCTTTGTGGTCCTCCAGTCGGCCTTTTTCGTCTATATAATAAGTACATATATCATTTGTCATCCCTCCAGTCGGCCTTTGTCGTCTATATAATAAGTACATGTAGCCTTTGTGGTTCCTCCAGTCGGCCTTTGTGGTCTATATAATAAGTACATATAGCCTTTGTGGTTCCTCCAGTCAGCCTTTGTGTCGTATATAATAAGTAATATAGCCTTTGTGATCCCTCCAGTCGGCCTTTGTCGTCTATATAATAAGTAAATACATGTATAGCCTTTGTGGTTCCTCCAGTCAGCCTTTGTCGTCTATATAATCAGCATAGCCTTTGTGATCCCTCCAGTCGGCCTTTTTCGTCTATATAATAAGTACATGTAGCCTTTGTGGTTCCTCCAGTCGGCCTTTGTGGTTTATATAATAAGTACATGTAGCCTTTGTGGTTCCTCCTGTCGGCCTTTGTGGTCTATATAATAAGTACATATAGCCTTTGTGGTTCCTCCAGTCGGCCTTTGTAGTCTATATAATAATTACATATAGCCTTTGTGATCCCTCCAGTCGGCATTTGTCGTGTACATAATAAGTACATATAGCCTTTGTGGTTCCTCCAGTCAACCTTTGTCGTCTATATAATAAGTACATATGGCCTTTGTGACCCCTCCAGTCCGCCTTTGTCGTCTATATAATAAATACATATAGCCTTTGTGGTTCGTCCGGGCGGCCTTTGTCGTCTATATATTAAGTATATATAGCCTGTGTGATCCCGTCAGTCGGCCTTTGTGGTCTATATAATAAAGAAATATATCCTTTGTGGTTCCTCCAGTCAGCCTTTTTCGTTTATATAATAAGTCCATATAGCCTTTCTGCTGCCTCCAGTCAGCCTGTGTCGTCTATATAATAATTACATATAGCCGGTGTGATCCCTCCCGTCGGCCTTTGTGGTCTATATAATAAGTAAAAAAACGATATAAAATAAAATTTACAAATTAATTATTTTGCGTCATCTTTTTACTCGTTTCGTACGTAGCGCTTATAAACATATTTTTATCACCGTGTGGATACCCATTTTCAAGGTAGATAACTGATGTCTCAAAATTCGGCATTCGTCCGATGTTTACGTAATGTATTGATACATAAAGCATGTTTAAATGAATGTCATTGATTGATCATTGACTTATATTGATAATAATTCAATAAGTATAATCGGTGTTTAGCTGCACCTGCTAAAAGATATGTTAATAGGTGTTAATCACTCTTTGTCAAATTCCGCGCGGCGCGATCGGCGCAGGTGCGCGTTTAGATAATTTAACAAAACACGTATATTTGTGGTAGATTATTGCATTCAAATGATTAAAATGATCATAACACATACTAATTCAGTCAATTCAATATGTATGTATGGTATAAATATCCGCTAACGGACGTACAAGCCACTTCGAATAGCCTTTGTAGCCTTTCCCAGCCTTTCCCAGCCTTTGGGGTGTTTAGGGTGACCCATTTTTCTTAGACCTAGCGAGAACGGATATTTTATCATGTTTTCTACTTTTTTTCTCGAGTTTTCCACCCGCCGCCTTAATTACCATACAAAGTATTCCAGATAAAACGGTAATTCCACTCAAAACCCCTGCAAGTGGAACCGTTTCAATTGTAGATAGCGTTGCAGCAGTCCCCGCACCACTCATTACAGATAAACTTGCCAGAACCGTACTAGATGCTTCAGCCATGTTCGCCGCGCGCTTATATTTGTTAGCGTGTCTTTTTCTATTTGCACATTCTCTAACTAAAATATCCTGCATAGCGACGATATTATTCAACCTAAAATCTGAACTTCTTTCGTTAATTGGATACAGTGTTGATGTAGTGGTATTGAGAGTTGGATACAGTGTTGATGGATCGGTATTGACAATTGGAAGCGGCGATTCGTTCATGATTTTCAATATATTAATATTTACAAAATAAGTTCAATTAACAATGAGACAATAGTGGAAGAACTCTCTGGGTCACCGATTTTCGTAACAAAGTTAATAACACTACCTTGGGAAAGTCTAAATCGATCATAACCGGAGAACGAAACCACCGTCGAACTATCTCCAGAGATTTTAGTAACTCCAACCCCCCGTTCTTCCCCATCTACTACAAGATTTATCGCGACCTGCAGTTGTCATAGCGTATCCCCCATATTTATTACTCGCTTTGGCACCGAACGAATATTCATAGTGCCCCTCAACCAATGGGCCCCGCTTCTCCATTATGCAAACACGTCTTATTTGGAATTAATAAATCACTGAACTACTTTCGGCAAGGGAGATAATCAATATCATGCAAACTATTTTCATACGAACCAAGCGGATTGTTCTGTTTATGATTAGTATATATAGTTTTAAGCTATCTCCTGTGATATATAATGATACATTACTTTGTTATGTTATGGGTACTAATACATGTTGTTTCAATAGCGTATCTCTGTAACGGTATTGTTGTAGATGGAGTTGCAAATAATTTAATAATTATTACGTTCAAATGGTGGCGTAATACTGATAGCACTTCTGTATAACTGTAATTGTCGTAAATGGCGCAACAGTCGTGAGGTTAAGGTCGCCGTCTTCAATGATTTAATTACCGATTCCCGGAAGGGTCGGTGGTTCAAACCTCGACGTGGTATAAAAAAAAATTCTCCATATATATTATTTTTGTGATTTTAATATTTTTTAATATTTTCACAATTTTATGATTTTAATAAAAATACATATACCAACAATTAAAGTGTCTGTCTTTAAGTAATATATACACAGACAGTTTGTTACTGATTTTTTAAGTTTAAGTAATATATACACAGACAGTTTGTTACTGTTTTTTTAAGTTTGAGATATTGTCTATACTGTCTATACCATATAATGTTTTACGGTCCCAAAATATTTTTTTTTGGCTGTCACAATTAATTAATTTTCGGACAGCAAACATTTTGTTTATGAATTTGAAATAATTATTGTCCTCCATCTGCTCACAACACTGTTCGAACTGCGCCTGTGGCTACCACGACCAGAATTCACTGGTCGCAAACACAGTAGCCATCGGCGTCTATTTATTAAATTATTATTTTGTATTTTATTTGAATTCCGCGTGAACGCTGCATTTTGTGTCAACACCATTTACAGAAAATATTGGTGATTTTCTAAACGAATATCGGAGAAATGCGGCTATATATTTTGTCAATTTTCAACACCATTTACGGAAAAAATTTACTGATTTTTTAAAACAATATCGGCACAACTAAATACGGTGATAGAATTTTTGTCAACTTTTCAACACCATTTCCGGAAAATATTACTGATTTTCTAAAAACAATATCGGCGAAGGTGTACTGAACTACTCTTTATTTTAAATAACCAGCCGTCTAATAGATCTGTGTATAATCGAGAGTATATTGTCTCCGACAGTGAGGTGTTGCGCACACATCAAAACGACACGTCAATTTCAAAACATTGCCTAAGGGTCACAGCTGTGTGGTGTCATCAGATCAACACCTCGTCACACACAACTACGCATTATCGATTTTTTCCCCCACACAAAGCGACGTGTATTTACAACTAGATATGTGTAATGTGTCAGGTGTAGCCAAAGACCATACATAAATTCGTAATTAGTCACAGATGGAGCCTTAAAATATAATCGATTTCCTTAAATTACGTCCGCATGTTGACAGATATTTCAGAGCAGATGTCATCGTAATTTATTTCCAAAATTAGCCATATATTCTGTAAATGGCGTTGAAAGTTGACAATAAATTAAGACCAGATCAGTACGTTAAATCGCTATCGACGACAACTGACGATCCGATGAGAGAGTAATACCGTTTAAGCGTATCCAATGTTAAATATACATCGTTATTTTTTTATGACTTTCGTAGTTTTTACCGAGAAATTCAAACCGTTTCCAATTATTGCGGAACATAATATCATGATTAGCACATCGTTTCATTAAGCGGGGGCTACTCAGGAAATGGGATCACACGGTCTATTGTTTACACTGGATTAATGGCGGCCTCCATGAGGTCTCAGGTAAATCTTATTTTTCAATAATACGACGGTGGTTACTTCCTTTTAGTGATAACCATGTTCCAGCCGTTAACACTTATTTAGCAACATTACTTAATATGTAGTTAGTCTGAACATTCTGAGAAATCTGAATTGGACGGAATCGAGCGTTGTTTAAACTTAGTCCGGTTCATATGCACAGGTCAAAATATGAACTGAAAATGGCGCTTTGTGTGACAGAAATCCGTACGCGGACGAATAAAAAAAATATTTTGTTATAAATATCACATACAGCGAAACAGCGGTAGCATCTACTGTTTTAATAATATGCATACATATTGTAATTAATGTTTAATAGTGATTATACTTATGAATAATATTACGATACTATGGTTTATACTCCAGCACTATGTTTTTAGGCTGTGTGATTTGCCTCAATATAAACTGGATTAATTAATACTTATATTCATGCGCTTCATGACAACATCATTACATTTAAAATATACAAATATTACTTAAATAGGTACCGATATGATACATTTTAATAATATAAATATTGAAAATACACATTACAATCGCTTACAACATAAGTTATTGATTGAAAATAGTCACTGCATCGTGACCTATTTGACCGCATTACCTATTGCGCGGCAACCTCATCAAACCCCCTGTTTACATAGGTAACCGGGGGTATGGTGAGGTTGGCTCGCTAATACAATGTTTGCGTAATGTCAGCCCAAACTGCTATGACACGTTTTGGCGTTTTCATTGTTCGCACTATTCCGGCAAGCGCACTGTTTGCGTTATATGCCTCAGTACGAATCTTATAAGAGGCCTCCTCAAGAGCTTTGGTCGCGGCTATACGATCATGTTTCAGTTTATCGGAAACTTCGGTTATCTTTCCGTCTAGTTCAGTAAGTGCCGCTTCTCTGCTGAGAGAGTCCTCTAAGCACAACGCATCATAAGCCTCCGTAATGGTCGCCTGGTGGCCTTCTAGGGCTTTTTCAACACCCAACCGGGCCTCTTTTTGAAATTCGGTTATTTTCCCGTCTAGTTCAGCAACCGCCGCTTCTCTGATGAGAGAGTCCTCTGAGCGCAACGCATCATAAGCCTTCGCAAGGGCTGCCTGATGGTCTTCTCGGGCTTTCTCAACACCCGACCGGGCCTCTTTTTGAAATTCGGTTATTTTCCGTCTAGTTCAGCAACCGCCGCTTCTCTGAGAGAGTCCTCTGAGCGCAACACCCTATAAGCCTCCGTAAGGTCCGCCTGGTGGTCTTCTCGGGCTTTCTCAATACCCGTTCGGACCCCCTCAACCCCCAACCGGGCCTCCTTTCGAAATTTTATTATTTTTTCGTCTAGTTCAGTAAGTGCCGCTTCTCTGTTGAGAGAGTCCTCTGAGCGCAACGCCCCATAAGCCTCCGCAATGGCCTCCTTGTGGTCTTCTCGGACCCCCTCAACCCCGACCTGGTCTCTTTCAGAAATTCGGCTATTTTCCCGTCTAGTTCAGTAAGTGTCGCTTCTTTGCTGAGAGAGTCCTCTAAGCGCAACGCATCATAAGCCTCCGCAATGGCCTCCGCAAGGTTCACCTGGTGGTCTTCTCGGACTTTATCAATACCCGACCGGGCCTCTTTTCGAAATTCGGTTATTTTTCCGTCTAGTTCAACAACCGCCGCTTCTTTGCTGAGAGAGTCCTCTAAGCGCAACACCCTATACGCCTCCATAAGGTCCGCCTGGTGGTCTTCTCGGGCTTTCTCAATACCCGACGTGGCCTCTTTTCGAAATTTGGTTATTTTCCCATCTAGTTCGGTAAGTGTCGCTTCTTTGCTGAGAGAGTGCTTTAAGAGCAACGCATCATAAGCCTCCGTAAGATCCGCCTGGTGGTCTTCTCGGACTTTATCAATCCCTAACCGGGCCTCTTTTCGAAATTTGGTTATTTTTTCACCTAGTTCGTTTAGTTCCGTTTAGCCTTCGATACTGTGAGGTTGATTATACCGTCAAGCTCTGAGTTGACAAAATCTTTGAGCTGTTCTTATTCCCCACAGTCCGTGAGGCAGCTTTACACCTAATTGTTGTCCATCCTTCACATAGTAAAACCCTTCGCTCTTCCCCACATTCTGCCATCCAACCGTGAAGGTGATTGAGCTAAGGCCCACCCGGCGTTTTCCGCAGCAGTTGTCTATTAATTTTTGAAGTTCACAACTCTCTTTTTGAAAATTAGTGATAGTAGCAAACATAATAATATTTTTCAATGGATACCAAAGCATTTAGCTTTAACTCTAATGCAAAGTACGCGGTCGGAGGTAAATACACGCAAAAAGACGTTGTTAACCGCCTTGTACACCCAACCGTAACGGTTAGACCAGACAGCGGCTTTGCCACCAACTTCCCCGACATCTTTGAACAATATAGGCTGCCCAAGATTACTACGATGGAGGCGGTAAACGGGAAGGAAGCAACACCGATGCAGTTTTGGCAGAACCAAATAAATTTCGCTGTATGGTGCGCAACAGCCGGGTGTGGAGTTTCACATAAAGACCATCTGACATCCAAGAATGTCATGCTCCGAAGTGTCTACAACTTTCACGCGTATTATACTATTAGGAGGATTCTCAAAGAACTAGGTATTTCACTACCTCAAGACGACGCCTGAGATCCCATTTCCAACGCATACGACCGTATGGCGTTTGAAAGACTGTGTAACGAATTTAACATTTCAAAAGACGCGGACTGGAGACAGAAAGCATTTCCTACCAGCACCGGCCTCGGGGACGTTCTCATTCGGGGCCAGTCCGGGAATTGGACGCAGACTGATTTTAGACATGATCACTCCGGTGACCACATCGTCAGTCGGAATGCCGGGAATTTTGACCACGCGACTATGACTTTCGGGCCGGAAGTGTCTGGAGGTCGGCACTGTGGCGTGTTTTCTTGTAAAATGTTACCTCCGAAACGGGCTCACGTCGATTACATACAGCAGGCTGCTGAGGTTCAGGACGCGTGGGGTACATTTATGTTAGATAAGGGTATAGGGTTCACGCAGGCCGGGGTTACTCGCGTCAACGACTCCATTCGCACATACGTCTGGGCCATCCTCGGCGCACAGAAGCAAACTCGCAGTTCTATACTGGGCACGGGAACAGCGTTTGATGCACAAAAACAATTCTTGGCACTTGTAGAGGACGCCATCTCAGCTAGGGTGGACCTGGAGAAGGCGATCCAGAATTATCAAGACGTTTTGCAGAATGCCAGCACTCCAGTAGACTATGTATTTGGAATAGGTATTTATATGGCGCCGAGCAATATGATACTACGAGACGACCCGGTTGACGGTTACAATAATCAGATCGTAATCGCCACCGCCAATCTAAAAATCGGCCACAACGGTAACGTGAACACGAATATCATCAAGCGCACCCCCAACATGATCGGGCGCGGAGTTGTAAATTCAAATAAATTTGAAAAAGATTTCATAAAACCCCCAATTATGAATTGGCCACCCCATCAAGTTCATTTGAACCCGTTGTTTCACCCACACCCCCAATCGTCAACAGACCAATCGCGATTGGAGAAACACCAATCATCAACACCAATCGCAAATTGGGTGAAATTGGAAGCACAACACACGAGGAGGAGAAATTAGGGCTCGTCGTCGCCCTCGTGGTGATAGGACTACTCGCAGTTTGGTTGTAGGAACTCTCTGGCAGAGAATAGTAGGAGACCGGCGATTGCCACGATTAAAGCCCAAGTATTATTGGCGAGCCATCCGACCGTTTTTGATAATATAGATAACAAGTAAGAAACGATACTTCCGATCAGTCCAGGTAGTGCGGCAGCCGCCTTTCCAGCTAATTTAGCTAGAAGATTGGCCAGGGTTTTTAGTTGTTTTTTTACCCACTCCTTGGCTCCACCGGATGGCGCGGGTGCTGGTGGTGGCGCGGGTGGTGGCGCCGCACCACCAGTGAAAGCTAGAACTATGGCTGATATAGTCATGCCGACAGCTGCGAGGTTGCTTGCTATCGTGACGCCCTGCTCTCTGAACAGAGTGCGAAGACGCTCACCGAGTGTCGTGTCCTCGTGCAGAACCCTCGATATTGTTTCGCGGATCCGACTTATTTGTGTGCGGAGAGCCTCACGGTTAGCCGAGGCGGCCTCCAAGCGAGCTTCTCTTTCGTCCCGCAAAGACCGCAGTCGTTCGGCGATCCGCTCGGTAGATTCTCTATCGTCACCGGCTTCCTCCAGTTTTCTTTCTTCTAGCGCGATATGTTCATCCAGCGCCGTGAGGAGACTATGATCAAGATTTCTGGTAATGAGGTGATGTCGATCGACGACAGCGACGTCTACCATTGCTATCAGGACCTGTGGAAGACGGCACAAGAGCGTGAAAACGCTGTCTATCAGGGTATTGACACCAGCAAAAATAAGAACGTAACCAAACTTAGAATCGGGGCTGCTAACAAGGCAGATAACAACGCGAGTGACAACGCGGTCGCGGGCGCTTACGGCAACCGCTTCTACATCCCGCTCGACTTTGAGTTGCTGGAGAGCCACATGCCCTACTATCAGAGTGCTTTGGCTGACCGCCTCGAATACGAACTAACGTTCAACGACTACGGCCGAGTTCTCATAGCCAGCGACATGTTATCGACGTATACGATCGACAATGTTTCGCTGGAGTACGACATCGTCACGATGCCCGAACTCGCGCGATTGATCAGAACCCAGTACGCCGGGCGCGTTGCCATACTTTACGACCCAGTTCTTCGCCATCGCAAGATGACGAAAGACAAAGGCGACACATTGTGGAATGTCAACGTACCCGCCCGCTCGATGAAAGGTATACTGATGCTGTTTGAGGATGCTCGGTTCGCGTTCGGTGCTAGAAAAACCGACAAATTCTATAACCCCAAAATCACGAAGGTAGAGGTGACGATCGAGGGAGTCCCCAATCAACTCTACAGCGCGGGTCTTCGCGCGCACCAGCAGTGGGATGAAGTAAGAAAGCAGTTTGCTGCCGGCTCTAAGCGCTCTCCGGAGGTTGCAGCAGTTGCCAAAGACCTGCATCTCTCGGCCGTCTCCCTCGCGGAGTTCCTGAATACCAAATACGCGTTATGGCTAGACATGCGTGCCAGCGACGACGACCAAATACACGGCAGCAGACGCCAAGTTGAGAACGCTAGTGAGGGTGTGACGATCCAGATAACCAAAGAGGCGGACGGAGCCGGGCCATTGAACGTGTACTTATATATAATTACAGACGCACAACTCAACATCGAAGATGGTCGATACGTCTCAGCACTCTACTAAATCTAACGATTTATTGATTAATAAATTTGAAAAAATTAAGAAAATTAGCAATCAATACCAATTCACGATTGGAGATGCCCACTCTGCCATAATATGTGGGCAGACAGGATGTGGAAAAACGGTTTTCATCCTAGACTTGCTCGAGGGCTCCTACCGCGATGCCTTTCGTCATATTGTGATCCTGTGTCCCACTGTGCGGCACAACGATACTTATCAGCGGCGCCCGTGGATATGGACCGACCCAGAGGTATACGTTATTGACCCTGGTGATAGGCTTCACGATTGGCTGCGTGGTTTATACCAAAAATTCCAGGGTGAGCCCACCCTATACGTGATTGATGATTGCTCAGCCAAGGCGGCGATGACCAAAAAGAAGGACATGCTCTCCGAACTCGCATTTTCTGGCCGCCATGCGAGGCAAAGCGTATGGATATCCACTAAAAACTACAACGCCGTCCTCAAGGATCTGCGCGAGCAAACGAAATGGGTCGCCCTCTTTCACTGCAAGGACCGAGACTCATTCGATGACTGTCTTCGAGAGAATGACGTTATCCCAACGCGCGAGGAGCGCCTGGAGGTTCGACAGATGCTTTCGGAAACTAAGCACGCCAAGCTTTTGCTAAAGACTGATCAACCAACTGCTTACGAAGTTATCAATTAATTAATTAGCAATTACTTAACGCTCGTTAGTAATTGCCGAGTAAATGCTTAACAATTAATTTTAAGAAAATTAACAATTACTGAACAATGCTGAACAATGCTGAACAAATGCTTAACAAATGCTGAACAATGGTTAACAATGTTAACAATTTTGTGCTCCGCTGCGAGCTTTGTTGCGAGCATAATGGTGATCATAAGTATCGGGTGGTGCGCTTTTATTATTTTAATAATTTTGAAAAAATTAAGAAATAAATATGTTAAAGTGATGAGACTTGTTAGAATAGTTAAATTAATTTTAAGAAAAATGAACTGCGACGAACTTCTCGATCAGCTAATAGAAGAAACCTCAACTCCGACTGCCAACATCCTGAAAGATAATGATCCGACAGAGCAATCGGAATCAACTCCAACGGCGGTTGGTATTGGGTTGAGTGCAACGACTCCGAATGAAAATGAAAATGCGGCACGACGAGAGCGGCTAGCTGCGCTGGTTGCTGGGGGACAATCGGAGCATTATCTCGGTAGGCGTCTCTCAGTTTTTCAGGTGGATAAGATGTCAGATGCGGAGATCGATAAAATGTATGCGCGATACGAATCTAGGTTAGGTGCGGAGATGACAAAAACTCTCGGATCGGCGGCTATTCATTTGTACGCAACCGCCATTAGTATACTTCTCCCTATACCAAACACCGCGGGGTTGATTGACGATCTAGAGACTGACCCTTTTATAGGTCACACTCTTAGAACAGCCTGCTGCTCAATTTATCACAAGTTTGGAATGTACTTAGCTCCGCTGACAACCGCGTTGACCACGGGTAAACACTGTCAATTTGGACATATATGCCCACGAACTATAAGCCCTAATATTAATATCATAAATGATGACACAAGACACACCAGCGAGAGTGACGGAGTTGAACACGATTGCTCCAACCCAATCGAACCCGAGTGTTACTCCGCCACTGGATGACATACCGCATATAAAAAATCCCAAAAGACAGGCAGCTGGGCGGGCGGCGGCTGCCACCCGAAAAGTTAAACAAGATAAAATACTCGCCGAGCTTCGAGAGGCTAAACTCCAATCGAGATTGGGGTTGCAGCCAATTAGTGAATTGATGGGGACGGAGACAGCAAAACATCTGAAGACAGAGTTGAGTACAACAACACCCCCAATTCACGAATTGGAAGCACACTCAACACCCAATACCAACTGCCGTTGGAGTTGGGCGAATCCGATTGAACCCAAATTCGTGAATTGGAGTTGGGTTGTTGGTGGTGGTCTGGCAGTTGTTGGTGCCCTGTGCGTGTGGAAATACCCCCTATTATCGAAAAAACAACCAGCCAGTGTTCAGAATAAAGTTACGAAACACCAATCGTGATTGGATACGCCCCATTTAAACATTGATCGCGAGCCCTTTTATATGCAATAATTATAATGGCTGAACAAGATGGTAAAATGTTAGTGAATGCGCTTTATCACGCCGTGGTGATATCGGGTTTCAGTATCGGGTATGCTCGACTATCAAAGATGGCCCTAGGAGGATCCGCTCCCAAATTGGACTTTACTGTGAGAGATGTAGGGCTCGCGACCTTAGATGTAGCGGCCGCAGTTTGGACCCGAGATTATCTAGTTAAAGCTGGAATTCTACCAGTTAATATATGGAAATAAATGGCTTCAATCGCAGTAATAGTAGGTGGTGCGCTTGCATTGGTCCCAAAAAGACCGCGAGATCGCGTTCATCGTCGTGGGAATGGGTGTGGTGGGTCTCGTCGGCTACTATATCCAATTTAGATTTTAATTAATTAATATTTTTATTTTTTTTTATAAAAATATATATATAGAACGATGTTTGTTGACAAACTTTATTACGCTATGATCGATGTAGGCTACACTGCCCAAAAACATCGTATAGCTGGTGCAAAGAGTATGATTCGTCTGGCCCGAGATTCTCTCGAGACGTGGCGCGAGGATGAAAAAGCGGCCACCCTTTTCGCAAAGCGGATGTTAGAATCCTCCTCAACTCCTTCATCCAATCTCGATTGGGAGTTGAGGGATGAATTAGATTCCTCCGAGTTCCTTAAGAACTTAACCAATCGCGATTGGAATTGTACTTCCAACAAAGGTTTATTATTAACGACGCAGTTACCGGACGAACTGGCGAGGGCATGTTGGAGATTGTCCGATATATTAGAATACTTCGCATACGATGAACACGCGCAAACTTGATACCAAACTAACGCGCAAGCTGTCGAATACATACTATAGCCCACGTGGCTACTGGAAGGGACTCGCGGCCATCAAGAACCTCGCGGCGGCGACCAAGGTTTCAGAAAACGCTGATAAGGAATTGCTCAAGAAGCAGGCCATCTGGCAGATCTATTTATCCGCGCCTTACAATATTCCGCGCCCGAAATTCGACGTGCCGGTACCGAACCAAGTTCACCAAGCGGATCTCCTGTTTCTCCCTCACGATCGCGTCGGTCACAAAACGTACAAGTACGCACTGACAATCGTTGACGTAGCGAGTCGTTATAAGGGGGCTGAGCCGTTGGCCACTAAAGAGTCTAAGGAGGTGGCCGAGGCTCTTTCCCGAATATATAAGAGGAGTCCTCTCAAATGGCCGAATCTTCTCCAGGTCGATCCCGGCCGCGAGTTCATGGGCGCGGTCTCTCATCTATTGTCTAAGCACAAAGTTTCTATCAGACGCGGCCGCGTCAACATCCACCGGGACCAGGGGATCGTGGAGCGGTTCAATCGAACCCTGGCTGAGAGTCTGTTCGGACACCAATATGCGGTGTAGACTTGTAGACCCTCATTCGCGATCGACCGAGTCGGTGGCCAGACTGCCCGCCGTGGTCTCCACACTGAACGGAGAGGTGACCAGATTGATAGGTAAGAAGCCCGTAGATGCCATCAAGTCTAAAAAGGTGACGAGCAAGCCCTCTGCCGTCTCGCGCGGACGACCCGTTGGTTTAGAGGAGCAGCAATCGCCGATTGCGCTTCCATCGGATGTTGACGTCCGGTACCTCTATCAACCGGGAGAGCTCGAAGGTGGCAGCCGCCGCGCGACTGACCCCGTGTGGTCTCTGAATGGATATCATCTGGATCGCTCTATTACCAAACCCGATGAGCCCATGCTCTATTATTTGGCTGATGGTCCATCTCGCGGTTTTGTTCGCGAAGAACTTCTTATGGTACCTTCTGACACCCAGCTACCCCCGGATCGTTAGAGTCTTTAGTATTCTATCCTTTTTCAGAGTTCTTTTTTTTTACCTATCCTATAGGCTCTGTGTGCAACCCGTCTTCCATCACTCTCCTCTTGTCGTAGTACGCCGACAACCCCAACTTCTCCTGCCTGTATGTCTTCATCACCCCGTTAACCATTCGGAATCCCCTGTTCTCCGCCATATCCCTACCCCCTTCGAGAGCACTCTTGTATCTTCCCCAAGTCAGATCGTTAGATCTCTTCGACATCCCCTTGGCCGAGTGCTTAGATTTTCCGTCACCACTCACGTAGTAACACTTGCTACACAGAGCGATGGCTCTATCTCCCTCGAATTCCAGCTTGAACAATCCCGGAGTTCTGTTGCTCCACGCCAACCACTCGGTCTTCTCCTTATTGAACTTTCTCTTCATCTTCTTTTTCACCACCTCCGCCAGCGTCTTCTCAGACACCGCGAAGTACATACTGTCAGTGTTCATCTGTATAAGTTCGAAATCTCCGCGATCCACGTACTTGTCCAAGAAGTCGTAGTAGAACTCCAGCATTCGGAGCTTGGCCAACTGGTAGACCGCTATGCCACACTGAAACGGTCTGTTGATCACCACTCGAGTCTTCCTGCTCGATATCTCGTAAGCCTCCCCAATCTCCTCCAGGTCTTCGAACCACGCCGACCTCAGTGCCCGGTCGACAGTCTTCTCATCCTTCGTATATGTGGTGTTCAGGTGTCTCTCTTGTGCCTCTATCAGCTTGCCACAACACGCGTTGCCAACCAGTTTGAATATCTCCGCCAACACCGCCTTGCTCTTGTCTACGTCCCCCGTCCGTCTGGCAGCGGTGACCTCTTCCACGAACCATTGAAAGGTTTGCCGGGCGTGTAGTCTATCACCCTATGCACCGCCTTGACGATCAGAACGTGCTCCAGATACCACTTTAGCAGTGGGGAGTATATGATCATCTTCTTGGCGGACATTGCCCCCACGAGCTTTCTCTGTCCTTCGACCCTTTTCCTCCCGGTCCCGGCTAGGTAGTCCTTCATGTGCTGTGGAACCTCGTTCTCATCGACTTCTCGATTAACAAACAGCGGTGACATTTCCGAGAACTTGTCTCTCAACGTTTCCGGGACCTCTATATCCAACTCCGCAAATCCGAACCACTTTTCACTCCTGACCTTCCTCACGAAACAGTCTATATACGACTGTCTTTCCGGGTCGTCACACGTCCATATCGTCTCCTCCCCGCACGGCATGTCTTTCGACAGGGTAGACAGATACAGCGCATTGGCGTCGTACCCCATCACCGCCTTGCACATCTTCTCCTCCCGACTACCTACCTGACCCCTGATCGTCGACCTGCCAGCCTCTGCGTATCTGGAGAACACTATGGACGGACCACCGACCAATCCCTGCTTCATCATCTCATAAGTTTCAGACTTCGGCGACCACAGCTCGGGCGTGTCCGCCTTCCCATCGATCGACCCGCGGAGTAGGTACTGAAGGAAACACCGGGCAGAGACACAGCATCCTTGAGTATATCCACACCTCTTCCTCTGTAGAACTCCGTCATCTTAGTCAGAGCCTCCAGGAACGGTCCGACATCCAAGTCGTTGTAGTGTTGCAACCATTCCTTGAACGTCTTCATCCCATTTTCTTGGAATACCTTCTTACACTCTTTCCACTCGGACAACGACAGTAGGAACTCACCCTTCAACTTCGAGTACCACTCGGGATAGTCTGGCAGCCCCGGATGGTCGAGCTTGTCCGCGTTATCGAACCACTCGTACGGGAAGTGAGACTGTATCGTTTTACAGTCGTACGCCTTAACCCACCGGTCGTACGTGCTACCGGGTCCCAGATACTGGATGATGTCGAGAAATCTAAACTCCGGGGTAAACAGAAACATCGTCGTGCTGGCTCTCTTTCCGACCATCACCTTATTCACGGTGGCCGCCAACTTCTCTACAAAGTACTGCTTGATGAGGTTCAGTTCGTACCTGCTACAGTTGAACCCCACCACCGGGACTTGGTCAATCCAAGAGACAATCTTTGCTTGCTGAGACTTCGATAGCATATATATATCGGCCGGCAGATACTTCTTCCTAACCCCCTCCCTGATTGCCTTGCCTCTCATCTGTAGCTCGGTCACGAACTTCTCGACTAGCGTGTCAGGATCTCGTTCGCAGATGTGGGTTATCCCTTCATGCATCGTATCCCCCAAAGACACAGATATAGGAACGTGCTCGACCTCGAAGGTCAGGTCTTTGGTGGGTTGAGTGGTTTTTGACTTGTCGAGATACGCCTCGAAGTCATAGACTATCTGGTGAGGGTACAGAGTCGTCTCCTCCTCGCGCGGTGATTGTGGATAGTAGGTATTCACCTCATTCAACCACTCGCACTCCCACATCACCACCAGCTCGTAACACTCATCCCTTATCTTGGCGTCTTGAATGTTCGTCCTCTTGTACAGCGATCACGCGTTACCTCTCATGCAATGCCTCGGACACCCGTGCCAGTAGCATCCGTGAAACTGAAACACGGTTTCAGTCTCGTGACAGTAACCGTCGACCGGATCGCCGGCCACCCACCTCTCACCACCGTGACCACAGTCGGCGTGATGTATGTGCTTTCCCACCCTCTCCTCTTCTCTGTTCAACCATTGAATCGACCTCGCGCTCGCTGACCCCTTAGGATAGAACGCCTTCTCGTAGGCCGACTGCGGTCTCTCTACCCTCTTACCTGGACATGTCACCACGGTCTTCCCACCATGCAGGTGGTCGCGTGCCTGTGCATGTTACACGACTTTGTGAACCGTTGTTGGCATCCGGAGCACCCGTACTCGTTCGTCATCTTGCGGAGGTTCGTTATGAGGAACGAGTGACCCCAAACTTCCTATGTCATTGTCATTGTGTCTCCCCAACCGCGTCGTAGTTTGCCGGACACTTCATTAGGTACCACACTCCGTCGGTGGTGGGCTCGTAAACGCGAATGCCCATCTTGAAGTGCTCTTCGACCTTCTTAATATCTTTCAGGGGAATTCCCTTACTATCCGGTCCGTTATCGTGACCGAGATATTCGTTAGCTAGAGTTCGTGCCTTCTCACAACAGCGGTCTGGTCTCCCTCCACGGTGGATGGCTATGCACCTAAACAGACACAAGTAGTCGTCGTACGTGTCGACGGAATACATTCCCTTTTTCTGTCTTAACCAGTCTGGGAGTTTTCCCGCTCCCATGAGAAGTTGTTGAGCGTCGATGATCATCTTCACCTCGACCGATATCCAACGAACGAAGGTCCATTTTGTGTTTGGTCTATCAACTTTGTCGATGTCCATTCGACCTTTCTCTCTATCGGTTATCCAACTCTCCGCTTTGGAAATCTCGTTTATCCACGGACTGCCCTTTGATTGTTTGTGATAGATCATCGTTTCGTCGTTCTCGATGTTCCTAATACGATACGAGCACGAATACCTCAGATAACACGCCGTGGTCATCTCTGGACGAATTTTATTCATTATGCGATTAGCGATCTCCCCATCTACCCCCCTCTCGAAAGTCCATACTATCTTCCTCCTACCCCTATCAACAGTTTCCCTAACTTCGGCTTCTTCGGCGAGAATCCTGGGACCCTCCTCCACCAAAGCTCTGGCGATATCTCTCCTACTCTTAGGAGGTCTCCCAACCAACCCTTGATAAATCTTATTGTAGTACGCCTTGTATAGTGGTTTTCTACGCGCGCTGGGATCTTCTTTTACACGCTGCGCGTAAGCAGTGGCACGCAGACTGGCCGTCGTCTCGTTCTCCAATTTCTCGGAGCGTTTTTCAGGGTCAGCGGGCAGTCGTCCGGTCGAAACCGCACGTCGCAGCCTCTCCTCGTAGACGACGGCTCGCGCGTCACTTATCCTATCTGCTATATCTTTCTTGAGTCTCAAACCTCTTAGGGAAATTCCCCAACTCTTAGCTTGCTCTCTCATTTGCTTTATGGTAGACATTATACTGAGTATAACCAATAGATTTTTATCTTCAATAGGGTGTAAGTTTATATTTTATTTGTAATAAATGTATGACAGATTGCTGTAATATACTGAGTATAACATAGGGATTCTTATCTCTAATAGGGTGTATCTTCTCATGTCATAAATATATGGTCTCGCGGTTGATGAAAAATATGTTCTCATACATACCCGCCGAACAGTGGGGAAAATCCAAGTAGTATTATAAGAGTCAACAATGATACCACCATGCGGTGGGAGGCACCGCACGTAGCCGGTGCCTTCTAGAGGGGGGTGGTATCATTGTGACTCTTATATACTACTCAATGAAACAATGCTGTACATGGGGTCAATTAAGCCAAATGCCCGGGGTGATAGCAGTGGGGAAATTAGTCGCTCTAATTGCCACTGGGGGTGGGTGTTGTTTGAAGATTGTGTCAACATCCGCTGCACTTATCATAGTGATTAATTGCCCCGCCAATGGTCCCTGCGACTGAGAAGGTGCAATAAGCCAAACACAACACGGTGCTTATCGGGCGTTTGCGACCAGTGTAGATCCAGTTCAGCCTGTGCATCCGCACAGTCTGAACAGGATCTGCACTTTTCGGCATTCCTTAAAAGAAACACACTATCATGCAATCCAGATCGTATTTAGAATACAGGAGTGTTGTATTTGATTAGGACCTACTGGTCACAAATCACACAAACCCCATTTCTCCAGTAACAGCCACATATAGGACCAATTAAGCTATGTTTAATCGACGTAACCCCCATTTGGCAAAACAACGATGTTCTTCTGGAAAACATCTTAAGTTTTGAACATCAAGTCCAAACATTTTCTATTTATTTGAAACAAGTCAGTAGGCAAATAGATCAGAAATAGAAAATAATCTACTGTCCATGTGGAAATTTTAATTCTTTTTATCTGTCAAAGAACAAAATATGTGATTTATTTATAGTTTAGTATTTGAAAACAGTATTTACGGAACAAGTAAGCTAGTGGACATTCAAGTTACACAATTGTAGTCCTGCAAATTCATCCATGTCAACGAACAAAATATGTGATTTAGTTATATTTTAGTATTCGAAAACAGTATTTACGGGAAAATAAGCGAGTGCACATTCAAGTTACAAAATTTTAGTCCTGCAATATAACATTCATCCATCATTCTACCATGTCTGTCAAATTAGACTCAACCAATCAGCTTGGCATAGGTGTGGACTAGCGGATTCAATATACACCTGCCGCATTATTGTTGACATCCGATTGAGCGTAGCTTCACACGTCTGTCACTGACTAGGACAGATAAACAAAATGGATTTAACCAATCAGCATAGCATAGGTGTGGCTTCATTGAATTCAGAATACACCTGTCCCAATATCCACTTCCATATTTGCCTGCGGTCAAATTATCGGATAAGTTGTTTGCTATTAATAACCTCCGGCGGCATCCGTTTCAACTCGAAATTGTCAAAGCACAAGTATGCTGAAGTAACATTCTGCAATTTACGAAATGTCGGAGATTAGCATTTGTAAAAAGAAAATAGAAATATAACATTTAATTTCACATTCTTTTCTGATTCTGGCTCTGCTGTCTGTTTGACCGTGAATTACAACCGACTTCCGCACAGATAGTCGTCGCAGATGATTGCAACCAACGTATAAATAATCCAAGTATAACTAGGCGAAGGAAAAAATAACGATTAACGTATATATTAAACGCCAAAAACGAAGACATTATGCAATAAATACATGTTGTCCGTAAATCCAAATGATATTATATAAGAAACCTTCATCCACCAATCAGGTAAGCTGTACTACTGCTACGTCATAGTGGTTATTTTTACAGCGCCACCTCGCGCCAATATGTTGCAGTAACAGGAGAGATAAGCGATGACAAATTCATTGCATGGCTCTGTATATGTGTCAGATAAGGAGCGATATGAGAAATCTCAATATCACGAAAAATACAAACGAACCGGAAATGGTCGCCTTTGTTGTTTTTAGAGCATTTTTAAAAAAATAAGTGATAGTTTGTAATGTGACCTTTAATCGTTAAATTACCCATCGCATGCTCCCACCTGCCATCCACTTGCCGGGTTCGGGTATGTGCATGGTACCTATGTCAGAGCGCAACATCTTAATTAGTATCAAAATTAACAAACTACATAAATTCAATTTTAAATTAAATTGATGAAATACTTAAAATCGTTCTTGAAGGAGATTCAGTTTAACCAGGTTCTGTTTTCGCGATACGCTTATGTATTCATCATTTATATATCAACTAAAACAAATTTCTCAGTAATGCGACCATTATGTGCCATTCTTTTACGGATTTCATATTCAGGACAAGTAAAAGTACAAAAAAACTCTTTATTCACCCAATCCATACAAAATGGCATCATGACAGCCAGTTTTCCAGCCGTCACTGCATGACTAACTTCCCCTTGTTTTGCTTAACACATTTATTTCCCTTTGCGGTCACGTTGGTATATGACGTATGCGTAGTACTTCCGAAATGTATGCATAATGCGATTATTACACTTAATAGTTCAACAACTACTTATAACTTCAGTTTATTAGAGCCGTGATATAAACTATATGGGACCCTAGCTGTACTTTATGAATATAAGAATTACCTAGTTACAAACTACATACTGAAATGCGACAGTGGGTGACACAAACTGGACATACTATGCAATGTTCAACAGCCGTACCAGTCTGTATATATTTATATTTACATCGTCAGGTTACAATCTACTTTTCCCTGATAGTATAAATCAATGACCAGACTGGCACCATAGTAGACACTTATCAGAGCTGTCAGGTGCACAGGACTTGGTGCTATGCTGGTAAAATTGTCATAACGTCATTCACATGGGTCATTGTCCACCTACAATAAAACAATGTTGTACATGGGGTCAATTAAGGAAAGCCAAATTCCCGGGATGACGGGCCTGCAGCGGGAACATTAGTCGCTCTAATTGCTACTGGGGGGTGGAGTGCACAGCAGGGCCAGTGACATATCCGCGGCCACTTGTTGTTTGAAGATTGTGTCCACATCCGCTGTACTTATCAGAGCGATTAATTAGCCAATGGTCCCTGCCACCCGGGCAGTGCGACTGAGAAGGCCTGTAAAAAAAACAAAAACAACACGAGCTTATATGGCTTTTGCGACCAGTATAGATCCAGATCAGCATGTGAATCCGCACAGTCTGATCAGTATCTGCACTTTTCGCCATTCCATTAATGAAACACACTAATAAGCAATTTAGATCGTATTTTTACTACAGGAGTGTGACATTTGATTAGGACCTACAGTGGTCACAACTCACACAAACCCCATTTCTCCAGCCACATATAGGACCAATTAATCTATGTTTAATCAATGTATTAAACCCCGATTTGGCAAAACAACGATTTTCTTCTGGAAAACATCTTTAGTTTTTAACATAAAACAATCCAAACATTTTCTATTTATTTGAAACAAGTCACTAGGTAAATAGATTAGAAATAGTAAAGAATTTCAGTTTGTCCATTAATGTATACTGTCCATGTGGAAACTGAACATCTAATTTTAATTATTTTTATTTGTCAAAGAACAAACTATGTGATTTAGTTATATTTGAATATTCGAAGTATTTCCTTTAACAATCACGGAAAAATAAGCGTGGCGACAATCAAGTTACACAATTTTAGTCCTGCAATATAACAATCATGCATGTGTAAAAACAAACACATCAAGATACGAGTTTCGGAACTGTTGAAAGCATCCTGAAGTGCACAGTGTATCTATTCTTCGATGTCTGTTAAACTGGACTCAACCAATCAGCTTGGAATAGGTGTGGCCTCGCGGATTAAATATACATCTGCCACATTATTTTTGACATCCGGCCGGCAACCGTTTGAACGTAGCTTCACACGTCTGTCACTGATTAGGACAGATAAAAACAATGGATTTAACCAATCATCATAGAATATGTGTGGCTTCTTTGATTTCAGAATACATCTGTCCCAAAATCCACTTCCCTATTTGCCTGCTGTCAAATAATCGGATAAATTGTTTGAAATGCCGAACTATTAATGACATCCGGCGGCATACGGTTTGAATGTAGCTGCACACGAGTGTCACTGATTATGTCAGCTCAAAATAAAGAATTAATTTCAACCCGAAATTGTCAAAACACAAGTATGCTCAAGTGATGCGTATCTGTCGTCCCCCCCGAATCGACTGTCTCGGCGGCGCCCGAGCCCTTCACCTGAGTGGGGATAGCTAGCTCTCCTCATCTCGAGGGCAGCGTCGTCGTCGCTTTCGCTGCAAAGCATTGCGGAATCAATGTACCAAGTGTCGGAGATTATGTCAGGATTTTGTAAAAAAAATAATACCAATTTAACATTTCATTCCTATTTTTTTTATGATTCTGGCTCGGCTGTCTGCTTGACCGTGAATTAGAACCGACTTCCTCACAGATCGTCATCGCCGACGTATAAATAATCCAAGTATAACTAGATTAAGGAAAAATAACGATTAACGTATACTGGTATATTAAACGACAAAAACGAAGAAATTATGCAACAAATAAGTGATGTCCGTAAATCCAAACGATATTCTATAATAAACCTGTAACCACCAATCAGGGAAGCTGTACTACTGCTACGTCATAGTGATTATTTTGACAGCGCCACCTCGCGCAAGTAGGTCGCAGTAACAGGAGAGATAAGCGATGACAAATTCATTGCCTGTCTCAGTATCGGTGTCAGATACGGTGCGATATGAGAACTCTCAATATCACGATTAATACAAACGAACATAAATAGGTTATTATGGTCGCTTTTGTTTTTTTAGAGCATTTTGAAGAAAATAAGTGATATTTGGCAATATGACCTTTAAAATAAATTTATAATAACGTGAAGATGCACATGGGTGAAAGATCTGCTACGGATGGAACTGGAGGTTTTGCACAACTTCGACCCAAAACTATTGACAAATAAGGCTGATTTAAATTAACTGTAATTAGACACCTGTTGTGAAACCCAACATCTCATCAGTAAATATATACGTAGACAAATCATTGCTACAGTAACTGTGGTGTTTCAATAACGTTTGCGCTCAATGCAAAGTTCTTGATTCGGTGGCTTCAATTGCACGTATTTTTATTAAGTTAAAAATGACGAACAACGATACTAGTTCAGGCTTTTGAAAATTCAAGAATAGAAACAGTATACATAAAACGCGGGTGAGTGGCGAATTACGCCGTAGACAACATGATCCCACGTGTCGTAGGCAGGGAGTGTGGTATTCCTCTCCCACTTTAATGATAACAGCTGAAAATAAATCATTCTCACCACCAGACGCTTTGAATCCGAAAGCTCGCTATAGCGGTTTATGCCAACAGTGCACATCCAGATGAGCAGGCACTGTTTGAAAATAATTTTCATATTTTTAAGAGCAAACAAACACACCCTTTTCGTAAATGGACTAGTCTGAAAATCATTTCGGTCCGGAATTTGACATATAAAAAAGTCAATTCCAGTTACTTGGGCGTGAAATGGTAAGGTATTTCCTGATCTTTACATCGATGAGATGCAGTGACAAAAATAGCACTATTGAATTATAGGCCGGAATAGATCATGATCCGATAACGCAGTTCTCATGGTACGGAGCCCCACAGGACGTATACTTATTGTTTTATTAATTCGTTCCCACGAAATAACAATTCGTTCCCACTAGAACGAATTGTTTATATCGTCGGAACGAATTGTTAATTGGAAGGAACGAATTGTTAAATTGAGGGAACGAATTGTCATTTCGTGGGAACGAATTGTTAATTCAAGATAACGAATTGTTATATCGTAGGAACGAATTTTTAATTCGGGGGAACGAATTGTTAAATTGAGGGAACGAATTGTTATTTCGTGGGAACGAATTGATAAAAAAAACTCCATGTCCCCTGCGGGGCTCCGTATCATGGCGACTGATACAGTTGTGAAGTTTTCTTTAGATGTAACAAGAATATTTCCTCCAGAACAATGACCTACATATACTAATATAGGCATATAATGTGTAACCTATACATCTGTTTCCAGAACAATACTATAACATAGCGGTGACGGTGACGGTGACGCGGTGACGGTGACGGTGACGGTGACTGTCAAACGTTTCAAGCATGTACTTGAATCCCAATCTGTCAATCAGCAATTTTGATTGGCTTATCGAACTGCCTGATTTTGGGTACAAATTTCACGACCGTCTTCAGATATTTTCATAATCACGGATCTTATTTAGACTGCATGGATATGCACATTGAACGCACACCTAACATGTGGCTGTGGCTTATGAGGCTTATGACATTTGTGGCAAGTGTGGTTCCAAATCTGCTAGCAGACTTTTGCAGCATGATAATTTGTTTATTGTTGGCTGGAATGATGACTAGTATTTCATTGATTGAGTGGTATACTGTACAAATACTAATGAGACTGCGCGGATGTGCAGGCTGATCTGGATGTACACTGGTCACAGAGACGTCGTACGCCCCATTCCTCCAATCACACTTACACATAAGCCATATAGTGTCCTTATTACGTAACGGATTTTGATGAAATATGGCGCAGCAAACGCGTCTTCGTGAGCTGCATTTGGTGGTCTCTGTATTTTCGCCCAAACTTCTGTCGTTTTTGTGAAGAATCAATATGTCCGTGTCTCCGACACGGAAATCGATTCTTCGCAAAAACGACTTAAGTCTGTGCCAAACTCCCTAGACCACCAAATGCAGCTCATGAAAACGCGTTTGCTGCCCCATATTTCATAAAAATCCGTTGCATATTAAGGAAAATATCAAATAATACTTACTTTGGAGTGGGCGGCGTTGTTGTTGTTGTAACCACGTGATCATGCACCTTGTAAGCAAGTTGCAATTTATGCAGGATGGGCAGGTGGAAGACTCGGAACTAGGACCCAATACTTGGTTCATTTGGAAAACGTTACCCCACCCACCAATTCCCATATACAAAACCTCAGCCTTTCACAGGCTGTAAGGCATAGTGTATGGAAATGGTGGGTGGGGTAACGTTTTCCAAAATGAGCCAACTATTGGGTCCTACGTCCGAGTCGTCCACATGTGGCAGGATGTTGATGCACATGTGCCTTTTCTCTTTTCTCTATTCATGTATTGTGACAACTCATTACGGCTGAAATGTATCGTCACACAAGAATATTTCCTCCAGAACAATGACCTACATATAATGATATAGGCATATAATGTGTAACCTATACATCTGTTTCCAGAACAATACTATAACATAGCGGTGACGGTGACTGTCAAACGTTACAATCATGTACTTGAATAGTTATATCGGCGCTTGGAGTAATGGGCCATTGGGGGTAACGGGCCAATTCTAATATCTTAAATTGCATGACCGTCACCAGCATTTTTAAAAACGGTGTTCGACTTGCAGCTGTTATGTGAAACAACCCAAAATCTGTAAGAGGTTCACGGTGGACCCCTTACATATTTTGGTTGCTTCACTGTCCCGGAGAGGTTTTGATTTCTAGAAGCCGAACTGCTGCATTCGGTTCTGATCATTCTCATAACACCCATAATATGGAGACAAATGTAACAAACATTGTTTTTTCACGATGTCTGCCAAATTTGGTCTGTAAAAGTCTGTTTTCTCACGATACCTACCAAATTGGGTTGGTAAAAGCCTGTTTTCTCACGATGCCGACCACATTCCCTTTATCATAAGAATGTATACTTTGTTACATACACCTGTTGCCCCTTTACACTGTGTTACAAAAGACACATAGCATGTAACCCATGTTACCAATGCATACTAGCGGTTACAAATGGACATTTGTACAAAAGATGCGGATTTTAGACCATATATGTAATCAGCTCATCTGCTTAAATAAACGGTATATATACAGCTGATTACCGTGAAATAATGCACTCTTGACTGGTCCTTGTGCTAAACAAACATAGTGAGCGTAGCGAACGGAGTTCGTTGAGCCGTAGAACCCAAACACGAGGGCATTATTTTAAGAAGATCAGCTCACCTGGTTAAATAAACAGTTTAAGTATTACGTTTCACAAATTAATAATAGTGTATGAAAACAAGCGAACTATAAAATATGGCCTGTCTACGCACTTAATTAGGGTCCCTATTTGAGAAACTGTTACAAAAACGTTCAACTAAATGAAAAACTTTCAAAAAATAAACGGACGGACAGACAGACAGACGGATAGACAGACAGGGCGAAACATAAAGGACACCGCCGATTCTCGGCGGGGCCCTAATTAAGCGTAAAACACGACCAGGAGTTGTGTGACCTAATTTCTGGAGGCGGGCGGTCGTGAAGTTCACTGTCTCGCGATTCAGAGGGTGTGTCCTAGAACATGATCTGATTGGCTGAAGAAAACGTCATTTCGACGTACCTGACGTCATTTCTCCATAAATTTGAAACACGAGAGTGGTGTATAAGTTTGGGATCACGTGGTGTGGGATCACGTGGAATCAAGGTGTGGGATCACGTGGTTTCCGAACCATATTTTCCGACGTGACGTAATCTGTGACGTCATTTTTACAGTAGATTTTTTTTTAAATCTTCCTAAAAAACGGACGGATTTTGGTGATATTTGTAGCGC
This sequence comes from Conchocele bisecta, assembly GCA_029237695.1. Lineage (NCBI taxonomy): Eukaryota > Metazoa > Mollusca > Bivalvia > Lucinida > Thyasiridae > Conchocele > Conchocele bisecta. The sequence goes on from CM055278.1 coordinate 78,967,738, forward strand.
ACCAAATACGATGGCATATGTGTTTCATGGGTGCTCTGAAAGTTATTACAATAACTTAATCGAGTACAGTTTATTTCTTACATTCACCTGATCAACTGTGTTTTTATTTACATTTACGGTAACCGTTTCTTCGTCAAAACCACAGAATTATGAGATTAAAATAGCCTATGCAATAACGGGCAACGTGTACCGCATTTGCTGCGGTATATTTAATAAAAAATATGTCATTCCATTAGAAAGATATTAAATGAAATCTACTGTAAACACATCTAAACAAACATATGACGTCACGCAGTTCGGAAACACGTGATCCCACACCTTGAGAACGAGACGCTCGTGATAGTGAGACATAATGTATTGCCGTGATTATTATTCGATACAATTGTTACAAAGATTCATTGTAAATTAATTAAACTGATCCAATTAGAAGCGGGAAAGTGTCACCGCACATTGAAACATATGGTTATTAAAATAATGTAATCGAAGTGCAACACGTCTTTCAGGAATTCCTTACTAAGGCCTGTTTCTCAGTCATTTCATCATCATGTCAGAAGTTGTCGCATCAGTCATTTCCGTGGGAGAGTGAATAAGACACATCGGGTGTCGAAATACAGTTTGAAAAGGTGCTACCGCTTGTTCCATCGTTAAACCAACTATGCGTCGGTGCATTCCGTCCGACAAATAAGTGATTCAAGTGGTAGAACGCTCTCACTATCGACTATTTCCAATAGAATGAACCGCTGTCTATTTGTTCTGTCAAACCAGCCAGAGGCGTTGTCAGAACTGGAGTAAGCGTTTTAGGATCGGAATGACATTGCACATATTCTTGGATCGTCTAGTCCGCTCCATGCAGCAACGGTGTCAGAACAGCTATGCAGGATTTGGACATGCGCGCTATCAACTTCGAGAACTGACGTTTAACCATATGTGGCTGTGAATGGAGAAATCTGGCTAATGACAGTACGGCTAGTCTGGTTCACTACGCTAGCACACTTTATAATAAAATCTGCTTATATCATAATTATATATGTACTGTTCGTCAGAATCATGGCGGGTGTTTTCCTAACGGAATGGCAAACACTGCAGACCTTGATAAGACAATGCGGATGCTGAGACTTATAACAAAGACCATTAGTACAATTCCTGCAGTCACAGTCATATGTACCAAATATATGTGCTTCGTTCACTCAAACAATGAAAGGACTGAAGTTGTAACTTCGGAAAGTAGATGAATGTGTTGGAAAATTACTACCAAACAACCATATTTTGTTCTATGTCTATGGCGTTATTTTTTTATAAACAGCTTACCAATACAGGGTAACTTTTTACGATAGTATACTTCGGTTTCTCTGTTTATTCACACATGTCCAATAATCGGACAATAATAAAACAACAACAAATTAACATTTTAAAAAAAAATCGCATTATCTCAACTACCTGTTTTTGTGGCGTACAATACACATATACACATAGTATGGTCTACACTAATTGCGAACAGTAACTTTTGCAATCTACTCCCGTACCCTCCATAGCCAGACTGGACGGTACGTGAGTAGATTGTATTGCAATAGTTACTGTTCGCAACTAGCTCTATTTGTTGTAGCGTTTGGTCAATATTCTAATGTATATTTAATACATTTTCAGTTTTATATGTAATTGATATGACTCATTATGTGATCTTGGATTCCCCGTAGAGTCTCTAGTGGGCCCTGCCTAGTCTGTGTTTGCACATGCAGCGAGCCAGTGGCTGGACGGTGGGGGCAAGACAGTGTCGTGTCTGGTCGGGGCTGCATGGTTGGTGTGGTAGGGGCGGCAGCAATGGGAGGTATCACAGGTGGCGCTGTTGTATCCACACATGGCTGTAACCGGTGATGCTTGGCCGGAAACTCTTGAATGTCTCTTTCTAAGCTCAAATCATCGGCACAAGAGTTTATCTTCCGGGACTCTCAGTCTAACTTGATGCGCTTTGCTGGATATTCTTGCAGGTCTGCTTGTATGTCGAGTAAATCTGGACAATATTTTCTCTTCGATCGCTGTACTTGAGGCTCTTTTCCAGGTAATGAAGACGAGTCCGTCGCTTGACTCCAGCACTCGGTGAAATCACACATGAGTCTATTTCCATTGGCAGGTGAAGTCCTTGTAAATGGGAATGAATTGATTGGCAATGACGGAATGACAGCTACATCATTATTGACAGTAGCCTTTCATCTGTCCATCGGGGCTATAGACTGGCCTACTTGTTTTGCACAATTCCCTTCTGCCTTTATGTGCCGCAAGGAGACAAATTTTGTTTGTTGCCCTACTTCTTTGGGGCAAGGCGTATCTGCCTTTATATGCGTTAAGGATACAATTTGTGGGTTTGGTCCTAGTTCTCTTGGACAATACGTGTCTGCTTTTATGTGAGACCATGTTTGGTGTTGGTCCGACATCATTGAGACAAGACGTGTTTGCCTTTATGTGCCGTAGGGAGATAATGTTCGGCGCCGACATTTCCATGGGAGACGGCTGTCTACGGGGTGGGTGGGTGACGCTGATACCACTGCACCTTGCTGCGGTGGGGCGCATCTCTACGTCATATCCGACCACGTGCGCGTTCTGTATCTCGTGTGTTGTTGTCGCGCGTATGATGTGAGTTTGTAAGGTATATGCAGACAGAGATGATACCAGTTCCTCCATCGAAATGTCGTCTAGTGTTGGACATGGCGGTGCTGATTTGGCTATTGACACGTCTGTACTTGGCGGCGGCATCTGCTGTTTTCGCTGGACAATTGAAGGTCGAAGTGAATACCTTGGCTCGAACGACGGTATGTACGGGTGCCGCGAATATGCTTGATTATTTGGCAGACCAGCTGGGGGCGATCGATTTAATAGAGGTTTTGGCTCAAAAGACGGAACGTACGAAAGCGGTTCCGACATCGGATTGGGAGGCAGAACGGGCTTTATCGTTGGCGGCGGTGCATCTGGGGGTGACTTCGGACGACCGGGGCTCCATGCATGTTGTGGTGACTTAGGCCGCGCGGAGCGCCGGGACAGCTGGATGACGATCCTCCCAGTGGGCGGAGTCGTGGTCGGCGTAGACGGACGACTGCAGTCGGACGAACTGCTGCACGAACTGCTAGACGAACTGCTCGACAAGCTACTAGATGGCGACGATGATGACGAGGAGCACGAATAGCTACTTGATGACGCAGACGCGCGTGGTGGACGGGAGGGGTTGTCGTCTGTCAGCCCGGCCGGAAGGTACGACCCGAGCTCATCTCGGCCGTCATAGCTGGCGGCGAGTGGCGGCAGATCCGTATCCTCGTGAACGGAGGCCGGTGGGCGCTTGGACGCATAGCTGTTGGTGCGCACCTGAAACAGTGAGAAATAATACAATAGTAATATGGAACGGCAAATACATGTATACATAAACTCAAATAATTAATTAGAGCTAGCATTAAATATTTAGAGCTAGCATTAATTGTTTGACTTTATGTAAATTTTGCCTTCCTGGAGCGCCGAATGTACATAAACTCAAATTTAGAGCTAGCTCCAAATTATTTAGACCTCTTCAAATGATTTGGAGCTAGCTCTAAATATTTAATGCTATCTCTAATTGATTAGAGCTAGCATTACTTATTTCAGTTTATGTAGAGTTGGTGTTCCCTGGTTGTAGTAAGGCTATTGAATGACGAAATGACACAGTCCAGGAGCGTCGGAACAGGTCCGGTAGGTCCGGCCACTGCCGGATCAATAATTTTAACATATATATAATTCATGTATAAACAAGAGGGCCATGATGGCCCTAATTCGCTCACCTGACTCCATGAACACCAGAGGAGAATGTGACATTGAGTTCATGTGTTTTAAAAAATTTGTGCTATTTTTAGATGGCGGTCGGGTGATCTTGGATAAAGCGATGACTCTCATTTTACCAAATCTGAAAATGCTTCACCCAAGGATCTTAATTTACTATGAAGTTTGGCCAGCATTGGACATGTGGTTCCTGAGAAAAAGACGTTCAAAATCTCGAATAAATGGACCTTTTGGCGGCCATCATGGATGACATAATCATCCGATTCCGAAAAATATTGCACCAGAGCAATCGCCTCATCGATACCTTCAATTTGATATATGACATGAGCATATTCGGTCAAAAATAAAATTTGACCCCACGGGCCACGTCCATTTTTGACCTCAGGGTCACCATTTTAACACATTTGAAAGAGCATTCTACATCGATCATTCTTACCAAGTTTCGTCGAAATCCGGCTGGCGGTTCATAAGAAGAATATTTTTTAAGAATTTGTGCTATTTTTAGATGGCGGCCATCTTGGATTAGCGACGACCTCCGTTTTAACAAATCTGAAAAGGCTTCACCCATGGACCATAACTGTGAAGTTTGGCCACCATGGGCCAAGTGGTTCATGTGAAGAAGAATTTTGAAATCTCTAATAAAATAACGACCTTTTGACCTTTCGGCAGCCATCTTGGATGACATCACCATCCAATTTCGACAAAAAATATACCAGAGCGATAGCCTATTTGATACCTTCGATTTGATATAGACATGACCATATTCGGTCAAAAATTTTTTTGACCCCACGACCCATGCCCATTTTTGACCCCAGGGTCACCATTTTAACAACTTTGAAAGAGCATTGTACATCGATCATTCCTACCAAGTTTCGTCGAAATCCGGCGGGCGGTTCATGAGAAGAAGATTTTTTAAGAATTTATGCTATTTTTCGACGGCGGCCATCTTGGATTAGCGATGACCTCCATTTTAACAAATCTGAAAAGGCTTTACCCATGGACCATAATTTTTAAGTTTGGCCACCATGGGCCAAGCGGTTCATGTGAAGAAGAATTTTGAAATCTCTGATAAAAGAACGACCTTCTGACCTTTCGGCGGCCATCTTGGATGACATATCCATCCAATTTCGACAATAAATGCACCAGAGTGATCGTCTCGTTGATACCTTCGATTTGATATATAACATGACCATATTCGGTCTAAAACAAAATTTGACCCCAATTTTACCCCATGGGCCACGCCCATCTTTGACCCCGGGGTCACCATTTTAACAAATTTGAAAGAGCATTGTACATCGATCATTCGTGGCAAGTTTCGTCGAAATCTGGCCAGCGGTTCATGAGAAGAAGATTTTTTTAAGAATTTGTGCTATCTTTAGACGGCGGCCATCTTGAATTAGTGATGTCCTCCATTTTAACAAATTTGAAAAGGCTTCACCCATGGACCATAACTTTTAAGTTTGGCTACCATGGGCCAAGCGGTTCATGTGAAGAAGAATTTTGAAATCTCTAATAAAAGAACGACCTTTTGACATTTCGGCGGCCATCTTGGATGACATAACCATCCGATTTCTCTCGGCGAGACGGTTCAACTGAGTGGTAACAACATACACTTTGGGTGGTCTGTTCTGTTCTGTTCTGTACACTTTGGGTGGGTAGCGGGGGCACCCAGTAGATTCGCCGGACATTAACATATCAAATTCCATTCCAGTTACTTAGGGGTGAAGGGGTCAATAAGTACATAGTTCAGTATTAATCGTGAGGAGATATGAGGGATCCTAGCTAGTTATCTCCCTTTGATTTGATTTATAGAAATCCGGTCCAAATAATAAAGTTAGGGCCTTATTTCTTGTAACAAGGGCGAATGTATCAGGAATTGTTGTGAAAAGGAACCATTGTAGTGTTTTTAACGATAGTTGATCAGATAATAATGCATGTTTATGATTGCAAGAGACGTATGTCACAGAATGGTCATATGCCTGATTTATAGTGGAACATCTCTAAACCGTTTAGAGAGATTTCACTGTACATTGAATTTTATTAACGCATAATTCTTGAAATATGGACATTTTGAGTTTGAGGTAATTTTCCTATCCGATATACATGTACAATGTATTCAATTTCGTACCTCAGTAGGACCTGGAGCTGCGGGTTTCTGTGCGGCCGACCCGTGCTCCTGCAGGATATCTGTGTGACAGTATGGCTTCGCTGAAATGACATGCGGAAATGAATACATATAGTAAATAGGCAACCGGATAATGTTGCATACCCTTAGAAACAGGATGTTAAAACATGAATATTCGTATTTCTAGTATCTGTAGCATATTTCACCAACATTGCAAAGTATACTTATCTAGCAAAGTATACTTTGAGGGAGAAATTTTCAATTTAAGGATAAATTTATTAATTTTTATTATACTGAATTTATTACATTATCACAGCCATTTTGGCTGTGATAATGTAATACATTCAGTATAATAATTCTGCATACTTTTAATCATCAGATATATGCAGTCAATTTCGAGGAAAATAAATGATTACTCCCTCAAAGTATACTTTGCTAGATAAGTATACTTAGCAATTCTGATTAAATCGGCTACTGGTTGTACATGTATATGATTAATACATGTGCATTGTAATATTGTTGTTAACATTAGAAGAATATGTGACAATGACAACAGCCAGGTCTTCTGCAACCTGGTACTAGGAACACAACTGTGAAATGGGGCTTATGGGATTTATGATCAGTCTAGCTCCTCACCTTCTAGCACAGTCCTTCGGCTTGGTAATCAGATATAATTTGTTAGAAGTATGCTAGATATTTCATCGACTGATTGGCGATCAGTGTAGATCCTGATCAGACTGTGTGGAAAAGTCATTCACTGAAAATAGCGGCGCCCCTCTGGTTCACCGGGCGCCACATTTTAAAGAATCAATTATATTAATGTATGGGGCTCAAGCGCGGCGCCCTACGAACCCCGCTAGTTACATAATGCTCAGTTACAAAAGGAAATATCAATAACAAATGCTTCCGGCAGACCAGAGACTACTAAAAATGTTAGTAGAAAAATCCTACTGGCTGCAAGAATTGGGTGGGTTTGGTGTGGGGGGGGGGGGGGAGGAGGGGTCAGCATCGAACCTCCCCCTGACGACGTCCTTGCTCACTTACATAACATAGACTACATCGTGCCACGATATATAGCCCATGGATGTGAATTGGTGGGTGGAGTAACGTTTGGGAATTTGGCATTTTCTGGGGTCGACAAGAAACACGTTCGGTGAGTTATGTGAGGAGGGGGATGTAGGGTGGGGGTTGTGCGGAGCACGTCCTGGAGAATCGATATAAGAAAAAATATGAAATTCATTTCTCTATTTCCGAAATTAGAAAAAAAAATATGGAAATGTGGCCTATCGAAACACGAATGCCTCCGCTGGCAGCCAATTAAACGAGGCACATTTGAAAACACAGAGGGCTAGAGAAGCATGGATTTGTCACAGCATGAAAGCAGACCATCATAACAATGGGTGGGTGAAATATCAAGCAGAACCATGAAAGGAAACAGACATTATAAGACACTTACCCGAGTTTGGAACGCACCAAGTATGTGACCTTGACCCTGGGCTTAGCGGGGGCAGGACGATCGTGAATTTTTCACACGGCGAAAGAGGACCATTAGAGCAATGTGTGTGTGAAATATCAAGCAGATCCGTGCAAGGAAACAGAAATTATAAGACATTTACACCTAGCGTTATGGTTTCGGGACGTACGGACGGACGGGACGTATGGGACGCCGGTAACACCATATGCCCCCCCCCCCACCCCTCACCATTCGGTGGCGGGGGCATACAAATATTTTCACATTGTCCCCGTTTTCACATTGTCCTCATTTTCAGGTGTGCATGCTGTGGGCCATTGTCGGACAATCCACGGTAAGTGGATACATTCTACAGTAGAACCTATCTAAACCGGACACACAGACGGTCTCTGTATCTTTAATTGTATGGGTTTCATTGTCATCTATCTCTGATGATAATGCATTGACATATTCATATGTCTAATTTATAGTGGAACCTCTCTAAATCTAGAGAGGTTTCACTGTACAATCGAATGGCTATTAATGCCCAACTGTCGGAATTAAATCAGTGTCGACTTCACGAGGATGGGATCAATGTTTTCCCATAGGGACGACAATAGGTGGCCGACCTGTGTGACAAACTATTTGTGGGTCTCTGTCGTCCGGCGGTGTTTTTGCTTGTTTTGTTTGTTGGGGTTTAACGACCTATTGAACGGCTACGGTCATTTAAGGCCGCGCAAACGGGTTCGATCCCGTATTCAACCTGCTGCATTGGGAGGGTGGCGGGTCACAACATCAGAACGGAGTATTTACATTGAACAAATATATATCCAGCCCTGAAATTAGAATAACCTGACCTGGTGCCAGGTCCATACCACACCAAAGCCACTTAGTGGAATATCTTAGCCCACACAAACATGGGTAGTGTGCACTTTGTGATACAAGTGCCACATTCGGAACAGATCTACTTTAACATGTCCTAAACCATAAAAGCCCAGGACCCAAGCGATCGATCAACCCAAATTCAAGATGGCCGCCAAAATTCAAAATGGCCGACCACATTATTAATGTTTCTCTTTCCAACCTTCTAGAAGTGACACTGAGGCAAACTGTGTGTCTATATTACGGTTTTAAGAGACAAGGACATATAGTATATATATAGTAGACGTAGTTTTAATGGCTTCTAATATTCAAAATGGCCGCCAAAATGACAGTATTCCCTTTTTTCAGCTCTGCCGAACCTTCTAAATGTGAACATGATGAACAATAATGTCTATATATACTTTTTTTCTGTTTTATTGTGGTTCTAAAAAACAGAAAAAAACATAGTGTGATAGTTATCCTTTAATTTGGTTGGGTTAACTAGCTGTACATTGATTGTTTATTGAAAGTTAGGTACCAGCCACTGTTTAAGTGGCTACATAAAATACTACTATTGATATGTCAATGTTTCTAGCTAGCCGAGATCGATCGACACGCATGTATATTATGTTATGGTTTCATGACAAATGAAATTGAAAGTACATAAAAGACATGTGGTACATATATAATAATGATATTATATGAGTAATAACCTGCACAAGTATAGGTGATTATCTTTGCAATCAATGTAGACCAAAATAAGTCATATATTTATGTGGAGTCAGATCATAGTTTCCAGTTCACGCAACCAATTAGTTGAAACATATATTGGCTTTACGAAAAAAAGACACGAATAGTGTTAACAATTTAGTGTGATTGATTAGCTTGGTCTACATTGGACAACGATAAAACACATTATTGTAGATCACTGCTCATATAATTAATTGTGTAATAGCATTATATAACCATTGTCACACCAATTGGTTATATTTATCCATATATAATGGAACTCTCTATTGCATTGCAATGACAGCATAATATGTATACGTATTATGACAGAGTCACTCATGGTATCACTGTTATGTACCATCTTACTCGTGACATCCACCCTGGCAAGTACATAGATCAGTACATGATAATTCGTTACGCCTGCATTTACAGAGGCCTCTGCATGCCTTTTTGCATCCACATTTTATGAGCTCCTGGCACATCTTAACTGATTCTGCCGGAGATGTCCAGAATGGATGCCAGCAATCACCAGTATCCTCCCATCCCCAATATGCAGGGCTGAGAATTGTGGGGTCAAGGACAAGAGATTGTTCCCAAACATATCATCCTTGGTATATGGAACGCTTGCAATGCTCTTGCAATGCTGCTTCGGTTGGAGGAATGTTTCCAATTGCCCTTGAACCTTGTGAGAACAGCTGCTTTCTTGCGCAATTAACGTTGCTCTGATCAGATGTTCTGCTGTACAGGAGCACCACGAAATGCTGAATGGTGTCATACTCATCAGCAGACATTTTCTCAGGAGCATGGGCAAGACTAATCAAAGCATATGTCAGCTGTGGAAACACTTTCCATACGTCCCAACATGATTTCTTCCAAAGTCCAGCAAAGAATGAGACTGTGTCACAGCATGTGAGGCTGTGAAACATTGGCAATGCCTTCGCCCTTTGCAGACCAATATTGGAGATGATAATTATGGTCACCAATGTACCTGCAAGATTTCCCATTTCCGAAAGCTATCCACAGCTCTTCGATATTAAGATGGCACATGATTGACACAGCTAGCACAACAACGTATGTATCTGTTGTGCGAATGGTGATTTTGGAGTGGCCCTGATTCACACAATTAGCTGGATGAACCATGATTCTAGAATTGGCCTCTTCATGGATGCATGGTACTATGCCAGATGTGTCTAATTCGGGATCAGAGCAAATCACACTGGTGTCAGAGGTCGTTACAATGACCTTATCAATATCATGCTGTACATCATTGATCAAATACTCAGCAAAGAAAGATTGTCAGTTTGAGGGAATTGGTGTTGTAGGAAAAACATGTCTATGCTCACCTGTGCCCCATTTGTTCCTTGTTGCTTTTTTGAGACTGTTCACAATGTATCTATCCCAAACAATGTCCAGTCTTTGTATGTGTTTGAGACGTCTTAGGACATCTGCTGCATAATCTCTGACTGTCTTTGGAACACTGGTTCCTCCTTTTTTATGTGGTAGCATATGTACGATGGCAGCACCATTGTGTATTTCTGCTTCCACTGTTGGAAACAGTGCATCGTATTCAACAACATTACCGGGCATAGTTGATTGTAGGACCGTCAGCAGGTCAGCCTTTGAGCCAGTACGCATCTCGCCCATGTCAGTCAATGATTGGGGACATGTCTGGTTTTCATACTGAAAGAACTCATCAGAGAGATTGCTATTACGTGACAGGCAATACACAATCTGGAAAACAGCGCTGTGTTACCTTTGAGAGATGCTATCTGGGTTTTTGTTCGGCTAAGTGTTTTCTTAGTAGGTGTTCTGAACAATGTAAACTTGTTCTTTGAAATTGTGTCTGTCACCGGTTTTTTACATAATACTAACCTCTCAGTGACATAGGTTTCATACAGTGTTCTGCCAGTTTCTTCTATTGTCTGGACCTGTTGTGCCACATATGTGTTCCTTACTACTTTCGTGTGAACAGTTAAAAGCTCGGATGCATGATCAAGAAATGGGTTATCCATGTATTTCAACACTTTCACCATGTCACTGACATTGCTTTCGAACTCAACTTGGGTGGATTTGGATTGTTCATGGTGCTTTGTATCGTCTCTGTGGTGTGTACTATCAAATTCATTGATAACACGAGCGATTTCTGCTCCAGCGACCATCCACCTCAGGAGAGCACTTGGATTCTCCGTTAATCCAACAGCACCACCATCACCCTTTATCAGCAGATTCATCTGCTCATGGTTGTGGTCCATTGCAATGGAAGAGAACTGATGGTTGCTCTTCTGGACTGTAAAGTGTCCTGTCATGAACTGACGGTATAAACTGGGGTCCTTATGTTCAAGCTGAACAATGTCTCGTATGTGCACTGGCAGCCATTGAGCATAGCGAGTGTGGTTGAGAGCAAACATCCACGGAGCTAGTTTGGCTAAGCTCTCAATATACAACTCAAACTTTCCTTGTCTCAGATATAGAGCTATACTCTAGAACGTGAACTGTGAGGATGTATTTGACTGCAGTGCACCAGTCCTGAAACGGAAGTGGGTCATCTTTCTCAACTGTCTTATACACCTCATATGCATCCATCTGGATATTAAAGAGAGTGGCTGCGGTTACTTGATGGGCCCATCTTGTCCGAGTAATGTGGCCGCTTTCTAGCACCGAGTGTGCTCTGCCTGGGGTAGTAATGTTTGCTTTGGTGAGTGCATTAATCCACCCGCTACCTTCTAACCAGTCCACAATCACTCGCAATGCAGACATCTCAATGTGTAGACCTCCCATTACAATAACAAATTTATATTCCCCATATATCTGGCCATCTCCACTGTATGTGTTTGCTAATAGCAAACAGGGGCTGGTCGACAGTCATGACAGGTGTCTGACCTGGATTCATATGTGCTACAGAAACCTGAATCATGTCTATAGCGTGTCGTATCATAGATACAGTATGTGCATTCTCATGGAACAGGGACAATAAAGCACTAATGCACTTTGGCCGGACACTTACTTCTGATATGGAGGCATGGTGAGCAGGCCATGAAACAAACTCATCATCTAGTGCATTTTGTACTTTTTGCAACCATTGGCTTCCATCATTGACTGATGCACTAATTCCCTGAGAACCTGGCGATACAGTACCAATAGAAGCAGGTGCAAATATTTCATGCATACCAACTGGTGGCACGTCTGTGTAAATGTCTGGTAATGGACATAGTTTAGTGTTGCAGACGCCTGTGCCAGTAACAATAGGCACAGACCTGTTTTCCCCAGGACCATCAACTGTTGGGTGTTGTGTAAGAGATATCGCTGTCCCATGACAACTATATTTGGATTTTCGAGCGCTGGGATTATGGTCAATGTTATCAGTGGCTCCTGTTGTGACGAGACCTGACCTAAGAGTAGGACAAACCACATTGTGCTCATGGTAATGGTTGCATACCCTATTGAAATCTTGAAATGGTAAGAAGCCGTTTTACGATATGCATATTCCATAGGAGTGAAACATGTATACTAGTTCTTTTTGTTCGTGTTTGTGCATGTATCAACAAACCCATGTATATCGGGAATGGAGTTCCTCGTTCATGATTGTGCTTCCTGATGTAAGTCTAAGGCGATCTGCGATCCCAATGCATTAATTCACGTATTGGTCGGCATTATCACATTTCAAAATATACATATTAAAGGCACACATTCATACCAGTAGTGGGACAATGGACCTTAGTTTGATATTGATCACATGTTATCTAATGTTGTTGTTGTTATGGATGTTGTTATTAGGCCAATATACAGCACTAGTTTTCTTTGGCACCAATGTAGATTGAAAGTACTGATACATGTGTATTAAATTTATAGTTCTGTGTTATCCAGATCCCGAGTCGAATTTAAACAGTATTATGTGCACAATTTTAGAATATGATATTGCTATTTAGCTTATTTTTATACTTAATGTATATGATACTTCTATATGGTGTTTGGACTCTCTATTATGCAAACTAAAACCAAATTAACCATCGAATGTGTGTCTCTGCATCATCTGGAAGCGGAGACGTAAGTCGGTTATTTTTAATATTGGCGGCCATCTTGAATTTCAGGGTATATTTCACTTGGGTCCTGGGCTTTTTTTGCATTTACACATAATTAACTAGGTGTGTGCAAACGTTCATGCTTGTATCACAAAGTGCACACCCCATGTGGTTCGCTCCTCCACTAACTTGGCCCCTTTCCCTAAAGGTAATAGGATTACGAATAATCATATTACTCATATAATAGTAGGGACCCCTGTGTATTCCCGTCGGATTATTTTAGTAGAAACGATTTTATGGCATTACTTTGTTATTTAGGGCACACTGAGCTGAACAAAATTTGGTGCCATTTTTTTCGCCGCCATCAGGGATATTTGGCGGCCATATTGAATTTAGTGACGTTTCCTCCTTATCCAAAGATATAAAGCAAGTATAATTCGGATTGTGCTACATGATGTTCGTAGTTTCTTGACTTAAACCGTTCGGATAATAACCTACGTACACAATCTAATCCGATATATTGCACTGGGCCTCCAAATATATCACGCAAAAAACAAAATGGCCGCCAAAAATGATTTTTTTCTTTATACAACCACGATGTTGAGTTCCATTACCTTCAGAACAGCTAGATTTTTGTGTAATATGTTGTGTAACTTATTTTACTTTGGATTCCAAATAAATAATTGCTGTCATTATATTCTGGCAGCCATTTTGAACCATTGGCGGCCATCTTAGACTGTCATAAATACACACTAATATATCCATTACAACCTATTTCTCGAATCGATCACACATATAAACGGATTTCAGTCAGTACTTATTGTTGATAAATCGCCATTTAAATAGTATAGACCCATGTGATTCTACCATTCAAGATGGTCGACATAAAACATATTTTCCACATTTATTAAAATTTACATGGATATGTTATTCGCGTCGCTGATTCGAATGTCATCACCTAATCCTCGTGGGAATCCTGGTCATCTGAAATGTTGTAGTCCACAGTGTTCTCGCAATCGCTACACTTGCACATTCTCGCAATCGCTACACTTGCACAGAGCAGTACAAAGGAGTACAATTTTAATACAAGAGCAATTGCGAGAACACTGTGTCCTACAACCACACTTAATCAGTTCCAGTACAGCTTCTTGAGCCGGCAATTCCACACTTTTCACTGGAATTATGTCTCCATCAACGGACCGCTCCCATCTGTGATCCAATATAGATGGAATCGTAGGTGTTGCATGTTTGTAGCTCCTACCGATCCATGTGACATAGTTCGCTCTTTGCAGATGCGGCATCAGTGCTCCGACTGTTGGTGGTAGTTTTTCGCCTTCCAGGTTCTTCGACCGAAACAGTTCCCAACGCCAATCATCGATCTTCTGGCATTTTGTGGTCTTTGAATATACGCTGCAAACGAACCCTTCGAGCACATCCCAAGTTGATGACAGATTCAGTGACTCATCGCCGAAATTTGTGAATGCTGCGATAACATCGCTGTTTGGGTCATCTGTTAGATATGACATTATCCATCGTTTCTTTGATATACCGACACATTTTCCACCCCAATCCTCACCTGAAAAATTATGCAGTCCGAGAAGTCTTTGACACTTCTTCTTTCCTATTGTTAAACACCGTTCCCCGACATCAATAACGCGCCTGTCCTTTCCTCGCCCAGTAAAAAGATTGAGCTGATATGGGGCGCCAGCGCGAGAGTACATGTCCATCAGCAACACAAGCACATCTGTGTTCGGTGAGATAACGTCTATCTCGCTATCTGTTTCTTGGCCTGAGAAAACTGTCTGATCTGCAGTTGAAACCTTGTTATCTGAGGGATAATGTTCAATCACATGAATGAACGAACTCTTGTCGGTTGGTATCTATTTGGGACCCAGTGAAGAAAACAAAGCTAAACACATTTATTCGTACCAGAAGAAAACCAAATGCAAGATCGGAGACAAACTAGTAAAGCTGCGAGAAGATAGACAACTGTTGGCAAGATTTCTGGTCATCCAGCAGTCCCGTCCAACCCTTGTGCCTTCACTCGGCGATACAATTGCGAAATACGAGTTTTCCGTTATCCCAAGATCACTATTCTCATCTTATGGACTGCTTCTGATACCAACCAACAAGAGTTCGTTCATTCATGTGATTGCACATTATCCCTCAGAGAACAAGGTTTCAACTGCAGATCAGACAGTTTTCTCAGGCCAAGAAACAGTTGAAGGAGAACCAATGAGCCAATGCGTAGTGGAAATATATACTGACCCATCTGCAACTCCTTGTAATGACAAGGTGTGCATCATTGATGCAATGGCTGTCGTCCAAAGTATTAAGAAGGGATCCAACATGTGTACCTGTAGTGACTTCGCAGCAGCTTTTCTCCAGCGAATAACGATGATACTGAAGCCATATACAGAAGGCCGGGTTATATTTGACAGGTATGTAGAAGGATCGAAGAGGGCTGGTGTTGAAGACCCAGACAAGTTTAAGATTAATGATGCCACGAATATCAAAATGGTGCCGCTAAAAATTCTACTTTTACATACAGAAACAAAGGCCCAACTGACGGATTATTTGGGAAAAGCCCTGCTCAGCGAGTTTGCAGACAATAAGAACCTTGTTGTGGTGTATGACACAACTGACATTGCAATAAGGCATATATCATCGAGCCCGATATCGCACATCATTCACACGAAGAAGCCGACACGTTAATCCCTCTTCACGTAAGTGATGCTGCTACACATGGAGGAGGCGAACTACGTCACACGGATCGGTAGGAGCTACAAACATGCAACACCTACGATTCCATCTATATTGGATCACGGATGAGAGCGGTCCGTTGATGGAGACATAATTATGTGAAAGGTTTGGAATTGCCGGCTCCAGAAGCTGTACTGGAACTCATTAAGTGTGGTTGTAGGACACAGTGTTCTCGCAATTGCTCTTCTGTTAAAAATGTACTCCTTTGTACTGTTCTGTGCAAGTGTAGCAATTGCGAGAACACTGTGGACTACAACATTTCAGATGACTAGGATTCCCACGAGGATTAGGTGATGATATTCGAATCAGCGACGCGAATAACATATCCATGTAAATTTTAATAAATGTGGAAAATATGTTTTATGTACTTTGGCTGCCATTTTGTTTCTGTCGACCATCTTGAATGGTAGAATCGCATGGGTCTATACTATTTAAATGGCAATTTATCAACAATAAGTACTGACTGAAATCCGTTTATATGTGTGATCGATTCGAGAAATAGGTTGTAATGGATATATTAGTGTGTATTTATGACAATCTAAGATGGCCGCCAATGTTCAAAATGGCTGCCAGAATAAAATTACAGCAATTATTTATTTGGAATCCAAAGTAAAATAAGTTACACAACATATTACACAAAAATCTAGCTGTTCTGAAGGTAATGGAACTCAACATCGTGGTTGAATAAAGAAAAAACTCGTTTTGGCGGCCATTTTGTTTTTTACGTGATACATTTGGAGGCCCAGTGCAATATATCGGATTAGATTGTATACGTAGGTCATTATCCTAACGGTTTAAGTCAAGAAACTACAAACATCATGTAGCACAACCCGATTTATACTTACTTTATATCTTTGGATACGGAGGAAACGTATGTAAATTCAAGATGGCCGCCAAATATCCAAGATGGCAGCGAAAAAAATGGCACCAAATTTTGTTCAGCTCAGTGTGCCCTAAATAACAAAGTAATACCATAAAATCGTTTCTACTAAAATAATCCGACGGGAATAATATATATCAACACAGCATTTCCTACTACAACGGGTATAACCAGATTCAACTCTGATAAGAAAGCCAAAGACGTACATGAGGGCAAAACCAGGTCTTCGAAAAATGTTTTCTCTCATAAGCCAGCTGAGAACGGGATATTGTAAGCTGAATGAATATAATTATGCACAGAGTGGGCTTATCCGAGGAGCCACACTGTGAATGTGGGGAGATAGAGTCTGTTAAACATTATTTGATTGATTGTGGAACACATATGATTTATACAGAGAGCAATGTAGGATGAATTTGCTTTGGCGATGCGACGTCACAGAATTTTCATCAGACAGATAGTCAGCTGAGTCCAGGTTTCGGAGTCAATTTCCAATTTTTTCGTTTTTTGACTCCTACCCACTGCTTCCACCTCCTTTTCCCCCCATGTTAAATTCCCATAGGAAAATCGTTTTTTTCGCTATAACTTGAAAATCAGTATTTGATGGAATTTCATCAAACAAACTTTTTTTGGGGAGGGTGACTTTTTTGTTATTGGTGAAAAGGTATTTACATTTAAATAGTTTTTAGATTTAATGTCTTTAACGGCCAAAAGTTCGTCGGCAGCAAAACGTGGAACAGATAGTAACTATTGTCTGTTACACGTTTTTCTACCAGCGAACTTTTGGCTATTAAACACATTAAATCTAAAAAAATATTTAAAAGCAAGTACCTTTTCATCAATAAGAAAAAAGTTACCATTGCCAAAACAATTTGATTGATGAAATTCCATCAAATATTGATTTTATTGCGAACGTTTTTCCTATGGGGAGTCACTTTTCAAAATTTTTCTTTTTTATTTGATCCTGAAAGATCAAAAACAGATTTTTTTTTTAAATTGACTCCGAAACATGGCGAGATAGCTTGAAAATGATGTAATTAAGAAAACAAAAGTTAGATTTTGAAAATCGGTCCACAAATAAAAAAATATTAAAAAAAATCTATTTTTAGCCCCCATGTTAAATTCCCATAGGAAAATCTTTTTTTTCGCAATAAAATCAATATTTGATGGAATTTCATCAAACAATTTTTTTTGTGGAGGGCGACTTTTTTTTATTGATAAAAAAAGTACCTGCTTTTGAATATTTTTTAGATTTAATGTGTTTAACAGCCAAAAGTTCGTCGGCAGCAAAACGTGGAACAGACACTACTGTCTGTTCCACGTTTTTCTGCCGACGAACATTTGGCTATTAAACATATTAAATCTAAAACATATTTAAATGTTAGTTTGTTTGTTTGTTTGTTGGGGTTTAACGGCCCATCAACAGCTAAGGTCATTTAAGGCCGGGTCAATGGGTTTAGTACTAAATCCCATATGTTACCTGTACAGGTACATATATACATTTTCAAGTACATGTACAAATGGGGGGAAAATCCCAAAATCAGAACTGAATATTTACAATAACAAAACTATATATTCAGCCCTGAAATCAGAATATTCCTGATCTGATGTCAGGTCCTCGCCACACCAGAATCACTTGGCCCCTTTAAATATTAGTACTTTTTCATCTATATTAAAAGTCACCCTCCCAAAACATTTCGTTTGATGAAATTTATAGCGAAAAAACGAGTTTCCTATGGGAATTTAACATAAGAGGAAAACAGGAGGAAGCGCTGGGGGAGTAGTCAACAAGAGTTGTCAGAAGACAACGAAGCTCGTCTGTTGGCAGCCTTCACTCAAACTTGGCACAGTTGCATAAAAAAACATGAATATTATATAACTTGAACTTGGGTTAAGGGGCGTGCGGTGGACGATGGACCATAACTTTTAAGTTTGGCTATCATGGGCCAAGCGGTTCATGTGAAGAAGAATTTTGAAATCTCTAATAAAAGAACGACCTTTTGACCTTTAGGCGGCCATCTTGGATGACATATGTTTGTTTGTTTGTTGGGGCTTAACGGCCCATCAACAGCTAAGGTAATTTAAGGCCGGGTCAATGGGTTTAGTACTAAATCACATATATTACCTGTACAAGTACATGTACATGAACATGTTCAAGTACATGTACAAATGGGAGGGGGGGGGGGGGGAATCACCAAAATCAAAACTGAATATTTACAATAACAAAACTATATATTCAGCCCTGAAATCAGAATAATCCTGATCTGATGCCAGGTCCTCGCCACACCAGAATCACTTGGCCCCACCCAAAAGCAGTAGGATCAGTAATAATCTTACTACTTTTATAATGGGCAATAACCCAATTCAACTCCCAGGTAACAAAAGAGCCAAAGATAAAAACGTACCTGAGGGCCAAACCAGGCAAACCATGATTCCTATAAGGAGGAACCCCTACCGTTAATTTACGCCTTCACATTCACCCGACCACCACCCACTTTGGATGACATAACCATCCAATTTCGACAAAAAATGCACCAGAGTGATCGCCTCGTTGATACCTTCGATTTGATATATGACATGACCATATTGGGTAAAAAATAAAATTTGACCCCACAGGCCACGCCCATTTTTGACCCCGGGGTCACCATTTTAACAACTTTGAAAGAGCATTGTACATCGATCATTCCTACCAAGTTTTGTCGAAATTCGGTTGGCGGTTCTTGAGAAGAAGATTTTTGAAGAATTTGTGCTATTGGATTACGTAATGACGTCATAATAACAATTTTGTAATACCCCTACCTATGGACCATGACCATGAAGTTTGGTGACTATAGGCCCAATGGTTACCGAGGAGAAGACATTTGAAAATGTTCACGGACGGACGACGGACACATTGCGGTAACAATAGCTCACATGAGCTTCGCTCAGGTGAGCTAAAAAGACATTTACTCCAACGTTAAGTTTATGATGTTGATCTTGGGGAAAGGAGTGTGGGGGTGGGGGGTCATGGAGTTGCTGTAGCACAATAGAGGATCATCAGATGAATGCATGTATGAACTAGAAATGTGGCCTGTCGGCACACGAATGCCCCTGCTGGCAGCCAAAGAAAACGAGGCATATTTGATTACAAGCCATTTACCCGAGTACGGATGGACGCCGGTAACACTATATGCCCCACTCACCATTCGGTTGCGGGGGCATAAAAAGGTGAAGGTGAAGGTCGAAGTACTGGGTGGTGGAGTGTGTAGGGCATGTTCATATGTATCATGTGTATAAATATTTAAGCGATTGGCAAAAGTATTGAGAAGTTATTGTAGGATTGAGAAACGTGCACGTAGATTTGTCCCAAAGTGCTAAGTAAACATTTAAAGTAGAAAAGGTGAAGGTCAAAGGTGAAGGTCGAAGTACTGGGTGGTGGAGTGTGTAGGGCATGTTCATATGTATCATGTGTATAAATATTTAAGCGATTGGCAAAAGTATTGAGAAGTTATTGTAGGATTGAGAAACGTGCACGTAGATTTGTCCCAAAGTGCTAAGTAAACATTTAAAGTAGAAAAGGTGAAGGTCAAAGGTGAAGGTCGAAGTACTGGGTGGTGGAGTGTGTAGGGCATGTTCATATGTATCATGTGTATAAATATTTAAGCGATTGGCAAAAGTATTGAGAAGTTATTGTAGGATTGAGAAACGTGCACGTAGATTTGTCCCAAAGTGCTAAGTAAACATTTAAAGTAGAAAAGGTGAAGGGCAAAGGTGAAGGTCGAGAGTACTGGGTGGTGGAGTGTGTAGGGCATGTTCATATGTATCATGTGTATAAATATTTAAGCGATTGGCAAAAGTATTGAGAAGTTATTGTAGGATTGAGAAACGTGCACGTAGATTTGTCCCAAAGTGCCAAGCAAACATTTAAAGTGGAAAAGGTCAAGGCCAAAGGTCAAGGTCGAAGTACTGGGGGGTGGAGTGTGTAAGGGATGTTCATATGTATCACGTGTATAAATATTGACATAATATGTGAAGCCATGTAGAAGTTACTAAAGAATATAATATCGGGACGTACGGACGGGACGGACGTACGGGACGTACGGACGGACGCTGGTAACACTATATGCCCCCGTACCTTTCGGTAGCGGGGGCATAAATATCAAAGTGTTCCCTGTAAAGAAACAGAAGTTACACAACATTTACCCCAACGTTAAGTTTATGAACATGCTAAGTTTGTGACCTTGACCTTGGGGTAAGGGTTGGGTGGTGGGTTGTGGATTTGCTACAGCATGATAGAGGGTCATCTGAGTAATGCATGTATGCAATATCAAGACGTTCCATGAAAGGAAACAGATGTTACAAGACATTTACCCCAACGTTAAGTTTATGAATGTGCTAAGTTTGTGACCTTGACCTTGACCTTGGGGTAAGGGGTGGGCGGTGGGTCTTGGATTTGCGATAGCATGATAGGGTATCATCAGTTGAATGCATGTATGAAATATCAAGGCGTTCCATGAAAGGAAACAGATGTTATAAGACATTTACCCCAACGTTAAGTTTATGAATGTGCTAAATTTGTGACCTTGACCTTGGGGTAAGGGGTGGGTCATGGATTTGTATAGCACAATAGAGTATCATCAGATGAATGCATGTATGAAATATCAAGGCGTTCCATGATAAGGAAACATGTTATCCCAACGTTAAGTTTATGAATGTGCTATGTTTGTGACCTAGACCTTGGGGAAAGGGGTGGGAGGTGGGTCATGGATTTGCTATAGTACGATAGAGTATCATCAGAATAATGCATGTATGAAATATGAAGGTATTCCCTGTAAATAAACAGAAGTTACACAACATTTACCCCAACGTTAAGTTTATGAATGTGCTAGGTTTGTGACCTTGACCGTGGGGTAAGGGTTGGGTGGCGAGTCGTGGATTTGCTGCAGCATGATAGAGGGTCATCTGAGGAATGCATGTATGAAATATCAAGGTGTTCCATGAAAGGAAACAGAAGTTATAAGACATTTACCCCAACGTTAAGTTTATGGACGCCGATGCCGACGACGCCGGGGGTATGCCATAAGCTCTTCTGCACTTCGTGCAGGCGAGCTAAAAAACTATATTTTTGGAAATGTACTCCGAAACCTGGATAGATAGCTTGGAAATGATGTAACTAAGAAATCAAAAGTTAAATTTTGAAAATCGGTCCACAAATAAAAAATCCTTACAAGTTTTTTTTTAGCCCCCATGTTAAATTCTCGTAGGGAAATTTTTTTTTTTCACAATAAAATCAATATTCGACAGAATTTCATAAACAATTTTTTTGGGGAGGGTGACTTTTTTTGTTATTGATGAAAAAGTACTTTTATTATATACCTACCCATGAAATACATAGTTATACGATGTAAATAAAAGTCATATGTTCTCATCGATGAAATAAACAACTTCCGGTGATCATGTGATCTCGTGGTGTGAAATGTCCATTTCACACCACTCGATGAACATATACCTATGAATATCCTCTATATATTTAAATATTTTTTAAGATTTAATGTGTTTAAAGGCCATAAGTTCGTCAACAGCAAAACGTGGAACAGACAGTAGGCTACAAGTGTGTCTACTCCGGTAACGATGAATCCCGATCGTTAAATTACCCATCACATGTTCCTACCTGCCACCCACTCCGTCCGGCGGTGAAGAAATTGCGGCCAAACCCAAGTTAGAGCGCATGCAATGTGTATACATGTACATTGTAATCCGATAAATATTTGAAATGACGCAGCAAATCAACTGTATCCTGTAGGCCTGGCAGCCAAACGCCTGTATGTACAGGATCGGCACCATTCGTGTGTCAAAAGATAGCATATACAACAATACACCACCACAACTTCACCTTACCATTAAACTGGCCCCCAAATACGACATATGGTGTGTAATTGTTGAGATTGCATGCCTGCATCATTGTTTACGTTGTTATGCGCAGACGCCATTTTGTTATTCTGCGGAGACGTCGAACGTCCTATTCGTATTCTAAATTTGAATGATTACTTCGACATTTCGACACTTTACTTGCTGATTTCAACAGAAACATATTCTGATAAACATATGCCGAATTTGGCCTCCTATTGGGTTTTCCCACACGTAAATCCAACAGGTTTCTATTTACACACACTTTGAAACTGTTTGCATTCATTTTGGTACAAAAATGAGTTTGTAGTCGATGAAAATATCAATATTTGTTGATAAACAAACAGTAGGTGCGTGTTCAAAGTCCGATCGATTTTCCAATAGAAGCTCGGGTCAACTGCTCAACTCCCTGATTCGCGGCCGATGAATTCCGATAGCCGGAGTTTAATTTGTCAATATTGACATTTTGCACTGAGTGGTATACAAAACAAGTTTTTGTTGTCTTCACATTGCGATTAAGATGTAAATCTCAAGACTTGAGATGTATCTAGTAGGCAGTATATGTTAGTTTTGTGTACTAAATCAGTTGCCAAACATGTTTTTGTGTTTGAAAAAATCGGAAAATTGTAATACTGAGCCGTTCAGGGCCTTTAATAACTTACTTTGTTGTGGCATATCCACAATATTTGGCAAACTCGAGTGATCTAGTGATGCAAATATTGCGCTGAAATTACTTTGGGAAATGGCTGTAAGCCGTTGTTGACAGTTTGGCGTTGAGCAAGCAACTGACGACGTCGCGTCTGTTCGCGGTATTTATACGTTATGGCGCAGTTATACACGGCGTCGTCTCGTTACCATGATGCGACGTTACGTGTACAGCACAAACAGTATTCTTCTGCGTAAACAGTCGGATGTATTGAAATATGCGTATACAAAATAATCATCCTGTAATGGCGCCTCAAATAGACTACGGTACGACCGACCACTGGGCCATGAGGTCAGTCACAGCCCACCACCCAGTGAAGTACGTTTGTTTGAATGTTGGGGTTTAACGGCCTATCAACAGCTATGGTCATTTAAGGCCGGATCAATGGGTTCAGTACTAAATGCCATATACTAGTATTACCTGTACAGTACAGATGAGGGAAAATCCCAAAATCTACACCGAATATTTACAATAAAAAACTAAACATTTAGCCCTGAACTCAGAATAATCTTGATCTGATGTCAGGTCCTCGCCACACCAGAATCACTCCCAAAAGCAGTAGGATCAGTACTAATCTTACTACTTTTATAATGGGCAATAACCCAATTCAACTCACAGTTAACAAAATAGCCAAAGGTAAAAACGTACCCGAGGACCAAACCAGGCAAATTGTGATTCCTATAAGGAGGAACCCCTACCGTTAATTTACGCCGTCGCGTTCGCCCGACCAATCACCCACACAGTGAACTACGATTACAGTGTGTAGATCGGTGACAAAACCTACACTTTCTCCTTATGTTGCTGTGACTGGTGAAATGGTGCTTATGGGATTTTGCGACCAGTGTAGCTCCTGCTCTCATAGCACACTCCTGTAGCCCGATAACAATCTATATTCCTTGTTAGGAGAATGGCGGGTGTTATATTGATGGAATGGCGAACAGTGCAAATCCTGATCAGACTGTGCGGATGCACAGGCTGATCAGTATCTGCACTGGTCGCAAAACCCATGCTCCACATTTCTCCAGTCACATATTACAAGTGCATATTACATATTACAACAGGCCAGCCTGCACATCCATGCAAAGTCCGATGACAGGCGTTTGAACAGATGGTCATTATGTTGGTGCCATGCGGATATTTTGGTGGATTTTGGTGGATTTCGTTGGTTTTGTGTAATTTACATAGTTTTGTGCAACTAATGCTCAATCATTACATACGCCAGAAATCGTCAATTATCTACACATTCACCGTGCCGAACTTTCGGACCCCTTATATACTGTCGACTTATATGTGTAATTCGCAGGAGGCGACGTAAATTGTATATTGGTAACAATGCATCCAAACCACCAAATACCGAAATGATCCATAAAACAATTCAAGAACCTGTGGTCCGAAGTGAGATTTTCGCTGTTCACTGATGTTACATCTATGCGAAGCGTTAGTCCGACCATGCTGATGGGCGATTTTCTGTTTCCTCAGTTTAATGAGTGAGTGAGTGAATAGGGTTTAACGTCCGCTTTTCTGACATAGAGGTACAAGCCTCAGGGAGTCTACACGCAGACGGGTCAACGGGGTCGTGTCCCGTATCCACCTGTCCGAGGGGGGTAAATCCCAACTTCAGAACTCAATATTTACAATCAAAATATATATTCAGTCCTGAAATTAGAACAACCTGATTTGGTGCCAGGCCCTCGCCACACCAGCATCATTTATCCCATCCCCTAAAAGTAATAGGATTAGTGCTAATCTTACTTTTATATATGGGGCATAGCCTGACTCAACTCTCACATACAAGAAAGCCAAAAATGTACATGAGGGCCAAATCCGGTATAGTGGGTTCCGGAAAGTATGAACCCAATCGTTAAGCCAGTTTAGTCGCCTTTTACGACAAGCAATGGCTACTGCAGCACTATTCTCAGGATCAGTTGATCCCGCCCCGGTGCCTGCATGGGGAGTTTCCTCAGTTTAAAGGTACTACGTCTCAGATGAGGTTGAAAAGTGCGTTATTGAGTTAGAACTAAATGGCCACGGCCCGCATGTCGCGCCCTCCGAGGCTTTGAGAGTATACCGAAACACTTTAACCTGACGCACGAACGTACGCCAAAGTGGCGACTATATCGCGCTGTCCGCAAGCGGGCGCGACAAAAAGCATTTAACTGAAGATTTGTATAGGTTTCCTGAATATATTTGCCCCTGTGAGTGATCAGAGTAAATAAAAAAAATATGAAAACCAGATGGCCGCGGCCCGCATTGTCGAGCCCGCCGAGGCATTTGATGATCTCAGAGTGTATTTATTTGAAGTTTGAATTAAGGGTTGTGGAGATATAAGGTATGTAAAAGCTTTAACGCAAATAGTCATTTGACCTTTATCTTGGGCATGTGGGCCGCATGGGTGGGCTATAGAATGAAAATATGGATGATAATAAAGAATTACTTGAAGTTTGAAGTAAATCGGAGTAAGTGTTGTGGAGATAAAAGGTATGTAAAAACTTTAACACAAATTTCAAAGTCATTTGACCTTGACCTTGGACATGTGGGCCACATGGGCAGGCTATGGAATGAAAATATGGATGATGAAAAGGAAGTATTGGAAGTTGGAAGTAAATTGGAGTAACAATTGTGGAGATATAAGGTATGTAAAAACTTTAACGCAGATTTTATAATAATGCAAACTTCTAAGTCATTTGGACTTGACCTTGGGGCACAGGGGCCGCATGAGTGGGACACAGCATTAATATATGGATGATGAATAATAATCATATGAAGTTTCAAGTCAATGTGACTTAGTACTGCAGAGATATAAGGTATTTAAAAACTTTAACGCAGATTTCGGACTGACAGACGGACGGACACCCGGAAGTCATCGTGACGCAAGCAAGCGGGCTCGACAAAAATCAAGTTCTCACTGTGTTTGACCTTGGGCGGTCGGAAGTGGGTCAAAGCACCATCCCTAGACACCCATTGTGGCCAAATATTATCAAAATCGGTGAAGAGGTTGATGAGTTATCGAAACAAGAATTACGCCACGGAAGCGGTGTCGCGCCTGCTGAGGCATTTGACCGAGGCATTTGACCGTGAACATTACAAGTAAATAAATTACCTTGACCTTCAAAATTTGGATGTGGGGGTGTGCGTAATGAAGCATCATTCCTAGACAAACATTGATGTGAAATATTATCAAAGTCTGGCAAGGGGTTAAAGAGATATTGTCAAAAAACAATAACTTTAACACATTTCTGTTACAAAACCGGTGAACATTACAAGTAAATAAATTACCTTGACCTTCAGACTTTGGATGTGGGGGTGTGCGTAATGAAGCATCATCCCTAGACAAATATTGAAATGAAATATTATCAATGTTTGGCAAGGGGTTAAAGAGATATTGTGAAAAAACAATAACTTTTAACGCATTTCTGTCACAAAACCGGTGAACATTACAAGTAAATAAATTACCTTGACCTTCAGAATTTGGATGTGGGGGTGTGTGTAATGAAGCATCATTCCTAGACAAACATTGATGTGAAATATTATCAAAGTCTGGCAAGGGGTTAAAGAGATATTGTGAAAAAACAATAACTAACGTATTTCTGTTACAAAACCAGTGAACATTACAAGTAAATAAATGACCTTGACCTTGATAATTTGGATGTGGGGGTGTGCGTAATGAAGCATCATCCGTAGACAAACATTGATGTGAAATATTATCAATGTCTGGCAAGGGGTTAAAGAGATATTGTGAATATTATCAATGTCTGGCAAGGGGTTAAAGAGATATTGTGAAAAAACAATAACTTTAACGCATTTGCCTTACAAAAAAAACGTACGACGCGGACGACGCGGACGACGCGGACGACGACGGAAAATACGACGACTATAGTCGCGCCTCTGCTAAAGCAGGCGCGACAAAAATAGATATAGTAGATGGAAAAATTTTAACCAAAAAACTTTAACCGGACACACGGACGGACGGACGTACATGTATGCCAAAATAAGCGGGTGCGACAATGATGATAAACACCCATGTGAAGTATCAAGGTAATGGGTGAAGCAGTTGCAGAGATATAGTACACGAAAAAACTTTAACAACAAAATTCAAAGTAATTTGACCTTGACATTGGGCACAGGGGCCGCACGGTTGGGGGGTAGAATGAAAATATGGATGATGATAAACACCCATGTGAACTTTCAAGGTAATGGGCGAAGCAGTTGCAGAGATATAGTATAACAAAAAAGTTTTAACCAAAAAACTTTAACCAGATGTACGTTAAAAAGTTAACGTTGAAAATGGCTAAGCCAATTACGTAGAAATAATAGGTGAAGGTAAAAAAAATGGTCACATGTTGGATAGTTGTATGTGGTAGGCACCCCTTGGTTATGAAGCTGTGAAAGTTTGGTGGTCCTAGGTGGTACAGTACAGTACCAAAGAAATGGACTTAAACATGAAAACGTAACATTGTAACATTGTAAACGACTGCGCGGAAAAAATGGGCCAAGTTCAAAAAATGGTAACATGTTGGATAGTGATATGTGGTGGGCACCCCTTGATTATGAAGCTGTGAAAGTTTGGTGGTCCTAGGTGGTACAGTAACAAAGAAATGGACTCAAACACGAAAACTTAACATTGATTGTGGACGCCGCCCGCCACCCGCCGCCCGCCCGCCTGGCTTTCGCCAATCCAATAGCCTGGATTTTTTTCTCTCAAAAAACCTGGCTAAAAATTGAAACAAGAGGGCCATGATGGCCTTAATTCGCTCACCTGACTCCATGAACACCAGAGGAGAATGTGACATTCAGTTCATGTGTTTTAAAAAAATTGTGCTATTTTTAGATGGCGGTCATCTTGGATTAAGCGATGACAAAATCTGAAAATGCTTCACCCAAGGATCTTAACTTCCTATGAAGTTTGGCCAGCATCAGCCATGTGGTTCCTGAGAAAAAGACATTCAAAATCTTGAATAAATGGACCTTTTGGTGGCCATCATGGATGACATAATCATCCGATTCCGACAAATATTGCACCAGAGCAATCGCTTCATCGATACCTTCAATTTGATATATGGCATGAGCATATTCGGTCAAAAATAAAATTTGACCCCAATTTGACCACACGGGCCATGCCCATTTTTGACCTTGGGGTAACCATTTTCACAACTTTCAAAGAGCATTGTAAATCGATCATTCCTACCAAGTTTAGTCGAAATCCGGCCAGCAGTTCATGAGAAGATTTTTTAAGAATTTATGCTATTTTTAGATGGCG
The DNA here is from genome assembly GCA_029237695.1 of Conchocele bisecta. Lineage (NCBI taxonomy): Eukaryota > Metazoa > Mollusca > Bivalvia > Lucinida > Thyasiridae > Conchocele > Conchocele bisecta. Next base: position 78,996,206 of record CM055278.1, read on the forward strand.
GTCATCTTGGATTAAGCGATGACAAACTCTGAAAATGCTTCACCCAAGGATCTTAACTTCCTATGAAGTTTGGCCAGCATCAGCCATGTGGTTCCTGAGAAAAAGACATTCAAAATCTTGAATAAATGGACCTTTTGGTGGCCATCATGGATGACATAATCATCCGATTCCGACAAATATTGCACCAGAGCAATCGCTTCATCGATACCTTCAATTTGATATATGGCATGAGCATATTCGGTCAAAAATAAAATTTGACCCCAATTTGACCACACGGGCCATGCCCATTTTTGACCTTGGGGTAATCATTTTCACAACTTTCAAAGAGCATTGTAAATCGATCATTCCTACCAAGTTTAGTCGAAATCCGGCCAGCAGTTCATGAGAAGATTTTTTAAGAATTTATGCTATTTTTAGATGGCGGCCATCTTGGATTAGCGATGACCTCCATTTTAACAAATCTGAAAAGGGTTCACCCATGGACCATAAATTTTAAGTTTGGCTACCATGGGCCAAGCGGTTCATGTGAAGAAGAATTTTGAAATCTCTAATAAAATTACGACCTTTTGACATTTCGGCGGCCATCTTGGATGACATAACAATCCGATTTCGACAAAAAATGTACCAGAGTGATCGCCTCATTGATACCTTCGATTTGATATATAAAATGACCATATTCGGTCAAAAATCAAATTTGACCCCACGGGCCACACCCATTTTTGACCCCGGGGTCACCATTTTAACAACTTTGAAAGAGCATCGATCATTCCTACCAAGTTTCCTAGAAATCCGGCTAGCGGTTCATGAGAAGAAGATTTTTTAAGAATTTATGTTATTTTTAGACGGCGGCCATCTTGGATTAGCGATGACCTCCATTTTAACAAATCTGAAAAGGCTTCACCCATGGACCATACCTATTAAGTTTGGCTATCATGGGCCAAGCAGTTCATGTGAATAAGAATTTCGAAATCTCTAATAAAAGAACGACCTTTTGACATTTCGGCGGCCATCTTGGATGACACAACAATCCGATTTCGACAAAAAATGTACCAGAGTGATCGCCTCATTGATACCTTCGATTTGATATATAACATGACCATATTCGGTCAAAAATCAAATTTGACCCCACGGGCCACACCCATTTTTGACACCGGGGTCACCATTTTAACAACTTTGAAAGAGCATTGTACATCGATCATTCCCACCAAGTTTCCTCGAAATCCGGCTAGCGGTTCATGAGAAGAAGATTTTTTAAGAATTTATGCTATTTTTAGACGGCGGCCATCTTGGATTAGCGATGACCTCCATTTTAACAAATCTGAAAAGGCTTCACCCATGGACCATAACTTTTAAGTTTGGCTACCATGGGCCAAGCGGTTCATGTGAAGAAGAATTTTGAAATCTTTAATAAAATAACGACCTTTTGACCTTTCGGCGGCCATCTTGGATGAAATAACAATCCGATTTCGACAAAAAATGCACCAGAGTGATCGCCTCATTGATACCTTCAATTTTATATATGACATGACCATATTCAGTCAAAAATAAAATTTGACAATAATTTGACCCCACGGGCCACGCCCATTTTTGACCCCGGGGTCACCATTTTAACAACTTTGAAAGAGCAATGTACATCGATCATTCCTACCAAGTTTTGTCGAAATCCGGTTGGCGGTTCTTGAGAAGAAGATTTTTTAAGAATTTGTGCTATTTTTAGATGGCGGCCATCTTGGATTACGTAATGACGTCATTTTAACAATTTTGTAATCCCCCTACCTAAGGACCATGACCTTGAAGTTTGGTGACTATAGACCCAATGGTTACCGAGGAGAAGACGTTTGAAAATGTTCACGGACGACGGGACGACGACGACGGACGACGACGGACACATTGCGGTAACAATAGCTCACATGGGCTTCGCTCAGGTGAGCTAAAAAAAAAATGGAAAAATAAAAAAAAAAGTTTAAAAATTAACAAAAACTAGAAATGGACGCTTGTCGACAAGCGCATGTGTATCCCCCTCCCCAGATACACAAGTAGTTTGAAACTAGAAAATGTGTTCATAGAACACGGATGCCCCACATATCGCTTTGATAATAAATGAGGCCAAATTGTAAGTCACATTTTTTTAAAAGTTTTTGAAGCACCAAGTATGTGACCTTGACCTTGGGCTTGGCGGGGCAGGACGAACGTGGATTTGGCACAGGGCAGTAGAGGATCATTAGAGCAATGTGTATATGAAGTATGAAGCTGATCTGTGAAAAGGAACAGAAATAATAAGATATTTACCCGAGCGTTAAAGTTTTTGAAGCACCAAGTATGTGACCTTGACACTGGGCTTGGCGGGGGCAGGACAAACGTGGATTTGGCACAAGGTGGTAAAGGACCATTAGAGCAATGCGTATATGAAGTATGAAGCTGATCCGTGAAAGAAAACAGAAATTATAAGATATTTACCTGAGCGTTAAAGTTTTTGAAGCACCAAGTATGTGACCTTGACCCTGGGCTTGGCGGGGGCAGGACGAACATGGATTTGGCACAGGGCGGTAGAGGACCATTAGAGCAATGCGTATATGAAGTATGAAGCTGATCCGTGAAAGAAAACAGAAATTATAAGATATTTACGCGAGCGTTAAAGTTTTTGAAGCACTAAGTATGTGACCTTGACTCTGGGCTTGGCGGGGGTAGGACGAACGTGGATTTGGCACGGGACAGTAGAGGACCATTAGAGCAATGCGTATATGAAGTATGAAACTGATCCGTGGAAGGAAACAGAAATTATAAGATATATACCCGAGCGTTAAAGTTTTTGAAGCACCAAATATGTGACCTTGACCCTGGGCTTGGCGGGGGCAGGACGAACGTGGATTTGGCACAGGGCGGTAGTGAACCATCAGAGCAATGTGTATATGAAATATGAAGCAGATCGGTCGAAGGATGAAGAAATTATGAGACATTTACCCGAGTGTTAAAGTTTTGTGACGGACGGACGGACGGACGGACGGACGCGGACGGACGGACGGAGGACGTACCAACATTTTGGGTTTACGGGCTATTTGCTATATAAAAGATCAAAGGACTAGCCCCTAAACTTCAACAGGTTTTATGGGCTACTGAATAAGTTCAAAGAAGTTCAAAGGATTAGGCTCCTCCCCCTAGCCCCTAAACCCCCTAATGTTTGCCCGACGGACGGACGTACGGGAGGACGGGACGCACGTTCCTACGAATGAATACTTGTTGGGTTTTTAATGTATAAAAATACCCAACAAGAGTACCCAACACTATCCTAACCCTACCCAATAAGATCCCCGTACGCTTACAACAAGTACCCATTCGTGTGTGCGGACGGACGGACGGACAAGGGTAACACTAAATGCCCCCTCCACTATCGTGGTGGGGTATAAAAATATTCCAAAGGGTGTTCGAGTTATGCTCTGGATACGAAATCAGAGCATGAAACAACAAAGGGAGATAAGTAAACAAGAATTCCGCGGAATCAAATGCCTCCCTCTGTCCCGTCTTGACCTCGAGCCTGGGCCCGAAAGCAATTTTCACTGGCCCGAACATATACAATTATTGACTAGTGAGCCATGGAATATCAGATTATATTCTATGGCTCACTAGTCAATAATTGTTTAATTATGTGATAATAGTCTGTATATAGCACTTACGACATTATGCTACTAGACAAAAATTTAAAAAGAATTTGAAAAAAAAAATGAAAAAAAAAAATGGATAAAAAAAGTTTCAAAATTAAAAATAATAATGCTTGCTACTGGAGTAATAGTCCTATATTTATCTACATATATCTGCACAGGTCCACATAATGCCACAATATTTTCAACACAGTTTACGGAAATGTAATATCCAATGTAGTAATTTACCTGTATAAATTACCTGTGGTCAGAGTGGTCAAGACTGGACATTTGCACATGCTAGCACATGCACAGGTGAATGGTTCTCCCAGTCTCTATTGTTCAACCGGAGAAGGCTATTGTTCTCTCTACAGGTAAGGTGTACAGAGCAAACGAGAAAACGGGTCTTCATGCATTATTGTCCAGTTTGTAGAGTGCGCAAAACAAAAAAGGGAGATAGCTACGCAAGAGTTGTCATTCTTGTGCGCGACACACCTCCGGGTCGTGGTCTATGCATGTGTGAAGTTTCATGAAAATATTCCAAAGGGTGGTCGAGTTATGCTCCGGACAGGAAATCAGTGCGCGAAAACAAAAAAGGGAGATAACTAAAAAATTAGCTATGCAAGAGTTGTCATTCTTGTGCACGACACACCTTCGGTTCGTGGTCTAATTGAATGTGTGAAGTTACATAAAAATATTCCAAAGGGTGGTCGAGTTATGCTCCGGACAAGAAGTGTCTGCGGCGGACGCGGCCCGCTGTCAAATCCATAGTAACCCCCGACGGAGTCCGGGGGATACAATAATGCTCGCTACTGGAGCCCAGAATTTTTTTTTAATAGTCCTATATTTATCTACATATCATACCTGCACAGGTCCACATATTGCCACAATATTGTCAACACAGTTTACGGAAATATAATATAATAATTTACCTGTATAAATTACCTGTAATAATTTACCTGGACAGTTAGTGGTCAGTCTGGACATTTGCACATGCTTGCACATGCACAAGTGTTCAATTGGAGAAGGCTATTGTTCTCTCTACAGGTAAGGTGTACAGAGCACACGAGAAAACGGGTCTTCATGCATTAATGTTCAGTTTGTAGCATAGAAAGAAATAGAGTTTGACCTTGACCCCGGAATTTTTTTAATAGTCCTATATTCATCTACATATCATAGTAAAGGTATATATAAAGTTTGATGACTGTAGCTGATAAGGTGTTGAAGTAATGACCGTAACACGAAAATTTAACATTGAATGACGACGCCGACGCCGCCGACTCCGGAAAAGCAAAACCTATGTCTCGCTTTCCGCTTCGTGGGCGAGACAAAAATCTGGAAGCGGTTCATGAGTTATTGAAAAATGAAGGGTGTTACGTACACACACACGCACACACATACATGGACTAACGCTATATCGGCGAGGGGATAATTAAAAACAGATAAATTTTTTATAATTTCGATTAGCCATTTTCAATGTTAAGTTTTCGTGTTTAGGTCCATTTCTCTGTTACTGTACCACCTACAACCACCATACTTGTACAACTTCATAACCAACGGGTACCCACCACATACCACTGTGACCTTTTTTTTTAGCTTTTCCGTGTAATGGACTTGTTTTCATGTGAAATATCACATCAAGCTTGGTCACAAAATAAATTTTGGTGGCTGTATGCCATACAGTATTAAGGATACAAACTTTGCCAAGAAAACTGCCGAGAAATCTGCATTCAGTTTGTTTTGTTTACTACCTGGGTGCACGACCCACAGCCAACAAATATTCTTCAAGACTTCATTTCGTATGCGTGTAATTTACCCTTTGCACCTGAAAGCCCGCTATAGCGATGTTTGCAAACAGTACAGATCCAGATGAGATGGCTCGTAACGAGCCGTCTCATCAGGACCTGCACTTTTTGCAAGTAATTTTAATTTTTTTGAGAGCAAAAACACCCCCTTTCATAAACGGACTAGTCTGAAAATCATTTTGTGACGATTGGATTGGTTGCAAAATTACTAAATAACAAGAAATGCGTCTGTCGAACGCGGATGCCACCTGCAGCATATTTGAGAAACTGTGACAAAGTGGTTAACCGAAATTTGAGAAACTGTGACATTTGAGAAACTGTGACAAAGTGGTTAACTGAAAAGTGTGACGGACGGACGGACGGTCCAAACACTATATGCCACCCGTTTCTTCGAAACCCGCATAAAAATATATTCTAGAAACTTAGGGGTGAAAGGGTTAATAAACACGTAGATGTACAGGTTTATCTGCAGTGACACTGCACACGTTATACAGCGTATATTCAGATAAGCTGATAAGCCTTTTTATTTTTTTCGAAAAAAAATCAAAACAAACCCTACAACGATTGCTACTGAGTGGGAGACAGAAAGAGATATGGAAATTGTCGATGCTAATTAATATTGATGTGTATGTCATTAATGGGAAACTCTACACATCACAATCTCCACTCCTCTATAATGATTTGGTAGCATGTTCAGTTTTATATTTAAAATTAACTGCACATATAAGCAATTGGAAAAAAATGGAGTATAAAACTAGATGGCCTGCCTCCAGAAATTAATTTGCATATCTGTTGGCAATATTTTACGCTTGATTCGCTTTGTTTTCATGAAGAATCATGATGTGAAATGTAAGAAAATGTTTAGTTAACCTGGTGAGCTGATTATCTTGAAATAATGCCCTCGTGATAGGTTCCTACTGCTAAACAAACACGGTTCACTTCACTCACTCGTTTGTTGAGCGTAAGGACCCAATCACTTGTGCATTATTTCACGATAATCAGTTCACCTTGTTAAATAAACGGTGTAAAAGTAAAATACGCATTGAATTTGATATATGGGGGTATAATACTCTTTAGATAGAAAACTTATCTGGAGCTCTGCTTACAGTACAGCAAGTGGCTGACCACAACAAGGAGCTTATCAAGACTTTGGCCAGTGAGGCTCCTGATCAGCCAGTACATGTATGTACCCCAATACAGATCAACAAATCTCACCAGCATCAGGAATATATTCTCTATATATATTACATTAACTCAATAGTGAGTGAGTGAGTGAGTGAATAGGGTTTAACGTTCGCTTTTCTGACATAGAGGTACAAGCCTCAGGGAGTCTACACACAGACGGGTCAACGGGGTCGTGTCCCGTATCCACCTGTCCGAGGGGGGTAAATCCCAACTTCAGAACTCAATATTTACAATCAAAATATATATTCAGTCCTGAAATTAGAACAACCTGATCTGGTGCCAGGCCCTCGCCACACCAGCATCATTTATCCCATCCCCTAAAAGTAATAGGATTAGCACTAATCTTACTTTTATATATGGGGCATAGCCCGACTCAACTCTCACATACAAGAAAGCCAAAAATGTACATGAGGGCCAAATCCGGTATAGTGGGTTCCGGAAAGTATGAACCCAATCGTTAAGCCAGTTTAGTCGCCTTTTACGACAAGCAATGGCTACTGCAGCACTATTCTGAGGATCAGTTGACCCCGCCCCGGTGCCTACACGGGGCCTAACTCAATAGTGAAACGTGTAAGCCCACATATGGGGCCCTTTCACTAAACTTCCTACGACTAAATGTTCGTAAGTGCAAATTTAGAATCGTCTGTAAATTTCAAACATGGCTTTAAATGTATTGAACATAGGCTGCATCACTAAATATAAATCCAATAATTGTTTACAAGAAAACATTGTTAATGTGAAATTCACAGACTATCATAAGTTTGCACTTACAAACATTTTAGTCGTACAAAGTTTAGTGAAACGGGCCCCTGACTACTGTCTGTTTCACGAAATGAAGCTACTGGTTGCAAACTCCACAAGCTCCTTTCTCTTCTGGTAGGTCACATATTTTTATGAACCATTGACAAAGCCACAACAAAATAAATTAAAGGTTGATGATTTACTTTACAAAGTTATATACAGACGGGAAGACACCCTGGTAGGGTGTAGGGGAGGGTGGCTAGGGACACAGGCATTCAGCATGTTTCGGCTTTCGTCGGTACTGCTATATTGAACGACGCTTGTAATACCGAATACATTACAATAACGACAATTCTCACATGAACAAATGGACTTGCTACTACAATATTGACGTTAGAGCCTGAAACACATTATTTCATTTGTTATGTCCGACCTAGGAAAACCAGCTGTAAATCAATATGCTTTGCATAATTATGTCCCAACTATGCTATTTCTGCAAGATAATAATAATTCTCAAATGAACATGTGCACTTTCCGCCAAAATATTTACATTATCGTTAATAAAATCGTGCTGTTTGTAATGATACGAGGTCGTGTCGGACCAAAGCTACACGCCTTGTTCATATATAGTTATACCGATGAAAGCCGAAACACGTCGAATGCCTGTGGCTAGGGGAGGGTGAAACTGAATGGAGTTTCAACAAGACAATTTGAAATGTGTACCATTTTTTCAAACAAGCATAATTATAAACAGTAGCATACATGGCCAATGGCCGAGAGAAGGGACCATACATAGAGAATACCAGGCTAGTGTCTTTTGATATCAAATTTATCAGGCAAAGCTAGGAAACACGTAGAAATTCTGAGGCTTGCCGAGGAATTCCTACCGTTTCCGAGCCAAGCCTGATAAACTTGATATAAAAAGACAGTAGCCTGCTATTCTATTTACCAGATAACGTTTTATGTTTGCAAATGACCACAGATGACATCATCATCTATGGACAGAACGCGGACTTGTTTACGTTGCGTCATTGCACTGACGTCATTCAGTAATCCGACCAATGGAACATCAGTTTTCACTTCGTTGTAACCCGGATGTTTGTATCAGGTAAATGCCTGATACAGTGAGTGAGTGAGTGAATAGGGTTTAACGTCCGCTTTTCTGACATAGAGGTACAAGCCTCAGGGAGTCTACACGCAGACGGGTCAACGGGGTCGAGTCCCATATCCACCTGTCCAACTTCAGAACTCAATATTTACAATCAAAATATATATTCAGTCCTGAAATTAGAACAACCTGATCTGGTGCCAGGCCCTCGCCACACCAGCATCATTTATCCCATCCCCTAAAAGTAATAGGATTAGCGCTAATCTTACTTTTATATATGGGGCATAGCCCGACTCAACTCTCACATACAAGAAAGCCAAAAATGTACATGAGGGCCAAATCCGGTATAGTGGGTTCCGGAAAGTATGAACCCAATCGTTAAGCCAGTTTAGTCGCCTTTTACGACAAGCAATGGCTACTGCAGCACTATTCTCAGGATCAGTTGATCCCGCCCCGGTGCCTGCACGGGGCAAATGCCTGATACAATATGTTATCAGTCAGTACGTATTCAGTCAATACAGGGCTGGTTACCATACGCATACATGTGCCAACTGGCCGAGAGAAGGAACCATAACACATGGTAAACAATCATGAACCATCTTGCGTAGACACACACTTGAGTTATCAACTGAATAAGGTCCTTGTTATCACCATGGGAGACGATTCTAATGTGCTGCCAAAACATTTTTCCTGAGAAATATGGGAAATATGAAAAAAGAGCAGACGACAACATTTGAATTCAGCATTGCAAGGGTTAACCCTTACAATGCTGATTTAAATGTTGTTGTCTGCTGTTTTATTTTTTATTTGCCATTTTTTCTCAACAACAATTTACAATCAACCCCCCGACATGTTGTCACACCCCATTTTGAGTAAGAAAGAAGACAAAATTTGTAACAGCAGACAACAATTTTCATTTCCCCACATTCCGAGAGTTAATAGTGTGCATGTGTGTAGCACAGGGTTTGTTTGTTTATTGGTGTGTAATGGCCTACCAACAGCTAAGGTCATGTAAGGCCGGACAAACGAGTTCGATTCCGTTTTTACCTGCTGCATTGGGGGGAAAATCCCAAAATCAGAACGGAATATTTACATAGAGAAAAAATATATTCAGCCCTGAAATTAGAATAACGACCTGGTGCCAGGTCCATACCACACCAAAGTCACTTGGCCCCTTCCCCTAAAATAGGATTACAAATAATCGTAATACTCACATAAGGGGTATAACCAGATTCAACTATCACATACAAAATGTCAAAGACGTATGTGAGGGCCAAACCAGGTCAGCACAGGGTAGACTGATCACACTGCGGCCTGTACCGTCAAAACCCTGATGCCATGCCCTCACCACACCACTCACTTAGCCCCACTCCCTAAAAGTAATATGATTACCACTAATTTTATTACTTATATAATGGGTATAATCGGATTCAACTCTCAAGTAACAAGAAATAACAAGAAATGCGTCTGTCGAACGCGGATGCCACCTGCAGCATATTTGAGAAACTGTGAAAAATTGGTTAACCGAAAAGTGTGACGGACGGACAGACGGACGGACGTCTTTACTTTCAGGTAACTATGTGGCTTATCGCATGTTAAATATTAGCCACATAAAACCATTTTTAGCCACATAAAACGATGTTTTAGGTGGCTAATTGTAACCAACCCTATCCTTTAACAAGTCCATAACCCTGTGGGGCTAGCCACATAAGTACCCGAATGTCTGCCCGGACGGATGGACGGACGGACGGACGGACGGACGGACGTACCAACATTTTGGGTTTATGGGCTATTTGCTATATAAAAGATCAAAGGACTAGCCCCTAAACTTCAAAAGGTTTTATGGGCTAATGGTATAAGTTCAAAGAACTTCAAAGGAAACTAACCCTTACCCTAAGCTCCTAAACCCCTGATGTTTGCCCGGACGGACGGACGGACGGACGGACGGACGGACGTCTTTACTTTCAGGTAACTATGTGGCTTATCGCATGTTAAATATTAGCCACATAAAACCATTTTTAGCCACATAAAACGATGTTTTAGGTGGCTAATTGTAACCAACCCTATCCTTTAACAAGTCCATAACCCTGTGGGGCTAGCCACATAAGTACCCGAATGTCTGCCCGGACGGACGGACGGACGGACGGACGGACGTCTTTACTTTCAGGTAACTATGTGGCTTATCGCATGTTAAATATTAGCCACATAAAACCATTTTTAGCCACATAAAACGATGTTTTAGGTGGCTAATTGTAACCAACCCTATCCTTTAACAAGTCCATAACCCTGTGGGGCTAGCCACATAAGTACCCAAATGTCTGCCCGGACGGACGGACGGACGGACGGTCCAAACACTATATGCCACCCGTTTCTTCGAAACCCGGTGGCATAAAAAGTGTACCTGAGGACCAAACCAAGAATATTGGGATTACGGTAAGCATGAACCCATTGTTAAATGTTGAGGATGAGCACAGAGCACAAGCTGAGAATGTCCGGGGTGTACATTGGTTACAGACCCACAGTATCTGCCACTGGTCCATAAACTGCTCATAGCAACTGAGCAAGCCACGGGATTTTGTACACAAAGATGTGCACAATTTGCACTATTTTCCATAAATGACATTGAAAGATGACAAAATATTCATAGCAAATGCGAAATACTATTGTCGCATGTTAGTTGCCGAAAATTTCATCATCTTTCGATATCATTTACAGAAAATATCAAATTTTCTGTTTATATATTTCATGAAAAATTGTACAAAATCATGTGGCGTATCTCAAATAGTGAATAGACTCTAATTGTAATATACCCAATGTTACGTTCACATAAATTGTGGTGTGCAGATTTGTATTTCATCAATTGTTTTCAGGACAAGACATCTTGTGCTAAAACATCTTGTGGTAACTTTCCATGCCAAGCTGTACTACCAAACTATCCCTAAATATTCGGACACTATTTATTTGGGGAAACCTATAAAAATATATGGTTTCCCCACAACAGGTAGCGTGCCAATATTTAGGGTTAGTATGGCAGTAGTGGTCTAATCACAATAACAATGTATTTGGATACAATTTGCTTTGGGAAACTTAATAGGGGTTTCCCAAAGCAAATTGTGCCCAAATATTTAGGGTTAATAAGGTACATATATGGGGAGCATGATAATTATGAAAATGCGCTCATATCTGAGAGTTCAGATTTAAATGTGTTTCATGAACAAAAGAAGGACGGCAGAAAAACATTGAACAGACATGCGGGCCAGGTCCATATGAAAGTATCACAATATTTGCACATTTTTAGCACATAAAGCGTTTACACAAATTTTCCTGCCATCACACATATAACTTATAATGCACACTTATAACCAGAAGACAAATCTATTCGTCACTTCTTTATCTGTTAGGACCAACTACTTTACCTTTAAAAATTGGCCAAACTCTTCAAGTAGCAATATGTATTTAATGATGTTTAACAGCCTGTTAAAGGTGGGTACCCAAAATACATCTTAACAGAAATTAAGCGGGTACCTACTTATGTAACTATTACACGTTTTTAATGTTGAAAATGTCCGTTTTTTACACAGTATTAACTAATATTTCAATTTAGTGTCGGTAGTGGTGATCACCAGTGTACGTACATGTGAAGAAATGGTGATTAGTTTTAATTATTTAAATAAATCATGTGTATAAACTTAATAACGACAGCTGTCGATATCTTATAGAGTATAATTACTGTACACCAGAAAATGCATTGTACAAACAAATATTGATTTTCGTTGAATAAATATTGATTTTTGTTAATATTTTGAGAAAACAGGGTTATCTCCCGTGACCCCAAAAGTATTAAAATCCGTCATTCAAATGTGGGGTAATGGTGAATGACTGTTTATTGTGCCAGAAAATGTCGTGGATTATGTCTCTGATATAAAGAACATGTGGGCACGTACCCTTAAGAAGTTGGAAAATGAAATTTATAATCTGTCCACAAATCAGACATTTTCTGAATATCAATCATCCTCTGGCCATGATAATCGTGTATGCCAAATATGGTAAGGATCCACCAAGTAGAACTCGAGTTCATGCGAGGACAAGTTGCACCGCCCGTCCATACATATTGCGTCCATTTGTTCAAACAGGCGTTTTAACCCTTTCAACCCTATTAAAGTATTAACTAGAATGGTCTGTGATATGTTAATTTTGCAACCAATCTAATAGTCACAAAATGATTTTCAGATTAGTCCATTTATGAAAAGCTCAACTGGATCTACACTGTTTGTCAATACCACTAGACAGATTTGTAGTGTTGAAAGGGAAAATATTGACATAGTTGCATTCTGGATGCAAGTGTGCGTGACAGCCAGAAAAGCCTGGTCAATAAAGTGTGAACACGTTGATTCGACTCGTCATGATGGTGCCTGCCAGTCATGAAAGAAAGTGTTGAGAAAGTCAAAAGATGGCCGAGACGGAGGGTTCATGCTCCAGCAGTTCAAGATAACATCAAATATCTCTGAGGGACACAGGTCTGGGCGCGGCATCCGGTACCCCTTCTGCACATTCTCAAACGCTTCCTTGCTGCCCATGCCTGCAACAACAGAACCAGTGCTTATAACATATCACGCCTGCCGAGGAACCGTAATAACTCTAAAAATTTGGACACCATTTGTTTTGGGAAACCCCTATAAAATAGGGGTTTCCCAAAACAAATTGTATCCAAATACATTGTTATTGTGATAAACAAGCACAAACATTCTAACTGTAAATATTTGGACACTCCTTGCTGTGAGAAACCATAGATAGAAACCATGTCTGTTTCTCAGATTAAATTGTGTACAAATATTTAGGGTTATTACGGTATTTGATGGTCCCACTATGTTTGTTGTTTGTTGTTTAATGGCCTATCAACAGCTAAGGTCATTTAAGGCCGGGCCAACAGGTTCGATCCCGCATCCCAAAATCAGAACGGAATATTTACATCAAGATAAATATATTCAGCCCTGAAATTTTAATAACCTGACCTGGTGCCAGGTCAATACTACACCAAAGCCACTCATATTACTCATATAACGGGTATAACCAGATTCAATTCTAACATACAAGAAAGCCATACATACATGAGACGTACATGAGGGTCGAACCACGTCTCCGTTCAGGATTCCGGTAAGGATAAATCCTGATTGTTAAATTACCCATTGCATGCTCCCGCCTGCCACCCACGGTCCCAGTATGTATGTATCTGGTTACAGCAATCAGATTGTGCAGATATTGGTTACTTAAAAACTTTAACGCACATTTCAGAGTAATTTGACCTTGACCTTGGGCATGGGGGCCGCATGGATGGTCTATAGATTGAAAATCTGGATGTTGATAAAGATGTGAAATTTCAAGTCAACTGGACTGGATATTGGGTACTTAAAACTTTAACACAGATTTTACACAAGACACAAATTCAAAAATAATTTGACATTGACCATGGGCATGGGGGCCACATGGGAAGGTTATAGAATGATAGGGCTGTGAAGATATTGGATACTTAAAAGCTTTAACACAGATTTTACAAAAAAACTTTGACGCAAATTTCAAAGTAATTTGACCTCGACTTTGGGCATAGGAGACGTATGGGTGGGCTATAGAATGCAAATATGGATGATGATAAAGAGGTACGTGATGTTTCAAGTCAATCAGACTTAGGGCTGGGAAGATATTTGGTACTTAAAACATTAACACAAATGCCAGATGCACATGTAGATGCCAAAATTATATCACGCCGACCGCAAGCGGACGTGATAAAAATACCTAAACACAAATGGTAAAAAAGAAACTTGAACTAAGTCACCAGTAACCTTGACATTTGGATACGAGATGTCTGGGCAACAAAACAGCATGCCGAGATACACAGTGTACCCAAATAGTATCCAAATTCAACAAGTGGTTAACATTTTATTGACAAAACAAAAGACCTACACATAAATGCTAAACTTGAGCTTAAGTCGCCAGCGACCTTGACCTCGGACATTGGGATGTGAGATGTATGTGTAACAAAGGGGCATGCCTCGACATTGACACTGTAGCAAAATATGAAAAAAATCCGACAAATATGTGGAGTTTATCAACTACCATTTTGAAATACCGGAAAAGAAAATTCCCCCGAAACTTCTGGAAATCCGATAAAGAAACGAGTGCGGAGCACTGGGACACTCTTCATTGTGAGAAACCATATATTCATATATCGCACTGAGTGGGACTAAGCAGGGCTATGACAACAGAGCTCCAGATAATGTGCGTATTGGCGTATTTTACGCACTTATTTTAGCAGAATACGCATAGATTATCAAAAGTAGGAGTACAAAATACTCACAGCAATGTGAACATAATGCATAGATTTTCAAAGTAGTGGAAATACTGTCATAAAGTTGAACATTTACTTAGTTGACCTGCAATAAGCAAACAGGGTTTGCCTTTTGCAGCTGAAATAAGTGAATTTTTAAATTTGTTATATTTTTTATCATTTGTTCCCTATATAATAAGGAAGAAAATCAATAATACATTTGTAAAAGTAAAATACACATTGAATTTGAAATAAGGGGGTATAATACTCTTTAGATACAAAACATATCTGGAGCCGTGTGACAGTACCTTCGTATGGCTCTGTGCCATGTGACAACAATTCCACAAGGAGGATGCCGTATGACCAGACGTCGGCCTTCGTGCTGTACTTGTTGTAGAGCAACACCTCAGGTGCCATCCACTTTATGGCCATCTTCAAACCTATCGGCAAAATACGAGTGATCTCACAAAGCATGGTATACACTAACATGTAAACTAATCTTGCCAATATTTGTCAGTTTCATTATTTCAATATACAAATATACGTCAATATTACGCTTGAAATTAAGCAGCTGGATTTACTGAGCCTGAGTATGGTAACGAGTTGGCATTGTATGTTCAGAAACGTTCACATCTGGGCAAGATGAGCGCAGGCGATTGTGTGCGTTATGTCAATGCAGTTGGCCAATTATTTGTTCAATGAACATGGTTCATGGTTTATCGTTGATGACATCGTGTGACTTAACAGGAGTTGACAGAAGACAACGAAGCTCGCCTGTTGGCAGCCAGCAGTCACAGGTGGTGTTGATCTTACAACGGCATCAGTCAACTAGATTTGTCAGTAAACAGGAGTTTATGGAGTATCCCTGCGTGGTCCCCATTTTCTAAGTCTGTGGGGGAAGGGAGGTCACAGAATGATGTAGCATCACCATGTCAATAATGTGTTAAATATAGCGACATTCCATGAAATGAAACCTGGAAAGGAAATTTACCTCACTGTTAATTGGTGCATACATGCTAAGCCTGTGACATTGACCTTGGGGATAGTCTGAGGGGGGTTGGGGTGGGGGTTGCTGGAAGGTCACAGCATGATAGAGGATGATTAGAGAAATGTATTTATGAAATACCACAACGTTCTCTACACTAACGTTAAATATTGTGAACGCACCATGCGCACCAAGTACCTTGACGTTTGCGGGGTACGGAAGATCGTGGATATTCACAGAAGACTGTCAAACGAATGCATGTGTGAAATAGCACTATATTCCATGAAAAGAAACAGAAAGCATATGGCATGACTGGGAATGATAGGGGTCATGGAAAACCACAGCCTGATAGAGGATACATAAGAAAAATGTGGTTCCGTCAAAGGGAACAGGAACTTCTAAGACATTTACTGCAATGGGGGATTGTAGTTAGTTATCTCCCGTTAGGGCTCCAGATAAGGAATTAGTAATTGAGTATTGTCACACCATCATTTTTAAGCAATTAGGTATTTCAAAATTTTAATTGGGTAAAATAAAATCACACTACTGTTTACACATCAACAGACAGCAATTATTTAATAGTTTGCTTCGAAATGAAAAGCAATTCTAATGAAATACCAAGATGTGTTTTCATGGAAAATAAGAAAAATATGCTATATTTGTGGTATGTTTATTGTTTTCTGCAGCATGATAAAGGCACCACAAAATTGTTATTGCTTTTTGATAATCACAAATTCTGATTTCAATTGTTTTTTGAAATTTTAATTGGGTATTTCCGTAAATATGCAGCTTATCTGGAGCTCTGTCCCGTTGAAATTATTTATAGAAATCCAGTCCAAATTGAGTAGTTTGGGGCCTCAATGCTTGTAAAGAGCGAATGCAGAATGATATGATATGATATGAAAAGGACCAATTATAGTGATTTCCAGTACTGTTGATCCAGATCTTCCTACATATCTACGCATTCTGATCCGGGACTAAATTATTTGCCAGATTCGTATTTTCACACATATTAATCATCCCATTAGAGCAGAATTAGTGATATTTTGATACTTTTGAGAAAAAACAGGTTTTAATGTTTTAATATTTTGAATATTTTGATCTTTGAAGACAACTTCACTTTTGCACTTATTTATTCCAAGTTGCACACACAAATGTATGAATAATATTTCATGTGATAGTACATGCTAACTACAAAATATAATGTCATATGTTTGATTTATTCATGAAAATGTACTTGGCTCCTTTTGTAATCAACCAACTTGGCACACGACATGTGTGCAAGAAGGAACCAAGTGGCACATGGTTACTTATTGCACAGAAAAAATGTCTCATTTCTGTGCAATCTGAACATGTAATGCATGCAATAAGGTAAGTGCCACATAGTACCTTCTTGCACAAAACATTATTGACATCAGTCTGTTGAATGATTTGTACAGGAAGGATCCATATGACGTGCAGTCTGATCTGGGTCTACTCTGTTCGCAAAACTCAATTTTTGTGCTATTCAGTAAGAAATAAACGCTGAAATTCAGCATAGAACCGGATCTCTATAAATAGATTTGCAAAGGGAAATAACTGACTACGATCCCTCATTGTATGTTTTGTGAATGCACTCAGTCTGTGACCTTGACCTTGAAATAAGCAGGGATGGAGGATGATAGATGGGTGTATACAAATTGGTGTGAAATTAATATGGAAGAAAAGTGAAAATGAAAGGGTTTAACATCCCAGCAACAGCTATGGTTATAGAGAGACGGATAATATGGAAGAGTTGAGTATAGAAACTCGGGGGTAAAAGGGCTATGGAGAATATACCTCTCCTGAAGTTGAAATCTGGATCGTCGGCACATTTCGTCATACCGAACCCTGCGATTTTAACTTTGTTCTGCTCACTGACGAGAATATTTCTAGCTCCGAGATTCCGATGGATGAATTTCTCCTTCTCCACGTACGCTAGCCCATCAGCAATCTGTAAATATGTCTGTGATTGATGACATTGGACCTACAGCATTTGGGGGCAGTCTAGCTTCTAAAATGTCGGCAATCTGTAAACGAGTCTGTGATTGGTGAAATGAAGAAATTTGAATTTAATATTTGGACATATGTTCCGCTTCAAAACGGGGTCGTGTGGAACAATCCGGCTTTTATAGCGATGTGGTAGAGCGTTTGCCTCACACGCAGGTGGCCTGGGTTCAACCACAGCTGTCATCAAAATATTTTTCGTTTTTATAAAACATATCCCTCCTACTATATTGGTGCCGTGACCAGGATAGATTACCCTTTGAGTCAGTAGGCAGTCATCTCATGTCATGTATGATGTCTTCCATACTTTTTGTACACATTTCTTTGCTTGCGTTTTATGTAAAATTGATGAAATAAGCAGTTTCAGGGGGAAACAATTTCCAGGTCTCACAGGACACTTGTTTGTTTGTTTATTGGTGTTTAGGTCATTTAAAGCCGGGCCAACAGGTTCGACCCCGCATTCAACCTGCCTCATTGGGGGGAAAATCATAACGGAATATTTACCTCAAAATAAATACATATTCAGCCCTGAAATTAGAATGGAATGGTGCTCAACACAAAATAGTATCATTTAGGGCCAAGCAATGTAGACCCCTGAAATTAGAATAATCTGACCTGGTACCAGTCCAAACTACACCAAAGTCACTTGGCCCCTTCCCCTAAAAGTAATAGGATTAGAAATAATTGTATTACTCATACAAGGGTATAACCAGATTCAACTCTCAAATACAAGAAAGCAATATACGTACTTGAGGGCCAAACCAGAAATACTCTCCAGTCGGTATTCCAGTAAGGATGAACACGCGACAGTTGACGGCTATGGTCAAAAGGGGGTGTGGTGGATGATGGTCTATATATTTCAGTAGTGACCCGACTACAAGTTGCATGTGTGTGTGTGGGCACTGCCACCCGTCACAAAAACAGCACTGTCAACTGTCCCGTGATGCCTACTATAAGCCGCATGTCTCAGTTCCAAAATTCAACAAAATATAAAGAGAAATAACCCACCTGAGCTGCCATCCACAATAGCGTAGTAAGCTTGAGTTCGCTCCCTTTGCCTTCTCTAAGGTACAGAGATAATCGGCCATGGGACAAATACTCTGTGACTAGATAAACAGGCTCCGATGTATTACACACAGCCAGGAGCTTTAAAATGTTCGGATGGTCAAGTGTTTTTAATATTTGTGCTTCGTCTAAGAAAGCTGCCATTTTAACATTTTCGCACCGCTGCATTTTCACGGCTGTGTCATGGTGGTTCCATTTTCCTGTAATGATAAATAAGGCCAGGAGAATTAATTTAAAGATTCTTATCCCTACCAGCCTCTAAAATAAATTGCCAAATTCAGAGCTTTTGTATTATTGATTTTCTTCCTTCTACGTATACCGGTGTAATATTCCCCCCCCCCCTCCCTCAATACATGCCAAATGCTATCTGTTCTACACCAACATACATTATTTCATCAGAAATACTCGCCCAATCGTGGGTTATTCTTGTCTACAAAGAGACATTCACATCCGCTATGCATATGGTAGATGGTTGGGGGGGGGGGATATTTCCTAGGAAAATCTCCCATCCCCTCCCTCAATACATGCCAAATGCTATCTGTTCTACACCAACATACATTATTTCATCATGAGGGAGGGGGGTTATTCTTGTCTACAAAGAGACATTCACATCCGCTATGCATATGGTAGATGGTTGTCTATCAAGGGACTTACACTATCCATATGGTAGATTGGGGTGGGGTGTGAGGAAGGTGATTTTTTATGTTCCCCTTTCTTATACTACCAAATGACATACATTGTGCCTATGTGCACATGTTTGGTGGGAAATAATTCTGCTTTGTAGCATTCAAACACAAACTTTTGGGTGGGGGGGGGGGAATTTCCTGTGACACCGGTATCCCTGGCCGCCGCCTGAACCGACAAATAAAAACTCTAACGCAAATATTGAAGAAAAAAAATTAACCCAATTTCTATGTAATTTTACCTTGACCTTGGACTAGCTACAATAATTCACCTCCGATATGTTATATACAGCTACAATTTGACCCATTTATAAAACGTGAGCAACCAAAGTGCATACCCAAACATGTTGCACGTAGGACAAAATTTAGTAAACTGTATACATGTACATTATACCTTTAAACAAATAGAACTTGTAAATTGCCAAAAATAATAAACAGGGGAATCATTTTCCCATGGAAGCCATCTTTTCTCTTGCTGTTGTTCAACATTAAACATAATGAAATGAAGCTTTCAAATTTACAAAATATACATTTAAATGTCAGATGAACACATTGACACGGTCAAATAACCAATTTCTGCATGTGTATGTTCTTCATTTATTAATAATTTATTGATACGACTTTGACAGTTTTATATTGCTAACATATCAAACACGCCGGATAACCGATTGCAAAAATCACTCTTCCATGTGCAACATTAAAGAGATGGGGTTCAATTGCTTCCCTCGCGAGAGGTATAGAGCAGGTTAGCAATTGATGATGATAAGGAAGTATATGTTTGAACTTTTACAAAAACTTTCAAATAAATATACAGACAGACGGACGGACGTATGATCAGTAGCGAGGGTAATTTTATGAATATGGAATAATGTATGGTTACTTAGCAATGCATGTGTGCTATATGAAGATGTTAGCTGAAGGCAAACATAAATTATAGGTGATTTGAGAAACTCTTACAAAAACTTTTGAAAAATAAACAGACGGACAGACAGGCCGATTCTCGGCGGGGCCCTAAAAATATATTCAGCCCTGAAATTAGAATAAATTGACCTGGTGCCAGGTCCATACCACACCAGTCACTTGGCCCCTTCCCCTAAAATAGGATTACGAATAATCGTAATACTCGCATAACCAGATTCAACTGCCACCCACCCATGTTCAGTACAGACATTACAACATACATTGAAACACTGAAAACACAAAATCCTGATGTGGGCCTGATGAAATCCTTGGAGTAAATCCTCAGTTTCAAGTCTCATCCGATGAACGATGAAGCACTTACCTAACCAAACTTCGGCAAACTGGCCACTGCCAAGTTTCTTGATGAGATGGAGGGAGTCGCGAGTCGTGGAATAATCATCCTCCTTACCGCGCTCCTCGGCCCAGACTAACGACCGAGGTTTGCCGCACACCTGCGTCAGTTTACAGCACAAACCGTCAGCCGCTTCTGGAATGTTGACATCGCAATATCTTAGTTCGGCTACCTAAGTTACGGTGAATTGACCAAACACACGCTAACTGATAACAAAATGATTAATAGGCATTGAAGCTGACACAGTAGATTTGATATATTTGATATATTGGTGTTTAACAGCCTATCTGACAGTAGAACCTCTCTAAACCGGATATCCTGGGAGGTCCACAGAGAGTCCGGTTTAGAGAGGCTCCACTGTAAATCATTCATTTGAGCACGTCAGGTTTTCTGTGGCCTGCGATCATGAACAGACATTATCCAAGTACATAAATGACGGTACACACATATCAACAAGGCGATCGCCGGGGAATGTCTAACCCACTAAACAAGGCGATCGCCAGAAGGTCAAGGTCACAATTGTATTGGTCTCGGTCACCAAAGTCAGGGTCACACAAACAAGAGGGCCATGATGGCCCTATATCGCTCACCTGTGCAATGTCACAAAAATCAAGCAAATACTGGTATGTAAAGTACATATATAATACATCAAAATAAGCCAATGACAGGCACAAAATGTCAATGTGACAAACTTAAGAAGTCACCAGGGTAGGAGTTGTCTCGCGATATGTACATATATATCTTACACAACTTTGAGAGGTTTGGAGACCATAACAGGATGCTTCCAGCCTAATTTTTATTGCAATCCTTAGATTTTATGTATTATATAACCATATTCCGTAAAAAAGTTTACCCCTATTTGACCCCTCCGGGCCATGGCCATTTTTGACCCAGGTCACCATTTTAACAGCTTTGAAAAAGCATTGTACATGATCATTCCCGTCAAGTTTCGTAGAAATCGGTCTGGTGGTTCGTGAGAAGATTTTTTAAGAATTTATGCTATTTTTAGACGGCGGACATCTTGGATTAACGACGACCGCCATTTTAACAAAACAGAAAAGGCTTTACCAATGAACCATAACTACGAAGTTTGGCCACCAAGACATTTGAAATCTCAAATAATAAAAGAACGACCTTTTGACCTTTTGGCGGCCACCTTGGATCATGTAATCATCCGATTCAATGAAAACAGCACCACAGCGATCGCTTCATTAATACCTTTGATTTGATATATTATAAGACCATATTCCGTCAAAAATGAAATTTGACCCCATTTTTAACCCAGGGGTCCCCATTTCAACAAATTTGAAAAAGCATTGTACATCGATCATTTCTGTCAAGTTTCATAGAAATCAGTAAAAAAACAACCTTTTGACCATTTGGCGGCCATCTTGGATGATGTAATCATCCGATTCGATGAAGACAGCACCACAGCGATCGCCTCATCAATACCTTTGATTTGATATATTATAAGACCATCTTCCGTCAAAAATGAAATTTGGCCCCTATTTGACCCCATTTTTGACCCAGGGGTCACCATTTTAACAAATTTGAAAAAGCATTGTACATCGATCATTTCTGTCAAGTTTCGTAGAAATCGGTCAGGTGATTCGTGAGAAGATTTTTTAAAATGTTGTGCTATTTTAATACGGCCGCTATCTTGGATTAACGATGTCCGCTATTTTAACAAAACTGAAAAGGCTTTACCAATGGACCATAACTGTGAAGTTTGCTACCAATGGCCAAGCGGTTTGTATGAAGAAGACGTTTGAAATCTCTAATAAAAGAACGACCTTTTGACCTTTCGGCAGCCAACTTGGATGACATAATCATCTGATTCCGACAAATATTGCACCAGAGCAATCGCCTCATTGATACCTTCAATTTGATATATGACATGAGCATATTCGGTAAAAATTTGACCCCAATTTGACCCCACGGGCCACACCCATTTTTAACCAAGGGGTCACCATTTTAACACCTTTGAAATAGCATTTTACATTGATCATTCCTACCAAGTTTCGTCGAAATCTGGCTGGCGGTTCATGAGAAGAAGATTTTTTAAGAATTTGTGCTATTTTTAGACGGCGGCCATCTTGGATTAGTGCCGACCTCCGTTTTAACAAATCTGAAAAGGCTTCACCCATGGACCATAACTGTGAAGTTTGGCCACCATGGGCCAAGCGGTTCGAGTGAAGAAGAATTTTGAAATCTCTAATAAAAGAACGACCTTTTGACCTTTCGGCGGCCATCTAGGATGACATGACCATCCAATTTCGACAAAAAATTATACCAGAGCGATCGCCTCTTTGATACCTTCGATTTGATATAGACATGACCATATTTGGTCAAAAATAAAATTTGACCCCACGGGCCACGCCCATTTTTGACTCAGGGTTCGTACAATATAATGATCACAATTTTCCATGACTTTTCCATGACTTTTCCATGACTTTTTTGCAATTTTCCATGACCTGTTATCTCGGACATTAAGCTCTACAATTACATGCTAATAACTATTTAACTTTACACATACCGTATTTACCCTAAATATACAGATGTCATAACGTTAAACAAGTTCATTATGCTGTCCAATGAGACCTAAGCATTCTGTCAAAATGGCAAACAGTGCTGACCATGATCAGTCTGGGTCCACATTGTTTGCTCAGATTCTGAAAAGGCATCACCCATGGACCATAGCTGTGAAGTTAGGCCCCTATGTGCCAAGCGGTTCGTGTGGAGAAGAATTTTGAAATCTCAGAATAGAGAATGACCATTTGACCTTTCGGCGGCCATCTTGAAAAAAATGACCATCCGATTTTGACAAATAACAGTCCCGATTGATTGCTTTTGGATCGTTGATTACGATCAGTTTGTGCTCCATACAAGTATGCGTCGATAAATAATGATTAATAAACACATTAAAACTAGGTTTTGCTCCAAATTTGCAAAAAAAAAAAAAAAAAAAAAAAAAAAAAAAAAAAAAAAAAAAAAATCCACCCGAAAACCCAAAAAAAAATGGCGATAGGGACCCCTACGGCCAAGCCAAACTGTCTCGTCCCCCCCAACCCTCAGACCCCGACCCGGTCAATAAAGTTTGGGCAGAAGACAGAAATGGAAGTGGGTGGGGTAAGTTGCCTTTCGCTAATTTTAAAATCTAAGCTATCTATCTATAAATAATAGCAACTCTTACCCACTCCCTTTGCTAATCTAGAAAGAATAACTAACTATATCTATCTAATAAAAGTAAAATCGTACCTGTTGTCCGTGTCGAAGACGATAAATTGTTTCAACAAATTTTCCATGCCGCCACGGTTTCAACATATATTCGTCCCGAATAATGCAATATATACAAGGTCATTTTTCATTGGACACCTTGGTGGAATCCTGAACATTATTCCATGCGTCGACCAATCAGATTTGGTGTTAGATCGGCGCGATGAGATTTCATTGGTCGACTAAAGTTGATGAATTTAATTGACTGTGTAACGTTTCTCGTCGAAAACAACCAGACTACTATTGTAAAATATTTATAACCAGTCAATCGCGCACCTGTGCTTCCTGGATACGGTAGTTACAAACAAAGCACCCGGTGCGTACATAACTTTCTCGTTCTGTTTTTGACTGGCGCACGGCGGAACTCGATCAAAAAAAAATTGTTTAGGCACCTACATCGATCTCAAAAAGGGACCGAGAGCTGAAAAAGGTGCAAATCTGCCGAAAAATCAGATTTCCATAACTTTCCATGACCAATGGTCATTTTCCATGACTTTCCAGGCCTGGAAATGACAATCTTCATTTTCCATGACTTTTCATGACTTTCCAGGATTGTACGAACCCTGTGACCCCGGGGTCACCATTTTAACAACTTTTAAAGAGCATTGTAGATCGATCATTCCTACCAAGTTTCGTTGAAATCCGGTTAGAGGTTCACGAGAAGAAGATTTTTTAAGAATTTATGCTATTTGCGGCCATCTTGGATTAGCAATGACCATCCAATTTCGACAAAAAATGTACCAGAGCGATCGCCTCTTTGATACCTTCGATTTGATATAGACATTACCATATTCGGTCAAAAATAAAATTTGACCCCAATTTGACCCCACGGGCCACGCCCAATTTTGACCCCGGGGTCACCATTTTAACAACTTTGAAAGAGCATTGTAGATCGATCATTCCTACCAAGTTTCGTTGAAATCCGGCTAGCGGTTCATGAGAAGAAGATTTTGGAAGAATTTGTGCCATTTTTAGACGGCGGCCATCTTGGATTACATAATGACGTCATTTTAACAGTTTTGTAATCCCCCTACCTAAGGACCATGACCATGAAGATTCGTGACAATAGGCCCAATGGTTACCGAGGAGAAGACCTTTGAAAATGTTCACGGACGGATGGACGACGGACGGACACATTGCGGTAACAATAGCTCACATGAGCTTTGCTCAGGTGAGCTAAAAACACTGGGTGGATAGCCATCAAAGTGAGGCAGCTATTGGCGATGTTTGGTAATGATCCGACTAACGGATCAAGAATTATTCAACATTAGGACATACATTCAAAATTCAAACATCAAGGTATGTCCAAAATTATTGACATGAATGTGAAGGTCACTAACGTGAATGTCGATGTCACCCAAATGACACTAGATGGATAGCTATGAATGTGAGGAAGCTATTGATGAAGTTTGGTCATGATCCGACTATAGAGATATTCAACATTTTGAGGTACGTCCAAAATTGTTGATACCCTAGTCACGGTCACATGAATGACACTGGTTGGATAGCTATCAGTGTGACAAAGCTATTTATGAAGTTTTGTAAGGATCATACTAATGGATCAAGAGATATTCAACATTTGGATGCACATGCAAATATATTGACACAAAGGTTTAGGTCACCATGGTGAAGGTCAAGGTCACCCAAATGATACTGGGCAGCTATTGATGAAGGTTGGTAATGATCCAACTAATGGATCAAGCGATATGCGAAATTTGGACAACGTCTAAGATTTACGTCCAAAATTGTCTAAATTTCCACTAATGCTATCGTGGGTGAGAAAAAAGCAGATACCGGTAGCTATTGTATGGGTTCTGGTTTAGGGAGGTTCTATTGCACAATCTATCAGCATAAATCAGAAAACTGTTGAACGACATCACATGATATTTTCAAATGATGTCTGAATGATGATGCAATGTGAACATTAATTACAATGAAAACCACAACACTTAAAACAAGAGCTGTAGGAGAACAGCATAGCTCGACTACGAGGGTTGTCGATGTACACATAGCTTGACAAAGAAGGTGGCTGCGGCCTGCATAAAAACCTTAACCAAGGTTGACTAAAAACATTAACCAAGGGATTATTGATGTACGTCACAAGGAGATAAAGTTTTCCAAGTATGGTTGCTGTAGGCCCAGGAGTATTCCATATACAAGCTTGACTAAAAACCGTAACCAAGGGGAGATAACTAAGTAATCCAAGGATAAAAGTAGGTCAAGGTCAAATATAGGTCAGGGATTATTGATGTACATCATTAGGAGATGAAGTTGTCCAAGTATGGTTGATGTAGGCCCAAAAGTATTCCATATACAAGCTTGACTATAAACATTAACCAAGTAATTGAAGGTTAAATGTAGGTGAAGGTAAAATAAAGGTCAGGGGTTATTGATGTACATCCCTATGAGAAAAAGTTATCCAAGTATGGTGTCTGTATGCACAATAGTATCCATCTACAGCTTGACTAAAAACCTTAACCAAGGTTGAGTAACTAGATGGCCGCGGCCTGCATGTCGCGCCTTGTGGCGAGGCATGGACACTAAAAAAAAAGATATAGTATAACGAAAAACTTTAACCAAAAAACTTAAGCAAAAACTTTAACCGGACACACTACGTACGTACATACGTACGTACGACAAAGTGCTGACTATATCGCGCTTTCCGCAAGCGGGCGCGAAAAAAACTTTAACCAAAAACTTCAAAGTAATTTGACCTTGAGATTGGGCACAGGGGCTGCACGGGAGGGGGGTAGAATGAAAATATAGATATGATAAACACCCAGTGAAGTTTCAAGGTAATGGGCAAAGCAGTTGCAGAGATATAGTATAACGAAAAAATTTAACCAAAAAACTTAACCAAAAACTTTAACCAAAAAACTTAACCAAAAAACTTAAGCAAAAACTTTTAACCAAAGAACTTAACCAAAAACTTCAAAGTATTTTGACCTTGACATTGGGCACAGGGGCCCGCACGGGAGGGGGTAGAAATAAAGAAAATATAGATGATGATAAACACCCATATGAAGTTTCAAGGTAATGGGCAAAGCAGTTGCAGAGATATAGTATAACGAAAAACATTAACCAAAAAACTTAACCAAAAACTTTAACCAAACAAGAGGGCCATGATGGCCCTAATTCGCTCACCTGACTCCATGAACACCAGAGGAGAATGTGACATTGAGTTCCATGTGTTTTAAAAAAAATGGGCTATTTTTAGATGGCGGTCATCTTGGATTAAGCGATGACTCTCATTTTACAAAATCTGAAAATGCTTCACCCAGCATCGGCCATGTGGTTCCTGAGAAAAAGACGTTAAAAATCTTCAATAAATGGACCTTTTGGTGGCCATCATGGATGACATAATCATCCGATTCCGACAAATATTGCACCAGAGTGATCGCCTCATTGATACCTTCAATTTGATATATGACATGACCATATTCAGTCAAAAATAAAATTTGACCCCAATTTGACCCCACGGGCCACGCCCATTTTTTACCCCGGGGTCACCATTTTAACAACTTTGAAAGAGCAATGTACATCGATCATTCCTACCAAGTTTTGTCAAAATCCGGTTAGCGGTTCTTGAGAAGAAGATTTTTTAAGAATTTGTGCTATTTTTAGACGGCGGCCATCTTGGATTACGTAATGACGTCATTTTAACAATTTTGTAATCCCCCTACCTAAGGACCATGACCATGAAGTTTGGTGACTATAGACCCAATGGTTACCGAGGAGAAAAGACGTTGAAAATGTTCACGGACGACGACGGACGACGGACGACGGACGACGGACACATTGCGGTAACAATAGCTCACATGAGCTTCGCTCAGGTGAGCTAAAAAACTTAACCCAAAACTTCAAAGTAATTTGACCTTGACATTGGGCACAGGGGCCGCACGGGAGGGGGGTAGAATGAAAATATAGATGATGATAAACACCCATGTGAAGTTTCAAGGTAATGGGCAAAGCAGTTGCAGAGATATAGTATAACGAAAAACTTTAACGAAAAACTTTAACGAAAAACTTTAACCAAAAAACTTAACCAAACAACTTAACCAAAAACTTTAACAGCCAAAGTGCGACTATATCGCGCTTTCCACAAGCGGGCGCGACAAAAACCTTAACCAAGGGGAATTAAGTAAGTAATTTAAGGTTAAATGTAGGTCAAGGTCAAATATAGGTCAGGGGTTGTTGATGTACATCACTAGGAGATGAAGTTGTCCAAGTATGGTTGGTGTATTCCATATACAAGCTTGACTAAAAACCTTACCCAAGGGGAAATAACTAAGTAATTCAAGGTTAAAAGTAGGTCAAGGTGAAATATAGGTCAGGGATTATTGATGTACATCTCTAGGAGATGAAGTTGTCCAAGTATGGTTGGTGTAGGGCCATGAGTATTCCATCTACAAGCTTGACTAAAAACCTTAACCAAAGAGAATTAAGTAAGTAATTCAAGAGGAAATGTAGGTGAAGGTCAAATATAGATCAGGGGTTATTGATGTACATGACTATGACAAAAGGTTGTGCAAGTATGGTGTCTGTATGCACAATAGTATTCCATGTACAAGCTTGAGTAAAAAAAAAAGCTTAACCAAGGTCGAGTACAAACCTTAACCACCAAGGGAATTAACTAAGTAATTCAAGGTTAAATGTAGGTCAAGGTCAAATATAGGTCAGTGGTTGTTGATGTACATCACTAGGAGATGAAGTTGTCCAAGTATGGTTGGTGTAGGGCCAGGAGTATTCCATGTACACACGCTTGACTAAAAACGTTAACCAAGTAAGGGAATTAAGTAAGTAATTCAAGAGGAAATGTAGGTCAAGGTCAAATATAGATCAGGGTTGTTGATGTACATCACTAGGAGATAAGTTGTCCAAGTATGTGAGTGTAGGGCCAGTAGATTCCATATAGAAGGTTGACTAAAAACCTTAACCAAAATGAATTAAGTAAGTAATTTGAAGAGGAAATGTTAGTGAAGGTCAAATATAGATCAGGGGTATTGATGTACATACCTATGAGAAAAGGTTGTCGAAGTATGGTGTCTGGATGCACAATAGTATTCAATGTAAAAGCTTGAAAAAAAAACCTTAACCAAGGTTGACTAAAAAACCTTAACCAAGGGGAATTAAATAAGTAATTCAAGAGGAAATGTAAGTCAAGGGTCAAATATAGATGAGGGGTTATTGGTGTGCATCACTAGGAGATGAAGTTGTCCAAGTATGGTGGGTGTAGGGCCAGTAGTATTGCATATACAAGCTTGACTAAAAACCTTAACCAAGGTTGAGTAAAAACCTTAACCAAGGGGAATTAACCAAGTAATTCAAGAGGAAATGTAGGTCAAGGTCAAATATAGATCAGGGGTTATTGATGTACATCACTAGGAGATGAAGTTGTCCAAGTATGGTGGGTGTAGGGCCAGTAGTATTCCATATACAAGCTTGACTAAAAACCTTAACCAAGGCGTGACGGTGATGCCGACGCCGACGCCGACGCCGACGCCGGGGTGACAACATAAGCTCTACTTATTCTTCGAATAGTCGAGCTAAAAATGATGAATTCAATTTTGTTGTTTTCTGTTTATCTTTTATTTCAATTGATCTCATTAAAACATGGTTTGACAGCACTTGAGAATCATTTCCATTGGCAAAACCATGTTCTGGGGTCCGTTGCACTAAACTTCGTACGACTAAAATGCAAATTTAGGATCAACAGCAGACTACAATTTTCGCTTCCCTTATTCTAAACAAACTATAAATAAAATAAAACACAAAGTTTGTAAGGCATGGCTCTGTAACTGGAGCAACAGTTAGTGTGTTAGAGATCCAGATAATATATTGGCGTATTTTACACACTTATTTTGGCAGAATACACATTGATTATCAAAAGTGGGAGTACAAAATACTCACAGCAATATGAAAATATGCATTGATTTTCAAATTGAGTAGTGAAAATACTGTAATAAAGTTGAAATTTACTTAGTTGAGCTGCAAAAAGCAAACACTGTTTGTTTTTTGCAGCACAAATAAGTGAATTTTTTATTTTTTTTAAAAAGATTTAACACTTGTGCCCTATTTAATAAGAAAGAAAATAAATAAAAGTAAAATACGCATTGAAATCTGGGGGTATAATATTCTTTAGATACAAAACTTATCTGGAGCAATGGTGTGACCTAGTTATTATGAGAATTGGCTGGCATTTGCCCCCCACCCCCCCTGGCTGAGAAAAGGCACCCGCATTCAGCATTTTGTCCAGAACCAGCACTTTCTATAAATGTCTGCTGCTTAGCAGGTACATGTGTAGTAGACTAATTCCTTAACCCTCACACTGCTATCTTCATTTGTTGTCGTCTGCTGGTTACTTTTCTATTTTCCATTTTTATCATCAAAAACATGCATTGACAGCATTGACAGCACTTTAGAATAATTTACAACTTGCTTTGCCAGCACAAGGCTGGACAAGGCTGAACATTGTGGCCGCCGCCGCCGATCGCCCATCATCAATCCAATGGTCAGCTTTTTTTTCTTCAATAAATCTGGGCAAAAATTAGTCACCATTTCCATAATATTGCATACTCTCAATATGACTAACTAGGACATATTATTGCCCGTGCTGTAGCTGCTGCATTTCATGCATATTGGTTCACTGTATACGTGATCACCATTATAAATATTTTTAACGACCTTTTAAGTACCATTCTTATCTAGCATATGGATGAAGTAGACTACGAGGTGCTGTCAGCAAAAAGTAGATGGCCGCAGCCTGCATGTCGCGCCCACCGAGGCTTTGTGTTACGTCATGTTTTTTAGATGTGTTTACAGTAGATTTCCTTTAATATCTTTCAAATGGAATGACATATTTTTATGAAATATACCGCAGCAAATGCGGTACATGTTGCCCATTATTGTATAGGCGGCTTTAATCTCATAATTCTGTCGTTTTGACGAAGAATCGGTTACCGTAAATGTAAATAACCAGATGGCCACGGCCTGCATATCGAGCCCGCCGAGGCATCTGGTGATCTCAGGGTAAGATATATATAATGTGTATAATGACCTTGAACTTGGGCACAGGGGCCGCATACAAAGTTTCAAGCAAATCTGACTTACGATTACAGAGATAGTAGGTATGTGAAACAAAAACTTTACCGCAAACTCGTGTGGCGAGTAAAAAAAAATCCTTTATGCCTTTACTAGTTTAGAACATAAGTGAAAGTAATCGAGCTGTGTTTGTTTACAAAAATGTGTCAGTGAAAATGGTTGTAAGCTGCTTCCCTATTGGAGAGTAGCAATCCTAAAGTCAAATATCATTCGTCTGCATGCCAATAGCCAATAAAATATCGCGTTTTATAAACCACACGCGTCCGAATCGTGAATCGATAGCTTTCGTTTGTTTCCGTAATGACTGTGTAGCAGTTTTCATTGGATACTTCAGACATTTATAATTAATTTATTCATAAAGGTTACTGCACTTTCCTGATAAGGAAATCAAGTAATTTTGTTTCTAAGAATAGAACCACACATGATTTCGCGGAAACGAATATGCGTGTATGTGTTTTTGAAAATCCAACTTCCAAGTTATAGGTTTGCATATTTAGCGTCAAGACCGGTCCAAACTGGCAAGAAACACTGAATATATTCAATTGAGAATGTGTTTCAACAAAAAAATTACATTGATTTACGATTGAAAGTGAGTCTTAAGCTGAAAGAATGACACCCGAGCAAGTCGCCCCCCACACAGTTTCGGACCTGAAAATGAATTTGTGAGAAATGATAATTTCGCTGTTTTATATCATTTTAAATATATTAATTGGTTAATATAAATTAATTATAATAGGGGATAGTGTCTGTTGACGGCCCTGAGCAATAAAATATACTCTTTTCAACAGTTTAATGAATTTATATAGTGTATTAATTCCATTTGCAGGAAAGAAATGTACAGCTTGTACACAGTCATTCAATGGCAGAAAACCTTATAATGTGAATACACTGCAGCTCCATTATAACGCTGTCGCGTATAGCGCGATCTCCATTATAACGCGGGTCTCTCGTGGATCCCAATTATTTTTTTTAAAAATAGAGAAAAAAATAATATAAATAAAAAAAAATCAAAAAAAATCGTCAGACGTCGTAGTCATCGTGTAATTAGTTGATTCGTGATTTCTGTCAGTTTATTCAAACAACGAAGTTCAAAGTCCATGAAAGGATTATTATTAGTATGTTAGCAAATGTAATACCTTTAATCAGGTAATCATGTTAATAGGCATATTTATTAATCAATTCAATTACCTTAATCCCAATTGACATGTATTCGCGAAGTAATGGTCGTATTAAAGGAGCATGCCGACCAATGTAACGCCTGATCAGAAGCTACACTGGTCACAAATCCCATGAGCACCATTTCTCCAGTCACGTAAATGTACCGCTTTTTGTCACCAAGTAATGTCAATGTATCTGTGTTAACACATAATTGTCGCTAATAAATGGCTGCGTGTTCGATCGCCTTTATTTTTCTTTACTCCCAGGTGTAATATTTAACGTTCTATAAATAGACTGGTGTTTCAGCATTATCTGGGTATGGGATCACGTGGTCTATTGTTTACACTGCAGCCCACGGC
This sequence comes from Conchocele bisecta, assembly GCA_029237695.1. Classification (NCBI taxonomy): domain Eukaryota; kingdom Metazoa; phylum Mollusca; class Bivalvia; order Lucinida; family Thyasiridae; genus Conchocele; species Conchocele bisecta. Next base: position 79,028,966 of record CM055278.1, read on the forward strand.
AATCTCGCTTAAATCGTAAATTTCATTCATCAATATGCCTGTTGCAGCGTAAACAATAGATCACGTGACCCCACATCCTGAGATTATGCACGTATCAACAGCTAATCGTCCGCATGAATAGGCAGGACAAGTGACAATAGGCATTATTTATTATCAATTAATCCTTTTAAGCGCCTGTTGATCGCGAGTACCGGTAGTATACATTGTAATAAGCGTCTGTCTATCGCGAGCACTATACAACGTAATATCCTAAGCATGATTTTATAAATAACTCATATGTTTAATACATTAATACAAGTTTGTATGTCATAGGCATTATTAATAATTACTTTAACTTCTGTTCAAATGACATGATTTTATATGGGTCCGTTGCTAATGGAATTCCCGCAATATTTGGTAACCGAAATGCGGATGATACCAGTGCAGTACCAGTACCCGTGCATGTCCCGAAATTTTATAACGCTGTCGGATTCGATCGCGGTTTGAAATCTTGGACCCCGACCACCGCGTTATAATGGAGCTACAGTTTACAAATAAATTAGTACTTACTGTCAAGATAGTAAAATAAAAAGTATGACATAATCTTTATTTATATTTGCAATAGAAGACTTCACAGAAAACCCAGGGCCCAATCTTCCAGAGGGATTTGATGTAACAACAGCAACACCACTGGATTATTGTTGGCTTTTGTACAAGCCAGAGATCATATGTTTACTGCCATGGCGAGATATATGAACAACTACGCTAAGAGTTATTTTCATCTACAGCAAGCAATGTAAATTGGTCCAGACATAATTAATATTACAATTAAATAGGTATTATTTGCACAACTGAATTGCTACTTACATGTATGGTACATCATTGAAGTAAAACATTTTACCAGATTGACAGTGATCCAGCAACTTTTTATAAGATGAAGACAGCGCGACGTAAGGGCTGGTAGAAACTTGTAAGGGCTGGTAAATTTCAAATCTTACTAACCCGGCTGACTAGTACATATTTTTGCTTAGTTTCAAGCCCTGGTATTGGCGTAATTATTTTAGCTGAATGCGCATTGATTATCAAAAGAGGTCGCACAGCAATGTGAAAATACGCATTGATTTTCAAATTGAGTAGGGACAAGAGTGCTGCAAGTCACAAAATACGCCCGTCGAATATGGGCCAGACAGCGAAGATGCAGAAATGTGAAGCTGTCACCAAGGCAAGAAACATTAATGAGAATTTGAAAGTCTATAGCATTATTTCTTCATCGCGTTGTGCTAAACATGTATACTAATTTAGGCAGAGATAGAAAAGTAGAGTGCGAAGTAGAAATGATAGGGAATTGGATACAATAATGTAGAAAAAATGGCTAAGTTAAAAAGGTGATATTTTTGTTAAAAAATATTTTTTCGCCAGAAAAACACCAAGGTGCACATCTTCAATATGTGTAGAAGACGTGTGCATAGTTTCAGATCGATCGACTGAAAGGTTTCGGAGGAGTTGTGTACACAAACTCTGTACCGTATATAGAAATGTATAGAAAAATGAAGAAAAAATGGCGATATTTTTGTTAAAAAATATTTTTTCGGCATAAAAACACCAAGGTGCACATCTTCAATATGTGTAGAAGACGTGTGTATGGTTTCAAATCGATCGACTGAACGGTTTCGGAGGAGTTGTGTACACAAACTATGCGCTTTTTCTTCAGCCGCCCGCCCGCCGCACCCACCCACCCACCCAGCCGCCACCCGCCGAGCGGTAAAAACATAATATGTACCGTTTTAAAAACGGTCGTATAAAAATACTGTCAAAATGTGGAAAATTCACTTAGTTGAGCTGCAAAAAGCAAACATTGTTTGTTTGCTTTTTGCAGCTCAAATAAGTGAAAGTTTAAAAAAAAAATAAAAAAATATCCTTTGTTCCTGTTTAGTAATGAAGACAAGAGTTGTCGGAGGACAACGAAGCGCGCCCGGTGGCAGCAAAGGAACCGAGGGCACATTTGAAAACACAATGTGCTGGATAAGGGAAAGAAAATTTATTAGCCATTTACCGGAGCGTGTTAAGGTTTCGAGCGTAACAAGTATTTGACCTTGACCCTGGGCTTAGCAGAGGTAGAGGACCCTTGGAGCAATGCGTGTGTGAAATATGAAGCAAATCCAAGCAAGGAAACAGAAAATATAGGCCATTTACCCGAGTGTTAAGGTTTCGGGATGCACAAAGTATGTGACCTTGACCCTGGGCTTAGAAGGGGCGGCACGGACGTGGATTTGCCACAGCGCAGTGAAGCAAATCCAAGCAAGGAAACAGAAAATATAGGCCATTTACCCGAGTGTTAAGGTTTCGGGATGCACAAAGTATGTGACCTTGACCCTGGGCTTAGAAGGGGCGGCACGGACGTGGATTTGCCACAGCGCAGTAGAGGACCCTTGGAGCAATGCGTGTGTGAAATATGAAGCAAATCCAAGCAAGGAAAGAGAAAATATGGGCCATTTACCCGAGCGTCCGAGCGTTAAGGTTTCGAGATGCACAAAGTATGTGACCTTGACCGTGGGCTTAGAAGGGGTGGCACGGACGTGGATTTGCCACAGCGCAGTAGAGGACCCTTGGAGCAATGCGTGTGTGAAATATGAAGCAAATCCAAGCAAGGAAACAGACGGACGGACAGACGGACAGACGGACGGACCAATATTTTGGGTTTATGGGCTATTTGCTATATAAAAGATCAAAGGACTAGCCCCTAAACTTCAAAAGGTTTTATGGGTTAACGGAATAAGCTCAAAGGAGTTCAAAGGATTCTTTTGTCTTAGGCTCCTCCCCCTAGCCCCTAAACCCCCTAATGTTTGCCCGGACAGACAGACAGACGGACGGACGGACAGACAGACAGGCGGACGCCTATGACGCCGAGGGTATGCCATAAGCACGGCTTCCTTTGGAAGGCGCGCTAAAAATCAATAATCCATTTGTAAAAGTCAAATACGCAATGATTTTGAAATCAGGGGGTATACAGTCGAACCTGCCCTAGAGACCACCTGAACTAAGCGACCACCTGTGCTAAGCAACCGGTCTCAGTTCCTCCCGTGACATTTTGAATGTTAATATAACTTAACTAAGCGACCACCTCTGTAACGCGACCATCGACCACGAAAATCCGGTCGCAAAACATTAAAATCCTTAACTCAGCGACCATTTCCGTATTGTTGTTGTTATTTTTCAACTTGAAATGTCCGCCGTTTAGTTTTCACGGGCGACCACTCAACTCGCCCATTGATCAATTCGTCCATCATACGTCACAGCTTGCGGACTCGCGTGATCTGCACATTCGGAACACCTCAATTTCAAGGTGTTCACCTGTGATTTGTACAGGTAAAGAATGGCTAATACCCGTAGGCAAGAACTTCTCACTTGTCAAGCGCTTAAATAAATAATAGAGCTTACTATGGACTGTTTTGAATTGACCGTACACTGAAATTTGTGATCCGTGCAAATACCTTGTTCTATTAATATATTTCCGGTATCACATTACGAGTATGCGATACGATCAATGGACATGCTTACACACGTTTTTAGCCTTGGGCTGAAATTTACTCGCCAACAACAATTAACATTATTATGAGTGACAGGTGACGAAGACCGTTATGTTATCTTCAGTGCACCTATAGAGACAGTCAATACAGAAAAATGAAGGGGTTAAAATTTAATATGGAATTGTAATAATTATGTAAATGTCTACATATTGCCATATTAGTTTATATTATGTACATACAGGTACATATATATGGTATACACTAAAAAAAAATATAATACAATTTTATATACCACGCAGCAGGTTACACTGTACTACTACTTTTCATTTTCTGTCATGCCTTATATGAGCCATTTGTCTACCCACTAACGAGTTATTTTTAATTACGGCGCGTGTTAATTGGTGTTAAATCGCATTTTATATGCCGCGACCAGAATAGGTATTTTCCGACCTCGTGCTATTTTTACCAACACGTGTCACGTGACACGGTCAATCATATCACATCTTTGACATGCGCAGTGAAGTATCGGAAGTTGAGAAGAAAAATCTCTGTTCGAGTCCAAATCTAAATCTCAACGTAACTCTTTCCATTTGGTGATCTGGTCGCCAATATTAACCACTCTCTCTCTGTACTGCCTGTCCCTCAGACATTTGGCCTTTTTTTGGCCGACGCCGTTTCATACAATTTCCGTCCTGGACGTTTCGACATGTTGATATTCTTGTTTACATATTGGGAAGCCTACTGGTGCGCGTAGTATACTGCGCATGCGCACCGCAAGCCGTGATGTGAAAGTCGACGTCCCCGCACATTAACAAAATAGACTGTTACCGCCGCGCGTCGCTAACAGTAAATTGATAATTAATAAATGATTATATTTGTATAGCGGACACTCGTAATTTTTAGAACTTGTGGAATAGTGACATAATTATACACTTATTTAATTCCTATAAAGAACATTTTGTGCCTACTGCGTGGGCATGTACCTTTATGAGACCAAAAAGTTATTCTCCGCTGAGTGGTCACAGGTTCGACTGTAGTACGCATGAGACACAAAGCTTATCTGTTGTTCACACTTAAAGTGAGGCAGTTTGATCGTGGATCGCTATGTTATGATCTCAAGACGACGTGACAGTAAAATGCTGAGGACGGATGAAACTTACCGGAATAGTGACCGACGAGCTCGGGTAACGATTTGAACATTCTCTTTGGCGTGATGTAGTAGAATTCCGTCACTGAGATGTCTGTGCGTTTGGCATAAACCTTGTAGTGCTTGATCAAATATCCACGTAGCTCATCGCAGTCTCGTACGGACAGAGTAAATGTATCTGAAACAGGTAGAGAAAGGTCCTTTTACAGGTAAACCAAAGAGAAATCCACATCATGTCATAGTTAACCCTGTAATTTTGCAACCAATCCAATCGTCACAAAATGATTTTCAGACTAGTCCAGTTATGACCAGGAATGTGGCCTGTCAGCACACAAATGCCGAAATGCTGGCAGCCAAAGAATAGAACCACACTTGATTTCGCGGAAACGAATATGTGTGAAATATCAAGCAGATCTATGCAATGAAATAAACATTATAAGATATTTACCAGAGTTTTGAACACACCACGTATGTGACATTGACCCTGGGCTTAGCGGGGGTGGGACGATAGTGGATTTGTCACAGGGTAGTAGAGGACCATTAGAACTAGATTTGTCAGTAAGCGGGGGCTTACGGAATACCCCCCCGCGTCAGCCCTGGCCTAGAATGAATTCCAGCTCGCATACTATCATTTTCAGAGTCCGTGACCTTGACCCCTGGCATAAATGGGGGTCGTAGGTTTGTTGCAGAATGATGTATGAGTGTCAGAGAAGGGGCGGGTAAAATATGAAAGATTTCCGCAAAGGGAAAGAGAAGTTAAAAGGAAATTTACAATTGTTAAGTTTTGTGACGGACGGAAACACGGACGGACGGACGGACGGACGGACGGACGGACGGACGTTCTTACAGTACTATACTTATGTGGCTTATCACATGTTAAATATTAGCCACATAAAACGATTTTTAGCCACATAAAAGGATTTTTTAGGTGGCTAATTGTAACCAACCCTATCCTTTACCAAGTCTATAACCCTGTGGGGCTAGCCACATAAGTACCCTAATGTGTGCCCGGACGGACGGACGGACAAGCTGACTCCAGTATACCCCCCACAACTTTCGTTGCGGGGGGGGGGGGGGGGGGGGGGGGGGGGGGGGGGGGGTATAATAATGGGTGTGTGAATTATCAACCTGATCCATGCAAGGAAACAGACAATACAAGACATTTACCAGAGAGTTAAGGTTTCAAACGCACAAAGTATGTGACGACCCTGGGCTTAGAAGGGGCGGGACGATCATGGATTTTTCACAGGGCAATAGTGGACCATTAGAGCAATGCATGTGAGAAATATCAGGTAGATCCGTGCAAGGAAACAGAAATTATAAGACATTTAGTAGTATATAGGGTATCAGTACGTTACCGGTTTTGATATAACATGAAACTAGAAGGAAACAAAAGCTTAAACGTGGAGTGAATTACGGTTAAAAACAACCATAATCGCGGTAGTGAACAAAAGTAACCGTAGTGAGTATGATAATTATTATAATCACAATTGAACATAAATAGGAAGAATATAAAATGGAGTGTAAAGATAAAATGAGAGAGTGTGACATATGCGGTAAGAAAATGAGCCATATTTATAATTTAACATACGGTGGACGTTCACAAGGACTATAGATATATAAATATAAATGTGCATGTGGGACCGCTTTCATTTCATATCCAGCCAGTCAAGCACACGCAGTAAAATGTGGACTCGGGGAAACAGTAAACTATATTGTGCAAAGAGATCTGCCAGGGGAGTGTGATGTTTGTGGAAAAGCATTCGTACGAAAGAGTTCCATACAACAGCATAAGAGAAACTCGTGTAGTGGAGCCGCGGAAAATAAAAGCGAGACACGATCTACAGAGACTGTGACGAAATTAATAGATGAGTTGATGGAGTTGAGAGAAAGGAAAGAGGGGTTGGACTACAGAATAGATGTAATAATGGAGGAGCTTAGGGGGTAAGTTTTAAAACGTTTATAATAAGAAGTTGCTGAAATGAGAAACTGCTGTTTGATTTTTACACTGATGTTAACTACTAGTTCGAGTGAAACAGTAAGCCATAATTATATAGGGTTTAATGGCGGAGGAAGTTCATTATACTGATCCCTCACACTACCTGTAATAACCAAACACTCACCGGTTTATCATAGGTTGGAGAGAGGGTAGTAAGGAGGTGAAAGCCATCTATAGAGAGAATAATTATGAACTATTTTTTTTGAACCCAATTGAACATTAATTAATTATAATTATAAACGATTTATAATTATAGTATACAAAATGACACAAGCAAACTTGAGAAATATGAGGCGAGAAAATCCTGCAGTATACCAACAACTTGTTGGTGATATAGAAGGACAGCGGAGGATTGATGAGTTGAGAGTAGATTTAACAAAAATGGGATAAAGTTTTCTGATAAAATGAAGGTGAAGAAGCTTCAGGCTTTAGTAAATGAGGGAAAAAATGAACTATTTTGGGTGAGAATGCGCAAAGCCGCAGCAAGGGAAATTTAGTTTAGAGGGATTGAAATTAAAGACTCACTAAAAGTAGCAGAACAATTAGCAGAGGAGGCTTCGCTAGAGCTTAGAGCTAAAGGTGTTGTTCCTAAACGTAAGAGAGAACCACGCTCCACTCTTTTAAGACAACTAGTAGATCAAGGGCCAACTCTACTTGAGGAGATGGAGGAAGTTGAGAGGAATGTAGATCGAGGTAGGCGGCTTGTCACGATAACAATAAAAAGATGCCTCCACCATAACGCATCAAGAAGAATCATGAACGAGTTGGAAAATGTGATGACTGGGAGCTTTTATTTAAGATATTCTTTCTCATATAAACTACAACACATTGAGGAAGTTGATGAGGCGGGGAGACCTATCACAATAATATGGTAAGAACCTTTCGGGAAGCCCAACTTTCTCAGATTCTGATGAGGTAGACAATGGGTGAGAGAGCAGGAAGAAAGTCGTATGAATGTAGATAGAATAGACCGACCAAATACAAAATGGACATTCGTAAGATGGGTGAGCACTACAATTAAGTTAATCTACACCACTGAGGTTGTAGATATGGCGAGACAAGTACACGAGCTTGGAGGTGGTAGATTGCCAGACTGGCTACGTAATAAGAAGGGGATAAAACCATTAGATACATTTTCTGATAGTTTATGTATATTTAGGTGCTTAGCGATACATAAAGATGAAAACTTGAGAGCTGAGAGTGCCGCTGCGACAAAAGCTTTACATAAACAATACTACACTTTCTTAGATGGTAAGAAAGGGAGAAAAAACACTCCGTTAGGTTTTGATGAACTTAAAGGTGTAGAAGAGTGTTTCAAAATAGGCATCGAAGCATACGAGCCGATGGAAAATGGAACTGGTATTTGAGAAATACAGCAGCACACTATGAGAAGGTGAGAGTTAAGAAGATGAAGATAGGTATCCATAATAAGCACGCCGCCTTCCTTATAACAGATATGAAAAAAAGCTACTAAAAATTATTGTTGCCCAAACTGTCAACAACGATTCACACAATCTCACTGCATTGCGAGACATGCGTTAACATGTAATAAGGGGGAGACGAAAGTAATCTTGTAAAGGAAGAGAAATTGATAGACCAGATTCTGCATTTGAGAAAGCGTTCTACCCTAGGTCTCATTGTAGTAAAGAAATCTATACATTGGTTGAACACCTTTACATCTCACCACATTCACACAGCAGTTTGTGGACATGGGGGTGAGCGTATAATAAAGGAGGCCCCTGTTGATGGGTATTGTCAGAAACTAACACAGTTTTATCAATTTCATGGTTGTTACTTCGGCACGGTTTTGTCCTAGACATAGTAAGAATAGACAGGAAAAATATATAAATACTCTAGCGCGAGATGATCTTCTTAAAAAAGTCAAATACAATAGATAACAATTTGGGAGTGTGAATATGATAGACAGCGAAAGAGAGGAGAAGTTCCTCCCCTTCCAACACCGCCAACTGTGGTATACCATATAAGATCGTGTATGACTTTGAGTCTCTATTAAGTAAAAGTGATCCAGATAGTGTTGTTAAGGATTTAGACTTTGTTGATACACCCATTTTCCAATAAGTGTAAGTGTTGGTTGGGATACATTATCAGGAACAAAGGTTACACACATTTGTGATACAGATCCAAACCAAAGAATCTAGTGAAAAGATTTATGGATGAAGTAATACACCGAGGGGATAAAATAAGGGAGGTTGTTGGTAAACAATTCAGTTACGGATTTCCAACTTGATTTTGATTACTCCTAAAATGCTCCAATTTACAGCAACGAGAACTTACACGATGGATTTCACAAGTCCCTGTATTAGGTTTCAACTGCGGTTTCTTATGATTTGAATCTGATTAAAAAGTATTTGGTTGGTATTCTTGCGGGGATTACAGAGAAAGTTATAGTTGGTAAGAAAAACTAATCACACGGTATTTTTGATAACTCCAGAGTTGAAATTTCTTGATGTAAAATCATATCTATCACCAGGTGTAAGCTATGACAAATGGGTTCGGGCATATGGATGTGAATGTAATAAATCTTTCTTTCCATATGAGTGGTTTGATAGTGTTGATAAGTTGGATTATCAAGGTTTACCACCGCTAGAATGTTGGACTAACAAGCTCAATCCTAGTAATAACATCAAAGAAGAGGAGCTGGGTGGGTGTGTTAAAATTTATAAAGATAAGGGGATGAAATCTTTCAGAGATTGGTTGAAATATTACAACAATCTAGATGTAGCTCCATTTCTAGAAGCAGTGGAAAAGATGTCTAACTTCTATAAACTTAAAGGTATTGATATGTTTAAAGACTGCAGTAACACTACCTGGGGTTGCTCTACAATACATACTGCGAGGAACTATTAAAGATCGCGTTAAAACTTATAAAACTAAGGAAAGCACAGCAGCACGAGCTATATGCCCACCACTGTTCGCACCTGAAGCGGAAGAGTATGAAATGTTGAAAGGCGCTCTAGTTGGAGGGCCTTCTATAGTATTCACACGGTATGAAGAGGCTGGTCGTTATAGGTTAAGATCATCACCAGATGGGGATGGCACTCTATGTCAATCAGTATTAGGACTTGATGCAAACGCTCTTTATCTATCAACATTAGGAAAAGAAATGCCTTGTGGTAAAGGGGTTTTAACAAGATCTTCCAATCCATTCAATAAATGTAGGATAGATAGTTTCATTCATAGAGTTAAGAATGATACATGGTTCGGTTTTGCGGAGGTCGACATCCGTGTGCCGGATAGTTTGTATGAGAAGTTTTCAGAAATGTCCCCTATCTTTATAAACCGTACAGTTGATGATAGCGAAGTACCAGAGCATATGTTGAAATATCTTGATGATACAAATCGTACTCGAGGTGATGGTAAGAAGTTGGTTGGAGCGATGTCTGCAGAAAGTATTACTATTTGCCCCACTATTGAAATGGTATTTACATCACGGGTTGATAATTACTGGACTCCATCGTATTATAAATTATCAGAGTGGAAAACCTTTCGAATGGTTCGTGAAAGAAGTTACTGCGGCTCGTAGAGAAGGAGATGTGAACGCGGAAGCCGCACCTATTGCTGATATTATGAAGTTGTTAGGGAACTCCTGTTGTGGTAAAATGATAGAATCTCCAGAGAATCATCTTTGTGTTACTTACACGAAAGATGAACGGTGTGTTGATAGAGCTTTAAGATCTGCGTAATTTCTCAGATTTGGAAGAGATAGGTGATGCGTATGAGATATCAAGTAGAAAATCCTCACTAAGATGACAAGACCATCCATTGTGGTATAGCTGTATCAATATGCTAAGTTACGTATGTTAGATTCTATTTCGACTTTCTAGATAAGTTATGTAGATATCTGACTGAGTTGATTCAGTGGATACTGCTAGTATGTATATGGGTATCAGTGGTAAAAATTCACTGGAAGATGTCGTTAAACCACACCTTCTAGAGAGTTTGTCAACGCTTGTAAAAGAATAGTTGGCTAGCTTGGATAAGTGGAGTAACCGAGAACCAGGACTTTTCAAGACAGAGTTTAGAGGAGATCGCGCGATAGCTTTATCTAGTAAGTGTTATGTAGTTGAGAAAGTAGGCGGATGCACCAAGCACTCAGCTAAAGGATTGAAGAACGCCCGGCAAAACAGGCTAACTTATAACCGATATAAGACTGCACTCGACCTATCCACTAAAGATGTTGGTAATAATCGTGGATTCAGGATGCGAGATGGAATTATGACAACTTACACTCAGAATAAGTTAGGCCTCTCGGCGTATTATGATAAGAGAAGATTGAATGAAGATGGTATTCACACCACTCCTCTTTAAACATAAAAAAAGGTAGTTGAAAACCTCAGGAATTTGGGGACGGATTTTAACGTTAGCTTAACCAACTTTGATCAATCGGTTTGGTGGTCTTCCTAAAGGCTTTCCACTTACCGACTTTCCCCATTCATCTGGTTTAATATTTTGCATAAGGTCAACGTGTCGCCATATTGTACGAAGTCTCTTCGCCCCAATACCATATTTAATCAGAACTTTAGAAGCAGGGATTGCATCCTTTGCTTTCATGATTTCTACCAACTCAACTTCGGTTATAAATTTCTTAACCATAACTATTATAATAAATAGTAATATATTTATGTTCAATTATAAACATTTATTCATCCTTCTTTAACTCTCGCCAGTTACGGCGCTGTTCAGGAGGTTTCTTCGGTGACATTCTAAAACCTAATATAGTATGTGGCGCGTTTTTGTTATATTTTATTTGAAAGTTTTTACCTGGTACTGTACACCACGTAACTTCATCACCATTTGTTTCCATTCTTATAGAATGTGAATTATAATTAAAAAAAACTTATGATTAATTGCTTGCCACTTTTGTGTTTCAATGTGAGAATTTTATGATAATTTGCTTTCCAATTTGAGAAATTATGAGAGAGAAATTGCTGAATGGTTACTGAATATTACTGAATGTTACTGAATATTACTGAATTAAATCAGTTAGAGACTAGTAATTACTGAGTAAAAATCAGTTAGAGACTAGTAATTACTGGGAAAAAAACACTAACTGTACTAAGTGTAATAATAATGTACTCATTAAAGTAAAAATAAAGTACAAGTAGAGTACTTTTTAAAGTACAAAGGTACCTCTTAATTGTACGGTGTTTTTTTCCCTTCCCGTGTCAGTAATTACTAGTCTCTAACTGATTTTTACTCAGTAATTACTAGTCTCTAACTGATTTAATTCAGTAATATTCAGTAACATTCAGTAATATTCAGTAACCATTCAGCAATTACTCTCTCATAATTTCTCAAATTGGAAAGCAAATTATCATAAAATTCTCACATTGAAACACAAAAGTGGCAAGCAATTAATCATAAGTTTTATTAAATTATAATTCACATTCTATAAGAATGGAAACAAATGGTGATGAAGTTACGTGGTGTACAGTACCAGGTAAAAACTTTCAAATAAAATATAACAAAAACGCGCCACATACTATATTAGGTTTTAGAATGTCACCGAAGAAACCTCCTGAACAGCGCCGTAACTGGCGAGAGTTAAAGAAGGATGAATAAATGTTTAATATTGAACATAAATATATTACTATTTATTATAATAGTTATGGTTAAGAAATTTATAACCGAAGTTGAGTTGGTAGAAATCATGAAAGCAAAGGATGCAATCCCTGCTTCTAAAGTTCTGATTAAATATGGTATTGGGGCGAAGAGACTTCGTACAATATGGCGACACGTTGACCTTATGCAAAATATTAAACCAGATGAATGGGGAAAGTCGGTAAGTGGAAAGCCTTTAGGAAGACCACCAAACCGATTGATCAAAGTTGGTTAAGCTAACGTTAAAATCCGTCCCCAAATTCCTGAGGTTTTCAACTACCTTTTTTTATGTTTCAAGAGGAGTGTTGTGAATACCATCTTCATTCAATCTTCTCTTATCATAATACGCCGAGAGGCCTAACTTATTCTGAGTGTAAGTTGCCATAATTCCATCTCGCATCCTGAATCCACGATTATTACCAACATCTTTAGTGGATAGGTCGAGTGCAGTCTTATATCGGTTATAAGTTAGCCTGTTTTGCCGGGCGTTCAATCCTTTAGCTGAGTGCTTGGTGCATCCGCCTACTTTCTCAACTACATAACACTTACTAGATAAAGCTATCGCGCGATCTCCTCTAAACTCTGTCTTGAAAAGTCCTGGTTCTCGGTTACTCCACTTATCCCAAGCTAGCCAACTATTCTTACAAGCGTTGAAACTCTCTAGAAGGTGTGGTTTAACGACATCTTCCAGTGAATTTTTACCACTGATACCCATATACATACTAGCAGTATCCATCTGAATCAACTCAGTCAGATCTATCTACATACTTATCTAGAAAGTCGAAATAGAATTCTAACATACGTAACTTAGCATATTGATATACAGCTATACCACAATGGAATGGTCTTGTCATCTTAGCTGAGGATTTTCTACTTGATATCTCATACGCATCACCTATCTCTTCCAAATCTGAGAAATACGCAGATCTTAAAGCTCTATCAACACACCGTTCATCTTTCGTGTAAGTAACACAAAGATGATTCTCTGGAGATTCTATCATTTTACCAACAGGAGTTTCCCTAACAACTTCATTAATATCAGCAATAGGTGCGGCTTCCGCGTTCACATCTCCTTCTCTACGAGCGCAGTAACTTCTTTCACGAACCATTCGAAAGGTTTTCCACTCTGATAATTTATAATACGATGGAGTCCAGTAATTATCAACACGTGATGTAAATACCATTTCAATAGTGGGGCAAATAGTAATACTTTCTTCTCTGCAGACATCGCTCCAACCAACTTCTTACCATCACCTCGAGTACGATTTGTATCATCAAGATATTTCAACATATGCTCGGTACTTCGCTATCATCAACTGTACGGTTTATAAAGATAGGGGACATTTCTGAAAACTTCTCATACAAACTATCCGGCACACGGATGTCGACCTCCGCAAAACCGAACCATGTATCATTCTTAACTCTATGAATGAAACTATCTATCCTACATTTATTGAATGGATTGGAAGATCTTGTTAAAACCCCTTTACCACAAGGCATTTCTTTTCCTAATGTTGATAGATAAAGAGCGTTTGCATCAAGTCCTAATACTGATTGACATAGAGTGCCATCCCCATCTGGTGATGATCTTAACCTAGTAACACCAGCCTCTTCATACCGTGTGAATACTATAGAAGGCCCTCCAACTAGAGCGCCTTTCAACATTTCATACTCTTCCGCTTCAGGTGCGAACAGTGGTGGGCATATAGCTCGTGCCTGCTGTGCTTTCCTTAGTTTTATAAGTTTTAACGCGATCTTTAATAGTTCCTCGCAGGTATGTATTGTAGAGCAACCCCAGGTAGTGTTACTGCATCTTTAAACATATCAATACCTTTAAGTTTATAGAAGTTAGACATCTTTTCCACTGCTTCTAGAAATGGAGCTACATCTAGATTGTTGTAATATTTCAACCAATCTCTGAAAGATTTCATCCCCTTATCTTTATAAATTTTAACACACCCACCAGCTCCTCTTCTTTGATGTTATTACTAGGATTGAGCTTGTTAGTCCAACATTCTAGCGGTGGTAAACCTTGATAATCCAACTTATCAACACTATCAAACCACTCATATGGAAAGAAAGATTTATTATTTCATTCACATCCATATGCCCGAACCCATTTGTCATAGCTTACACCTAGTGATAGATATGATTTTACATCAAGAAATTTCAACTCTGGAGTTATCAAAAATACCGTGTGATTAGTTTTCTTACCAACTATAACTTTCTCTGTAATCCCCGCAAGAATACCAACCAAATACTTTTTAATCAGATTCAAATCATAAGAACCGCAGTTGAAACCTAATACAGGGACTTGTGAAATCCATCGTGTAAGTTCTCGTTGCTGAATTGGAGATAGAGTATCAAAATCAGTTGGAAATCCGTAAACTGAATTCTTACCAACAACCTCCCTTATTTTATCCCCTCGGTGTATTACTTCATCCATAAATCTTTTCACTAGATTCTTTGGATCTGTATCACAAATGTGTGTAACCTTTCCTGATAATGTATCACCAACACTTACACTTATTGGAATATGTGTATCAACAAAGTCTAAATCCTTAACAACACTATCTGGATCACTTTTACTTAATAGAGACTCAAAGTCATACACGATCTTATATGGATATACCACAGTTGGCAGTGTTGGAAGGGGAGGAACTTCTCCTCTCTTTCGCTGTCTATCATATTCACACTCCCAAATTGTTATCAAATTGTATGACTTTTTAAGAAGATCATCTCGCGCTAGAGTATTTATATATTTTTCCTGTCTATTCTTACTATGTCTAGGACAACCGTGCCAGTAACAACCATGAAATTGATAAACTGTGTTAGTTTCTGAGCAATACCCACCAACAGGGGCCTCCTTTATTATACGCTCACCCCATGTCCACAAACTGCTGTGTGAATGTGGTGAGATGTAAAGGTGTTCAACCAATGTATAGATTTCTTACTACAATGAGACCTAGGGTTAGAAACGCTTTCTCAAATGCAGAATCTGGTCTATCAATTTCTCTTCCTTTACAAGATACTTTCGTCTCCACCCCTTATTACATGTTACGCATGTCTCGCAATGCAGTGAGATTGTGTGAATCGTTGTTGACAGTTTGGGCAACAATAATTTTTAGTAGCTTTTTTCATATCTGTTATAAGGAAGGCGTGCTTATTATGGATACCTATCTTCATCTTCTTAACTCTCACCTTCTCATAGTGTGCTGCTGTATTTCTCAAATACCAAGTTCCATTTTCCATCGGCTCGTATGCTTCGATGCCTATTTTGAAACACTCTTCTACACCTTTAAGTTCATCAAAACCTAACGGAGTGTTTTTTCTCCCTTTCTTACCATCTAAGAAAATGTAGTATTGTTTATGTAAAGCTTTTGTCGCAGCGCACTTCTCAGCTCTCAAGTTTTCATCTTTATGTATCGCTAAGCACCTAAATATACATAAACTATCAGAAAATGTATCTAATGGTTTTATCCCCTTCATTACGTAGCCAGTCTGGCAATCTACCACCTCCAAGCTGTGTACTTGTCTCGCCATATCTACAACCTCAGTGGTGTAGATTAACTTAATTGTAGTGCTCACCCATCTTACGAATGTCCATTTTGTATTTGGTCGGTCTATTCTATCTACATTCATACGACTTTCTTCCTGCTCTCTCACCCATTGTCTTACCTCATCAGAATCTGAGAAAGTTGGGCTTCCCGAAAGGTTCTTACCATATATTATTGTGATAGGTCTCCCCGCCTCATCAACTTCCTCAATGTGTTGTAGTTTATATGAGAAAGAATATCTTAAATAAAAGCTCCCAGTCATCACATTTTCCAACTCGTTCATGATTCTTCTTGATGCGTTATGGTGGAGGCATCTTTTTATTGTTATCGTGACAAGCCGCCTACCTCGATCTACATTCCTCTCAACTTCCTCCATCTCCTCAAGTAGAGTTGGCCCTTGATCTACTAGTTGTCTTAAAAGAGTGGAGCGTGGTTCTCTCTTACGTTTAGGAACAACACCTTTAGCTCTAAGCTCTAGCGAAGCCTCCTCTGCTAATTGTTCTGCTACTTTTAGTGAGTCTTTAATTTCAATCCCTCTAAACTTTCCCTTGGCTGCGGCTTTGCGCATTCTCACCCAAAATAGTTCATTTTTTCCCTCATTTACTAAAGCCTGAAGCTTCTTCACCTTCATTTTATCAGAAAACTTTATCCCCATTTTTGTTAAATCTACTCTCAACTCATCAATCCTCCGCTGTCCTTCTATATCACCAACAAGTTGTTGGTATACTGCAGGATTTTCTCGCCTCATATTTCTCAAGTTTGCTTGTGTCATTTTGTATACTATAACAATTATAATCGTTTATAATTATAATTAATTAATGTTCAATTGGGGTTCAAAAAAAATAGTTCATAATTATTCTCTCTATAGATGGCTTTCACCTCCTTACTACCCTCTCTCCAACCTATGATAAACCGGTGAGTGTTTGGTTATTACAGGTAGTGTGAGGGATCAGTATAATGAACTTCCTCCGCCATTAAACCCTATATAATTATGGCTTACTGTTTCACTCGAACTAGTAGTTAACATCAGTGTAAAAATCAAACAGCAGTTTCTCATTTCAGCAACTTCTTATTATAAACGTTTTAAAACTTACCCCCTAAGCTCCTCCATTATTACATCTATTCTGTAGTCCAACCCCTCTTTCCTTTCTCTCTCACTCCATCAACTCATCTATTAATTTCGTCACAGTCTCTGTAGATCGTGTCTCGCTTTTATTTTCCGCGGCTCCACTACACGAGTTTCTCTTATGCTGTTGTATGGAACTCTTTCGTACGAATGCTTTTCCACAAACATCACACTCCCCTGGCAGATCTCTTTGCACAATATAGTTTACTGTTTCCCCCGAGTCCACATTTTACTGCGTGTGCTTGACTGGCTGGATATGAAATGAAAGCGGTCCCACATGCACATTTATATTTATGATATCTATAGTCCTTGTGAACGTCCACCATATGTTTTCTTAAATTATAAATATGGCTCATTTTCTTACCGCATATGTCACACTCTCTCATTTTATCTTTACACTCCATTTTATATTCTTCCTATTTATGTTCAATTGTGATTATAATAATTATCATACTCACTACGGTTACTTTTGTTCACTACCGCGATTATGGTTGTTTTTAACCGTAATTCACTCCACGTTTAAGCTTTTGTTTCCTTCTAGTTTCATGTTATATCAAAACCGGTAACGTACTGATACCCTATATACTACTCATTTACCCGAGCATTAAGGTTTCAAATGCACAAAGTATGTGACCTTGACCCTGAGCTTAGCGGGGTCGGGATGATCGTGAATTTGTTGCAGGGTGGTAGAGGACCATTGCAGCAATGTGTGTGTGAAATGTGAAGCAGATCCGAGCAAGGAAACAGAAATTATAAGCCCGAGCGTTAAGGTTTCGAACGCACCAAGTCTGTGACCTTGACCTTGGGTTTAGCGGGGGGCAGGACGAATGTGGATTTGTCACAGGGTGGTAGAGGACCATTGGAGCAATGCGTGTGTGAAATGTGAAGCGGATCCGAGTAAGGAAACAGAAATTATAAGCCATTTACTCAAGCGTTAAAGTTTTGTATGGACGTACGGACGGACGGACAC
Organism: Conchocele bisecta; assembly: GCA_029237695.1. Lineage (NCBI taxonomy): Eukaryota > Metazoa > Mollusca > Bivalvia > Lucinida > Thyasiridae > Conchocele > Conchocele bisecta. The sequence goes on from CM055278.1 coordinate 79,046,893, forward strand.
CGGAAAGACTATATGCCCCCCGCACCATTCGGTGGCAGGGGCATAAAAAGGGGGTGTTTTGGCTCTAAAAAAATATGAAAATTACTTGAAAAAAGCTACGTCATTCCACTGATGTCATTTGTTAATGTCATTTGACGTTATTCAACCAATGAAATAGCTTGTTAATCCAAGATACATTAATTTGGTAACATCAGCGTGTATTTGGTCAATGCATATGGTGGAGAGAAACATTTCGTGGTCAATTGACAATAATCCAACCAGTCATAATTTTTCTTTCCTGGGGGTTTCGTATTCTTTTGTGGATTCAGCTTTCCGAAAAAACCTGGGTGTCATTTCATTTTCAGGCATGTTCAGGGTCATTTCAAGCTCATACAAAATCAAGACCAGTGAAAGGGTTTAATAACCCACCAACAGCCTAAGGTCATACTGAGACAGGACCACAGTTTAAAGTCTCATCCGACAGACCAGTGGGATGGAAATACAGTCAAACTTAATGGAGGTTCATCTTGGACCGACTTATAACTTGTTCCATATAGATTTATATGTACAATTAATGTACAGTCAAACTTGTCTTAAGTTCATGTGTACATTTTTTGAACAGATAAATATAAGTAGTTAGGCCACGGTCAACATAGCTCGGCTCATAACAGCAGCCCCCATGCCATGCTCGCTATAACTTGCACATTATGATGCATGCATATGTGGAAGGGCTGTTGTAAAAGCTGAAGGGCTGTTGTTTATTTCATCTCGAAAGTATATGGTGTTACCACCCATTTGAACCTCTTTTAACTGTGTACATGTAATGAAACAGCATTTATGTAAATACTTTAGACGAATAGCAAATTAATCCGTTTAAATTCACTTAAAATATCATTTATGAACTTGGATGTGCATAAATTCTGTATATTTAGTTAATACCAAACTGAATTATCATAAAAATCGGGTTACGTTAACATCGATTGGAAAAAGTTGCAAAAGGACGAAACTACGTAGGTACGAAATCGCCGAAATTATCCGTGATATTTACAGACTTTTTCATGTTTTCTGACAATACAGTTAGCCATATTTGGTTGAAATAAACAGTTAGTAATGTAATAAACAATATTTGTTTTTGGCATTAAAGGATTTCATTAGAATATATTGATTTCTTATTTAATTCTTTCACACTTTTCGGCGAAAAAGAAAGTTGCAATCATGGGCTTCTGCTGTGTTTGTCACAAGTCGGTTGTCAGGTGGCGCCTCGAGTGGGTATACCCACAATCGTAGCTAACGATTGGATGCTATTTTTATTTCGGAAATGGTATCCCACAAAGCGTCATAAGCTGACAAAAATGTGTGTAGACAACTACGAAATTCATTCGCCACCGGGCGACCCAGCTTATTATTTTTACTAGCCAGAAACAACTCGCATCTGGCGCCTGTTAAAACGTGTGTTTGCATGTGTTTGTTTGTCGCGTTGAGAGTATTCGGAGGGAGTTAACTATACCGGATTCATGATTAATCGCTGATAGATATATTGCCGACGTCTTTCGCCACAGTAACCTGTCAATCATGCCACTAAGGGCTGCCTTTACTTACCAGCGATTGGCTGTACTGTATAAATAACTTGGCCACGAGAATAACACGTGTTTTGAACTGACAATTATGTAGCCAGAAGCAATGTTTGGCTAGGGGATTATTGAAACTATCGACCCGTGACTTTTATTGTCACAGCGGGTAGGCATGATTTTAGTGAATCGCGTAATGATGTGATGAAAATTTGGTCAAACAATCGGGTGTCATAAAACAAATTGAAATGGTATTGTAAACAGTTTGGCAGGCCTGCAATTAGCGAGATTTAGGTCACTGGGTGGGAAATGGGGATTACCTGAACGAATTTGGTTCCAGCTTTCCAGAATTTGGTTCCGTTGGCCGCGTTAGACAGGTTCACGCTTAATACAGGTGCATTTTAGAGTAATTTTCATTGGGGGGAAATAAAATGGCCGCTTAACGGAGGGAGACGCTTAATACAGGTGGCCGTTAGTACAGGTGCGACTGTACTATGAAAGTAATTTTTTATGCTTACAGCAAAACATTATACATGTGGATTTCTTAAAAAAATATTGGGTGCCAAAATACATGACGAGGTGCTGGATTGTATTGGCGGCGGACTAGAAGACCAGATGTGATTACCTGGCGATGCCTCCCCGTGCCGGACGAGGAATGAACCTTTAGGGTAGCCGGTCTGTAACAACCACTCCTCCGACGCGTTGCGGCTCACTTTGCCGAAGTACCACCTACAACATACACAACATATACAGAATCAGAGCTCCAGATAAGGTGTGTATTGGCGTATTTTACACACTTATTTTAGCAGAATACACATCGATTATCAAAAGTGGGAGTACAAAATACTCACAGCAATGTGAAAATACTCATTGATTTTCAAACTGAGTAGTGAAAATACTGTAATAAGCTTGAAAAGTTACTTAGTTGAGCTGCCTTTTTGCAGCTCAAATAAGTGAATTTTTAAATTTGTTTTATTTTTTATCTTTTGTTCCCTATTTAAAGGTACATGCCCACTCAATAGACACAAACTGTTCTTTATAGGAAGTAAATAAGTGTATAATCGTGTCACTATTCCACCAGTTATAAACATTACGAGTGATATATTTAGTAATATTTAATAATATTTATTTTACTGATAGTGACGCGCGTTGGTATCAGGCTATTTTCATATGCAAATGAGGCATGATATTTTTTAATTATTTATACTAATTAAATGCGTCACATGAAAAAATAATATTTTCGACAGATTATAAAGTATGATAATTGCACATCGAAAAATAAATACAGAGTATAAATAGTAATGTCCGTTAACATTTTCAGGAAACACGGTTATCGCCCCTGATATCAGTGTGGACAGTTATTGTCTGATATAAAATGTATAATAATGCCAATCAATACGTGTGGTAATGGTGAATGAATATTTATTTTGTCAGAATATGTCTCAGATGATGTCTCTGATATATATATATAAAGAACATTTTGTGCCTACTGAGTGGGTATGTACCTTTAATAAGGAAGAAAATCAATAATACATTTGTAAAATACACATTGAATATGAAATCTGGGGGTATAATACTCTTCAGATACAAAACTTATCTGGAGGTATAACAGACGTGCACACGGGACACACAGTCAAAACACTACAATATATACCTTAATTATTCTAAAAAACATCGGACTAATTTTATCAGGAGATATAATTATGTCCAAGTTTTGATGGATGTGACATGTATTTCAAGGAAAGTAGGCCAAGCTCACCTGAATGACCCAGGATGGTTTTAAATCAATGTAAGCAAGCTACTGATGAACTTTTGGCAAAGATCCGACTAACATATGAGGAGATCTGCGAAATTTGGACATATGTCCAAAGTTTTGACTTACATGACCTACATATCGAGAAAAGTAGGCAAAGGCATAGGCGGTCATGCTGCCCCGGAAATTTTTGAAATATACATGTAAGAGGCGTGAAATGCCATTTCCTGCATTCTCAACAAGTTTGAGGATGAGAATATGTGCTTTATAATTTCAGTTACAGAATTATTGAGGGGCTCCCAACAAAATTATGGGGCGAAGGGGCAAGGGCCCCGCCACCCCTGAAAGGTCACCGAATGATGGGCAGTTATCTACCAATGTAAGGGGAAGCTACTGATAAAGTTTGGCGACCATCCAACTAACCTATAAGGAGATATGGAAATTTGGACGTACATAACATACGTCCACAGTTTGACTGACATGACCTATATTTCGAACAAGACGATCGCCAAGGAGTGTCTCACCAACTACCAATGGGTCAAGGTTACTCGAATGACCTAGGGTTGTTAGTTATTGAAGCTACTGATGAACATTAGCGAGCATCTAACTAACGTATCACACGATATGCAAAATTTGGATATAGGTTTTGATGGACCTGACCTTACTTACTCGTACACCTTTAGCTTGGCCTCAAGTGGAGAGGGTGGGGCGAGGCTGCGTGGGGGTGACAACTGGTGATGCTGCGGGTTCTGCCACACTTCATCCTCCTCGAGCGTGTCCGATAAACTCAGCAGCACAAAGTTGTCCTGAAAGGTCTCAATGCCGCCATCGGGGATGCGGATATCCTTGCGGCACATCGGGCACGGGAAATGGCCGGGCCGCACGCCCGGGTGCCGCCTCACATAGTCACGCAGGCAATGTTCACAGAAGCTGTGCAGGCAGGGCAGCGCCTTCGGGCGACGGAACGCTTCAAGGCAAATCTTACATGATAGGAATTCCTCTTGTAATTTTTCCTTCAGGCTAGAACGGTGGGCTTTTGCCATGGTGAGCCATTCTGCAAGTAGAAAACTGTAGCTGTGGGTATATGGGCATCGTTATCACTAAGCTAATCACCTCACTGGCAGCCATGATAATAATAATACATTTTTTTAAAAACATTTTTGCCTTACAAACACGGTGAACTTAAAGTCATCGGTGACCTTTACTTAGGGCAGTCGGACATGGGTCATATGCAAAACAAAGCACCATCCCTAGACACTCATTGTGGCCAAATATTATTAAAATCGGTGAAGCGGTTCACAAGTTATTGAAAAATGAAAGGTGTTAGTAATGTTACTAACGTACATACATGTACGTACATGGACTGACGCTATGTCCCCTCTTGCCTATCGGCGAGGGGATAACAAGAGTTGTCAGATGACAATGAAGTGCACCATTGTTAAATGTGGCTGCAGCTGGAGAAATGGTGCTTATGGGTCTGGGTCTGAGACGGATCTGCACTATTTGCCATTCAGCAGGTGTAAAATTCCCCTTGACACACAAATTAAATATCTTGATGTGTGTCTTCTTTATGGTGTGTAGATCTATGCGCAAAGTTAATTTCATCCCTTAAAATTTTGCCTTGTAAGAAGTAAAACATTTTAACCGTAATAGGAAGGGACTTCAAATTTGGTGTGTGCCTTCCTTAATATGGTGTGTGGATGCGCAAAGTGATTTTATTCGACCCCCACCCCCGTCATGGATTATCTCCCCCTTTTCGACTTCGCCAATTTTGCCATGTAAGAAGTAAAACTTTGTAACCGTAATATATTTATTACTGATATTATTAATCTGAATTTTTAAAAAATAGGGCATATTGTTTTCGTCACGGGTGTCTGTCCCCGTACGCACGTCCGTCCCCTTTTGGACTTTGAACTTTGTAATTGTCATAAATTTTAAAACAGTAATAGGTATAGAGACTTGAAACTTGGTATGTACATGTAGCATTCTTATGGTGTGTACATGTAGATGCACAAAGTTATTTTGAATTTTAAATTCAACCTCTCAGGTATCAATTATATCCACCTTTTTATGATCTGGAAATTCACTGTCTATTGGCAGAGGAAAAGTGGGTATTTTGCAATGGCGCGCCATCGACTTTGTTGTAGTTAATGTATGCATAAATTGAAAATGAATCCCTCAAGTTGCAGGTACACGTAGCTAGATACATGTTGTGTAAGTGCAATATACCTCTGTTGGTGGACTCCGCCGTGGTATAATCATTACCACACTATACAAAGTACACGGTGAAAGTATATTTAGACATGGGGCCAGATAATGCCAGTAATTATAAGGATGAACACCAGATCTAGCAGGTGTCGATCCATAGAGAATACCAGGATTGTGGTATCAAGTTTATCAGACGAGGCACCTAGAGGCAAACAACTAGAGGAATTCCTACTATCTGTTTCACATTTGCCTGCCCAACTACATTATGAGACGAGGCACCTAGAGGCAAACACCTAGAGGAATTCCTACTGTCTGTTTCAGAGGAATTCCTACTGTCTGTTTCACATTTGCCTGCCCAACTACTTTATGAGATGAGGCACCTAGAGGCAAACACCTAGAGGAATTCCTACTGTCTGTTTCACATTTGCCTGCCCAACTACTTTATGAGACGAGGCACCTAGAGGCAAACACCTAGAGGAATTCCTACTGTCTGTTTCACATTTGTCTGCCCAACTACAAAAGTGGGTGACTTGTTATTTAGATTTAATGTGTTTAATAGCCAAAAGTAGGCCGGCAAAAAAGAGTGGAACAGACGGTAGTTCCTGAGCCCAGCATGACATATTTAACCCTTAGACCGCTACTCACAACAATTGTCGTCTGCTATTGCTTTTATATCTATTATTTCTCAATAAAAACATGGTTTGACAGCACTTCAGAATCTGACGAACCGAGTCGTGGCCAACACAGCGGATGCGGAAGGACCATCATTGCAACTTTCTTTTTCGCCGAAAAGTGTGAAAGAATTAAATACGAAATCAATATATTCTAATGAAATCCTTTGATGCCGAAAACAAATATTGTTTATTAAATTTAATACATTACTAACTGTTTATTTCAACCAAATATGGCTAACTGTATTGTCAGAAAACATGAAAAAGTCTGTAAATATCACGGTCAATTTCGGCAATTTCGAACCTTTTTCCAATCGATGTTAACGTAACCCGATTTTTATGATAATTCAGTGTGGTATTAAAGGTACATGCCCACGCAGTAGGCACAAAATGTTCTTTATAGGAATTAAATAAGTGTATAATTATGTCACTATACCACCAGTTCTAAAAATTACGAGTGCCCGCTATACAAATATAATCATTTATTATAATCATTTATTAATTATCAATTTACTGTTAGCGACGCGCGGCGGTAACAGTCTATTTTGATAATGTGCGGGGACGATGACTTTCACATCACAGCTTGCGATTCGCATGCGCAGTATACTACGCGCGCCAGTAGGCTTCCCAATATGTAAACAAGAATATCAACATGTCGAAACGTCCAGGACGGAAATTGTATGAAACGGCGTCGGCCAAAAAAAAGGCGAAATGTCTGAGGGACAGGCAGTACAGAGAGAGAGTGTGGTTAATATTAGCGACCAGATCACCAAATGGAAAGAGTTACGTGGATAATTAGATTTGGACTCGAACATAGATTTTTCTTCTCAACTTCCAATACTTCACTGCGCATGTCAAAGATGTGATATGATTGACCGTGTCACGCGACGTGTATTGGTAAAAATAGCACGAGGTCGGAAAATACCCTTTCTGGTCACGGCATATAAAATGTGATTTAACACCAATTAACACGCGCCGTAATTAAAAATAACTCATTAGTGGGTAGACAAATGGCTCAATATAAGGCATGACAGAAAATGAAAAGTAGTACACTGCAGCTCCATTATAACGCATGTATCAACCGCATGAATAGGGCAGGACACGTGACCATAGGCATTATGTATTATCAATTAATCCGTTTAAGCGTCTGTTGATCGCGAGTAGTATACATTGTAATAAGCGTCTGTCTATCGCGAGCACTATACAACGTAATAAGCATGATTTTATAAATAACTCATATGTTTAATACAAGTTTGTATGTCATAGGCATTATTAATAATTACTTTAACTTCTGTTCAAATGACATGATTTTATATGGGTCCGTTGCTAATGGAATTCCCGCAATAGTTGGTAACCGAAATGCGAATGATACCAGTAACCCGTGCAGTACAAGTACCCGTGCATGTCCCGAAATTTTATAACGTGGTCGGATTCGATCGCTGTTTGAAATCTTGGACCCCGACCACCGCGTTATAATGGAGCTGCAGTGTAGTACAGTGTAACCTGCTGCGTGGGCATGTACCTTTGATATTTTAAGTGAATTTAAACGGATTAATTTGCTATTCGTCTAAAGTATTTACATAAATGCTGTTTCATTACATGTACACAGTTAAAGAGGTTCAAATGGGTGGTAACAACATATACTTTGGAGATGAAATAATAAAAAAAAAAATTCAAATTCTACATACCCCTCCAAACCGGACCCCCTCTATACCGGAATTCGCGCTATACCGAACATACGACCACGTCCCGAATATTCTGCTATATAAACACATTAGTTTCTACCCCTCTATTCCGGAACCCCTCTACTCCGTAATCCGGACGCCATTTCAAGTCCCAAAAACATATTTCAGCGTTAAAATAACCCCGGAAAACCGGAAACACGGTCACCTGTCAGGATGTCATCCAAGATACACCGCGCCCAATTTCAATGTTTCAAGCGGGTGTCAAAATCACACCGTGTTTACAATAGACTGGTTCCCGGTAGTATTGTTCAGCTCTGGTTTCCAAAATGCGGAGCCACGAGAATGAAACGATTCAAACGGACTCCCAACTTGACATTTGTGTGGAAGAAATAACAAAATTGATCAAATTACGCACATTAACTTGAGTTCTGTACAAGCGCTATCCATGCGTGTAATGCGCTAAGCGGCGTGTTTTTTTAACATCATATGCGGCATTACACAGTTAAGAATCTATTCAATACATGCGACCAAAATACGAGACATGTTTGCTGTTTTACAAGCTCATTACAATAGCATGGTTCACAATTTAATTATACGCGTACGTAACAATTACGGAAATAAAATAATCGGCACATTATTTGTGAACCCACCGACCGATTAATTGAGATAATCCGATAATTACTTAACGAGGCTGTAAACTCATGACTGTAGCCTGTGGGCTATTGTAGCAGCTCGCGGTAACTACACAGCACACGCGAAATGTGTCATATGCTCTTTGCGACCAGTGTAGACCGTAGACTCCGATTACATTGCGAATCTGCACTATTTGCTATACCCCTTGCGAATCTGCACTATTTGCAATGTCAATAAAAACTAGAAATGTGGCCTGTTGGCACACGAATGCCCCCGCTGGCAGCCAAAGAAAACGAGGCATATTGGATTATAAGCCATTTACCCGAGCGTTAAGGTTTTGAACGCACCTTGACCCTGGGCTTAGTGGGGGCGGGACGAATGTGGATTTGTCACAGGGCGGTAGAGGACCATTGGAGCAATGCGTGTGTGAAAGTTAGTGTAGGATTGAGAAACGCGCACGTAGATTTGTCCCAAAGTGGCAAGTAAACATTTAAAGTGGAAAAGGTGAAGGCCAAAGGTCAAGGTCGAAGTACTGGGTGGTGGAGTGTGTAGGGCATGTTGATATGTATCATGTGTATAAATATTTAAGCGATTGGCAAAAGTATTGAGAAGTTAGTGTAGGATTGAGAAACGTGCACGTAGATTTGTCCCAAAGTGCCAAGCAAACATTTAAAGTGGAAAAGGTGAAGGCCAAAGGTTAAGGTCGAAGTACTGGGGGGTGGAGTGTGTAAGGCATGTTCATATGTATCACGTGTATAAATATTGACATAATATGTGAAGCCATGTAGAAGTTACTAAAGAATATGGTAATATCGGGACGGACGGACGTACAGACGGACGCCGGTAACACTATATGCCCCCGTACCTTTCGGTAGCGGGGGCATAAAGCGGGGGCATAAAAACACATTCTGGTCTTAAAAGAGCGCTCCAGCTGATCGAGAAAGTTCCACAGTGGCACAAAATACTTAGGGGCCTTTATCCCATGTCATCTGCACTCTGTTTATTGGGAATTACACATGTCGACATGATAAAACACAACTGGGTAGCCGAGCCCCCGTTAAGGTGCGTAATTTGGGGGTACATTTCTTATTTCTCCATACAAATGGCAAGTTGGGAGTGCTTTAGAATCGTCTCATTGGGACTTAACTTTTTTATGTCATCCAATGAAAAACAAGTCATCATATCAATTCTCAGAATAAAAAGAAACTTGACATATTTATTTAAAAAATGTGTACATATGCTTTCAATGTGGTAATAATGGTATATACTATACAAATCCAAGAGTTAATGATGGAAAACATACATTTCCTTAACTGGAAACAGAAAACCCCTCTAAACCGAAAACCCCTATAAACCGAACTTTTCAGTCTGTCCCCTGGGTGTTCGGTTTAGAGGGGTTCCACTGTACTACTACATTTGCTTCCCAGTATCCCCCCCACCCCCCCGTCTTTTTTATATTTCTCAATGAAAGTATACGTTGTTAACACTCACTTAGACCGTCTCGACGAGGTGGCTCAACTGAGTGTTAACATCACATACTTTCGTTAGAACATAGAAAAATATTTATTGTGTTTAATGGCCTGTCAACAGCTATGGTCACTTCTCCCTAATTTCCCCTCACTTCTCCATATTTTGCCTGGAGGGAGGTCACTTGTTACAACGCTTTAAATTAATGCACTGACCGTAGCGATGGATGATAAATGAGCAGTTAGTTTTCTGCAGTTATTTAATTTATTGATTTATTGGTGTTTAATGGCCTACCAACAGCTAAACCTATGGCCGGGAGGGTGGACAAATGTGAGTTGTGACCAGTGTAGTTCCTGATCAAATTGCACGCTCCTGTGGCCTGATAAGGATCTCTGTTGATTGTAGAACCATAGCGGGTCTTTCATTGAGAGACTGGCGAGCAGTGCAGATCCTGATCAGACGGTGCGGATGCACAGGCTGATCTGGATCTATGCTCGTCGTAAAATCCCTAAGCCCTATTTCTCAAGTCCCAGTCACAAATTAAGGTTTAATCTACAATACTGGGATTCACACCTGGTTCCATCACTTTCCATCACTAAGACAATATTGGGCAATCTGATTGCAATAAGGGTGCCTGACACTGGATCGGAATATTTTGTTCTCGGTATGGAAAGGCTGATGGTGTAAATTGACGGATATTTGCAGAATTAGCAATTTAGTTTTCTTACCAGGTGAGCTGATTATCTTGAATTAATACACATGCGTGGGTTCTACAGATAATCAAACATGGTTCGATAAGCTCACTCGTTTGATTGGCGTAAGGACCCACTCACATATGCATTATTTCAAGATAATTAGCTCGCTTGGCTAAATAATGCTATTTAATACAAAAAACTATTTCTCTATGGGAATTTAACATGGAAATGATTTTACAAACTATAAAGAAAACAAAACTTAAATTTTGATAAAAGATGTTTCACTGTTATCCTCATGAATGTTTAAAGGTACATGTACATGCCCACTCAGTAGGCACAAAATGTTTTTTATAGGAATTAAATAAGTGTATACTATAATTGTGCCACTATTCCATCAGTTCTAAAAATTGTGAGTGCCCGCTATACAGATATAATCATTTAGTAATATATATTTTACTGATAGTGACTCGCGATGGTATCAGGCTATTTTCATATGCAAATGAAGCATGATATTTTTTAATTATTTATTCTAGTTAAATGCGTCACCTGAAAATATAATACTTTCGACAGATAATAAAGTATGATCATTGCACATCAAAAAATAAATACAGAGAGTAAATAGTAATGACTGTTAACATTTTAAGGAAACGCGGTTATCGCCCCTGATATCAGTGTGGAAATTGACATCTGATATAAAATGTATAATAATGCCAATCAATACGTGGGGTAATGGTGAAATAATGTTTATTTTGCCAGACAATGTCTCGGATTATGTCCGATATAAAGAACAGTTTGTGCCTACTGGGTGGGTGAAATAACAAGAGCTGTAGGAGAACAGCATAGTTCGACTATGAGGGTTGTCGATGTACACATAGCTTGACAAACAAGGTGGCTGCGGCCTGCATAAAAACCTTAACCAAGGTCGACTAAAAACCTTAACCAATGGAAATTAAGTAAGTAATTCAAGGTTAAATTTAGGTCAATGTCAGATATAGGTCAGGGGTTATTGATGTACATCACTAGGAGATGCAGTTTTCCAAGTATGGTTGCTGTAGGCCCAGGAGTATTCCATATACAAGCTTGACTAAAAACCTTAACCAAGGGGAAATAAGTAAGTAATCCAAGGATAAAAGTAGGTCAAGGTCAAACATAGGTCAGGGATTATTGATGTACATCACTAGGAGATGAAGTTGTTCAAGTATGATTGCTGTAGGTCCAGGAGTATTTCATATACAAGCTTGACTATAAACATTAACCAAGTTTGAGTACAAACCTTAACCAAGTGGAAATAAGTAAGTAATTCAAGGTTAAATGTAGGTGAAGGTACAAAATAGGTCAGGGGTTATTGATGTACATCCCTATGAGAAACATTTATCCAAGTATGGTGTCTGTATGCACAATAGTATTCCATCTACAAGCTTGACTAAAAACCTTAACTAAGGTTGACTAAAAACCTTAACCAAGGGGAATTAACTAAGTAATTCAAGGTTAAATGTAGGTCAAGGTCAAATATAGGTTAGGGGTTGTTGATGTACATGACTAGGAGATGAAGTTGTCCAAGTATGGTTGGTGTAGGGCCAGGAGTATTGCATCTACAAGCTTGACTAAAAACCTTAACCAAGGAGAATTAACTAAGTAATTCAAGAGGAAATGTAAGTCAAGGTCAAATATAGATCAGGGTATTGATGTACATCACTATGAGAAAGGTTTGTCCAAGTATGGTGTCTGTATGCACAATAGTATTCCATGTACATGTACAAGCTTGACTAAAAAACTTAACAAAGGTTGACTAAAAACCTTAACCAAGGGGAATTACGTAAGTAATTGAAGGTTAAATGTAGGTCAAGGTCAAATATAGGTCAGGGGTTGTTGATGTACATCACTAGGAGATGAAGTTGTCCAAATATGGTTGGTGTAGGGCCAGGAGTATTGCATCTACAAGCTTGACTAAAAACCTTAACCAAGGAGAATTAACTAAGTAATTCAAGAGGAAATGTAAGTCAAGGTCAAATATAGATCAGGGGTTATAGATGTACATCATCACTATGAGAAAAGTTTGTCCAAGTATGGTGTCTGTATGCACTAATCCATGTATTCATTACAAGCTTGACTAAAAAACTTAACCAAGGTTGACTAAAAACCTTAACCAAGGGGAATTACGTACATAATTGAAGGTTAAATGTAGGACAAGGTCAAATATAGGTCAGGGGTTGTTGATGTACATCACTAGGAGATGAATTGTCCAAATATGGTTGGTGTAGGGCCAGGAGTATTACATCTACAAGCTTGACTAAATAACTTAACCAAGGGGAATTAACTAAGTAATTCAAGAGGAAATGTAGGTGAAGGTCAAATATAGATCAGAGGTTATTGATGTACATTCCTATGAGAAAAGGTTGTCCAAGTATGGTGTCTGTATGCACACTAGTATTCCATGTACAAGCTTGACTAACAAGAGCTGTAGGAGAACAGCATAGCTCGACTACGAGGGATGTCGATGTACACATAGCTTGACAAAGAAGGTGGCTGCGGCCTGCATAAAAACCTTAACCAAGGTTGACTAAAAACCTTAACCAAGGGAAATTAAGTAAGTAATTCAAGGTTAAATGTAGGTCAATGTCAGATATAGGTCAGGGGTTATTGATGTACATCACTAGGAGATAAAGTTTTCCAAGTATGGTTGCTGTAGGCCCAGGAGTATTCCATATACAAGCTTGAGTAAAAACCGTAACCAAGGGGAGATAACTAAGTAATCCAAGGATAAAAGTAGGTCAAGGTCAAATATAGGTCAGGGATTATTGATGTACATCACTAGGAGATGAAGTTGTCCAAGCATGGTTGATGTAGGCCCAGAAGTATTCCATATACAAGCTCGACTATAAACATTAAGCAAGTAATTCAAGGTTAAATGTAGGTGAAGGTAAAATAAAGGTCAGGGGTTATTGATGTACATCCCTAGAGAAAAAGTTATCCAAGTATGGTGTCTGTATGCACAATAGTATTCCATCTACAATGCTTGACTAAAAACCTTAACCAAGGTTGAGTAAAAACCTTAACCAAGGGGAATTAAGTAAGTAATTTAAGGTTAAATGTAGGTCAAGGTCAAATATAGGTCAGGGGTTGTTGATGTACATCACTAGGATATGAAGTTGTCCAAGTATGGTTGGTGTAGGGCCATGAGTATTCCATCTACAAGCTTGACTAAAAACCTTAACCAAAGAGAATAAAGTAAGTAATTCAAGAAGAAATGTAGGTCAAGATCAAATATAGATCAGGGGTTATTGATGTACATCACTATGAGAAAAGGTTGTCCAAGTATGGTGTCTGTATGCACAATAGTATTCCATCTACAAGCTTGACTAAAAACCTTAACCAAGGTCGAGTAAAAACCTTAACCAAGGGGAATTAAGTAAGTAATTCAAGGTTAAATGTAGGTCAAGGTCAAATATAGGTCAGGGGTTGTTGATGTACATCACTAGGAGATGAAGTTGTCCAAGTATGGTTGGTGTAGGGCCATGAGTATTCCATCTACAAGCTTGACTAAAAACCTTAACCAAAGAGAATAAAGTAAGTAATTCAAGAGGAAATGTAGGTCAAGATCAAATATAGATCAGGGGTTATTGATGTACATCACTATGAGAAAAGGTTGTCCAAGTATGGTGTCTGTATGCACAATAGTATTCCATGTACAAGCTTGAGTAAAAAGCTTAACCAAGGTCGAGTAAAAACCTTAACCAAGGGGAATTACATAAGTAATTGAAGGTTAAATGTAGGTCAAGGTCAAATATAGGTCAGGGGTTGTTGATGTACATCACTAGGAGATGAAGTTGTCCAAATATGGTTGGTGTAGGGCCAGGAGTATTGCATCTACAAGCTTGACTAAAAACCTTAACCAAGGAGAATTAACTAAGTAATTCAAGAGGAAATGTAAGTCAAGGTCAAATATAGATCAGGGGTTATTGATGTACATCATCACTATGAGAAAAGTTTGTCCAAGTATGGTGTCTGTATGCACAATAGTATTCCATGTACAAGCTTGACTAAAAAACTTAACCAAGGTTGACTAAAAACCTTAACCAAGGGGAATTACGTACATAATTGAAGGTTAAATGTAGGACAAGGTCAAATATAGGTCAGGGGTTGTTGATGTACATCACTAGGAGATGAAGTTGTCCAAATATGGTTGGTGTAGGGCCAGGAGTATTACATCTACAAGCTTGACTAAATAACTTAACCAAGGGGAATTAACTAAGTAATTCAAGAGGAAATGTAGGTGAAGGTCAAATATAGATCAGAGGTTATTGATGTACATTCCTATGAGAAAAGGTTGTCCAAGTATGGTGTCTGTATGCAAACTAGTATTCCATGTACAAGCTCGACTAACAAGAGCTGTAGGAGAACAGCATAGCTCGACTACGAGGGTTGTCGATGTACACATAGCTTGACAAAGAAGGTGGCTGCGGCCTGCATAAAAACCTTAACCAAGGGAAATTAAGTAAGTAATTCTAGGTTAAATGTAGGTCAATGTCAGATATAGGTCAGGGGTTATTGATGTACATCACTAGGAGATAAAGTTTTCCAAGTATGGCTGCTGTAGGCCCAGGAGTATTCCATATACAAGCTTGAGTAAAAACCGTAACCAAGGGGAGATAACTAAGTAATCCAAGGATAAAAGTAGGTCAAGGTCAAATATAGGTCAGGGATTATTGATGTACATCACTAGGAGATGAAGTTGTCCAAGCATGGTTGATGTAGGCCCAGAAGTATTCCATATACAAGCTCGACTATAAACATTAAGCAAGTAATTCAAGGTTAAATGTAGGTGAAGGTAAAATAAAGGTCAGGGGTTATTGATGTACATCCCTATGAGAAAAAGTTATCCAAGTATGGTGTCTGTATGCACAATAGTATTCCATCATCTACAAGCTTGACTAAAAACCTTAACCAAGGTTGAGTAAAAACCTTAACCAAGGGGAATTAAGTAAGTAATTTAAGGTTAAATGTAGGTCAAGGTCAAATATAGGTCAGGGGTTGTTGATGTACATCACTAGGATATGAAGTTGTCCAAGTATGGTTGGTGTAGGGCCATGAGTATTCCATCTACAAGCTTGACTAAAAACCTTAACCAAAGAGAATAAAGTAGGTAATTCAAGAGGAAATGTAGGTCAAGATCAAACATAGATCAGGGGTTATTGATGTACATCACTATGAGAAAAGGTTGTCCAAGTATGGTGTCTGTATGCACAATAGTATTCCATGTACAAGCTTGAGTAAAAAGCTTAACCAAGGTCGAATAAAAACCTTAACCAAGGGGAAATAAGTAAGTAATTCAAGGTTAAATGTAGGTCAAGGTCAAATATAGGTCAGGGGTTGTTGATGTACATCACTAGGAGATGAAGTTGTCCAAGTATGGTTGGTGTAGGGCCATGAGTATTCCTTCTACAAGCTTGACTAAAAACCTTAACCAAAGAGAATAAAGTAAGTAATTCAAGAGGAAATGTAGGTCAAGATCAAATATAGATCAGGGGTTATTGATGTACATCACTATGAGAAAAGGTTGTCCAAGTATGGTGTCTGTATGCACAATAGTATTCCATGTACAAGCTTGAGTAAAAAGCTTAACCAAGGTCGAGTAAAAACCTTAACCAAGGGGAATTAAGTAAGTAATTCAAGGTTAAATGTAGGTCAAGGTCAAATATAGGTCAGGGGTTGTTGATGTACATCACTAGGAGATGAAGTTGTCCAAGTATGGTTGGTGTAGGGCCAGGAGTATTCCATCTACAAGCTTGACTAAAAACGTTAACCAAGGGGAATTAAGTAAGTAATTCAAGAGGAAATGTAGGTCAAGGTCAAATATAGATCAGGGGTTGTTGATGTACATCACTAGGAGATGAAGTTGTCCAAGTATGGTGGGTATAAGGCCAGTAGTATTCCATATAGAAGGTTGACTAAAAACCTTAACCAAAAGGAATTAAGTAAGTAATTGAAGAGGAAATGTAGGTCAAGGTCAAATATAGATCAGGGGTTATTGATGTACATACCTATGAGAAAAGGTTGTCGAAGTATGGTGTCTGGATGCACAATAGTATTCAATGTACAAGCTTGAAAAAAAACCTTAACGAAGGTTGACTAAAAACCTTAACCAAGGGGAATTAAGTAAGTAATTCAAGAGGAAATGTAGGTCAAGGTCAAATATAGATGAGGGGTTATTGATGTGCATCACTAGGAGATAAAGTTGTCCAAGTATGGTGGGTGTAGGGCCAGTAGTATTGCATATACAAGCTTGACTAAAAACCTTAACCACGGTTGACTAAAAACCTTAACCAAGGGGAATTAACCAAGTAATTCAAGAGGAAATGTAGGTGAAGGTCAACTATAGATCAGGGGTTATTGATGTACATCTCTAGGAGATGAAGTTGTCCAAGTATGGTGGGTGTAGGGCCAGTAGTATTCCATATACAAACTTGACTAAAAACCTTAACCAAGGCGTGACGGTGACGCCGACGCCGACGCCGACGCCGGGGTGACAACATAAGCTCTACTTATTCTTCGAATAGTCGAGCTAAACATAAGCTCTACTTATTCTTCGAATAGTCGAGCTAAAAACCTTAACCAAGGTTGACTAAAAACCTTAACCAAGGAGAATTAAGTAAGTAATTGAAGGTTAAATGTAGGTCAAGGTCAAATATAGGTCAGGGGTTGTTGATGTACATCACTAGGAGATGAAGTTGTCCAAGTATGGTTGGTGTAGGGCCAGGAGTATTCCATCTACAAGCTTGACCAAATAACTTAACTAAGGGGAATTAACTAAGTAATTCAAGAGGAAATGTAGGTGAAGGTCAAATATAGATCAGAGTTATTGATGTACATCCTATGAGAAAAAATAATTGTCCAAGTATGGTGTCTGTACACTAGTATGCCATGTACAGCTGACTAAAAAACTTAACCAAGGTTGCTAAACCTTAACCAGATTAACAAGTATTCAAGTTTATGTAGTTCAAGGTCAAAGGGGAATAAGGTTCAGGTGGGGATGTACATCACTAGGAGATGAAGTTGACCAAGTATGGTTGGTGTAGGGCCAGGAGTATTCCATCTAGAAGCTTGACTAAAACCCTTAACCAAGGAGAATTAAGTAAGAATTAATGAAGGTTCAAAGTAGGTCAGTAAATATAGTCAGGGGTGTGATGTTAACAATCAAATAGGAGATGACGTGTCCAATATGTTGTGTAGGGCAGAGTATTGCCATCTACAAGCTTGACCAAATACTAACTAAGGGGAATTAACTAAGTAATTCAAGAGGATGTAGGTGAAGGTCAAATATAGAATCAGTATGGATGTACATCTTATTGAAGAAATTGTTGTCCAAGTATGGTGTCTGTATGCACACTAGTATTTCATGTACAAGCATTGACTATAAACCTTAACCAAGGTTGACTAAAAACCTTAACCAAGGGGAATTAACTAAGTAATTCAAGGTTAAATGTAGGTCAAGGTCAAATATAGGTCAGGGGTTGTTGATGTACATCACTAGGAGATGAAGTTGACCAAGTATGGTTGGTGTAGGGCCAGGAGTATTCCATCTAGAAGCTTGACTAAAACCCTTAACCAAGGAGAATTAAGTAAGTAATTCAAGACGAAATGTAGGTCAAGGACAAATAGAGTCAGATCAGGGTTATTGATGTACATCACTATGAGAAAAGTTGGTTGTCAGTATGGTGTCTAAAGTATGCACACTAGTATTTCATGTACAGCTTGATGCTTGCTATAAACCTTAACCAAGGTTGCTTAAAAACTTACAAGAAATTAACTAAGTAATTCAATGGTTCAAAGTAAAAATTGAAATAGGTCAAGGTCAACTATAGGTCAGGGGTTGTTGATGTACATCACTAGGAGATGAAGTTGTCCAAGTATGGTTGGTGTAGGGCCAGGAGTATTCCATCTACAAGCTTGACTAAAAACTTTATCCAAGGAGAATTAAGTAAGTAAGTCAAGAGGAAATGTAGGTCAAGGTCAAATATAGATCAGGGGTTATTGATGTACATCCCTATGAGAAAAGGTTGTCCAAGTATGGTGCCTGTATGCACAATAGTATTCCATGTACAAGCTTGACTAAAAACCTTAACCAAGGTTGACTAAAAACCTTAACCAAGGGGAATTAACTAAGTAATTCAAAAGGAAATGTAGGTCAAGGTCAAATATAGATCAGGGGTTATTGATGTACATCACTAGGAGATGAAGTTGTCCAAGTATGGTGGGTGTAGGGCCAGTAGTATTGCATATACAAGCTTGACTAAAAACCTTAACCAAGGCGTGATGGTGACGCCGACACCGGGGTAACAACATAAGCTCTAACTATTCTTCGAATAGTCGAGCTAAAAACCTTAACCAAGGTTGACTAAAAACCTTAACCAAGGGGAATTAACTAAGTAATTCAAGGTTAAATGTAGGTCAAGGTCAAATATAGATCAGGGGTAATTGATGTACATCACTAGGAGATGAAGTTGTCCAAGTATGGTGGGTGTAGGGCCAGTAGAATTCCATATACAAGTTTGACTAAATACCTTAACCAAAGGGAATTAACTAAGTAATTGAAGAAGAAATGTAGGTCAAGGTCAAATATAGATCAGGGGTTATTGATGTACATCCCTATGAGAAAAGGTTGTCCAAGTATGGTGTATGTATGCACAATAGTATTCCATGTACAAGCTTGACTAACAAGAGTTGTCAGAAGACAACGAAGCTCGCCTGTTGGCAGCCTTCATTCAAACTTGTCACAGTTGTATAAAAAACATGAATATTATATAACTTGACCTTGGGATAAGGGGTATGCGGTGGACCTTGACATTGAGGTCAGTGGTGGAAGGTGGATCGTGGATTTGATATAGCATGATATAGCATATCAAGATGAATGCATGTATGAAATATCAATGCGCTCCCTGAAATGAGAAGGAAAACAAAATTTAACCCAGCGTCAAGTTTATGAACACACTAAGTTGGTGATTTTCTACAGCATGATATGCTATTCACATGAGGAATGCATGTATAAATGTGCTAAGTTTGTGACCTTGGCCTTGGAAAAAGGGTGGGGGGGGGTGGGGTGGGTCAGGGTCATGGATTTTGCTGTAGCACAACAGAGTATTATCAGATGAATGCATGTATGAAATATGAAGGTGTTCCCTGTAAAGAAACAGAAGTTATAAAAAGACATTTACTCCAACGTTAAGTTTATGATGTTTGATCTGGGGAAAGGGGAAAGGGGTGGGGTGGGTCATGGATTTGCTGTAGCACAATAGAGGATCATCGGATGAATGTATGTATGAAATATCAAAGCGTTCAAAGTGTAAAGAAACAGACGTTACAACATTTACCCCAATGTAAAGTTTTATGAACATGCTAAGTTTGTGACCTTGACCTTGGGGTAAGGGTTGGGTGGTGGGTTGTGGATTTGCTACAGCATGATAGAGGGTCATCTGAGGAATGCATGTATGAAATAT
The DNA here is from genome assembly GCA_029237695.1 of Conchocele bisecta. Classification (NCBI taxonomy): domain Eukaryota; kingdom Metazoa; phylum Mollusca; class Bivalvia; order Lucinida; family Thyasiridae; genus Conchocele; species Conchocele bisecta. The sequence continues at coordinate 79,067,046 of CM055278.1, forward strand.
CAAGGCGTTCCATCAAAGGAAACAGTTGTTATCAGACATTTACCACAACGTTAAGTTTATGAATGTGTCAAGTTTGTGACCTTGACCTTGGGGTAAGGGGTGGGCGGTGGGTCATGGAATTGCTATAGCACGATAGAGTATCATCCGATGAATGCATGTATGAGATATCAAGGCGATCCATGAAAGGAAACAGATGTTATAAGACTTTACCCCAACGTTAAGTTTATGAATGTGCTAAGTTTGTGACAGTATCCTTGGGGAAAAGGGTGGGGGTTGGTCATGGATTTGCTATAGCATGATAGAGTATCATCAGATGATTGCATGTATGAAATATCAAGATGTTCAAAGTGTAAAGAAACAGAAGTTACACAACATTTACCCCAACGTTAAGTTTATGAACATGCTATGTGTGTGACCTTGACTTTTGGGTAAGGGTTGGGTGGTGGGTTGTGGATTTGCTACAGCATGATAGAGGGTCATCTGACGAATGTATGAAATAGCAAGGCATTCCATGAAAGGAAACAGATATTTACCCCAACGTTAAGTTTATGAATGTACTAAGTTTGTGACCTTGACCTTGGGGTAAGGGATGGGCGGTGGGTCATGGATTTGCTATAGCATGATAGAGTATCATCAGATGAATGCATATTTGAAATATCAAGACGTTCCATGAAAGGAAACAGATGTTATAATACATTTACCCTAACATTAAGTTTATGAATGTGCTAAGATTGTGACCTTGGGGAAAGGGGTGGGTGGTGAGTCATGAATTTGCTATAGCACGATAGAGTATCTGCAGATGAATGCATGTATGAAATATGAAGGCGTTCCCGGTAAATAAACAGAAGTTACACAACATTTACCTCAACGTTAACTTTATGAACATGCTAAGAGGTGACCTTGACCTTGGGTTAACGAATGGGTGGGCGGTGGGTCATGAATTTGCTATAGCACGATAGAGTATCATCAGATGAATGCATGTATGAAATAGCAAGGCGTTCCATGAAAGGAAACAGATGTTATAAGACATTTACCTGACCTTGACCTTGGGGTAACGAATGGGTGGGCGGTGGGTCATGAATTTGCTATAGCACGATAGAGTATCATCAGATGAATGCATGTATGAAATAGCAAGGCGTTCCATGAAAGGAAACAGATGTTATAAGACATTTACCCAAACGTTAAGATTATAAATGTGCTAAGTTTGTGACTTTGACCTTGCGGTAAGGGCTGGGTGTTGGGTCATGGATTTGCTACAGCATGACAGAGGGTCATCTGAGGAATGCATGTATGAAATAACAAGGTGTTCCATGAAAGGAAACAGAAGTTATAAGACATTTACCCAACGTTAAGTTTATGAATGTGCTAAGTTTGTGACCTTGACCTTGGAGTAAGGGCTGGGTGGTGGGTCATTGATTTGCTACAGCATGACACAGGGTCATCTGAGGAATGCATGTATGAACTAGAAATGGACGCTTGTCGACAAGCGCATGTGTATCCCCCTCCCCAGATACACAAGTAGTTTGAAAAAAGGGTGTTCGAGTTATGTTCCGGAGACAAAATCAGTGACGGAAAAAACAAAGGGAGATAACAAAAAAAATAGTGATGCAAGAGTTGTCATTCTTGCGTGACACACCTTTAGGGTTGTGGTCTATGCATGTGTGAAGTTTCATGAAAATATTCCAAAGGGTGTTCGAGTTATGCTCCGGACACGAAATCAGTGCAAGAAACAACAAAGGGAGAGAACTAAGAAATTAACGACGCAAGAGTTGTCATTCTTACGTGCGACACACCTTTGGGTCGTCTTCTATGCATGTGTGAAGTTTAATAAACTAGAAAATGTGTTCATAGAACACGGATGTCACACATATCGCTTTGATAATAAATGAGGCCAAATTCCAAGTCAAAATTTTCTTTTACCTGAGCGTTAAAGTTTTTGAAGCACCAAGTATGTGACCTTGACCCTGGGCTTGGCGGGGGCAGGACGAACGTGGATTTGGCACAGGGCGGTAGAGGACCATTAGAGCAACACGTATATGAAATATGAAGTTGATCCGTGAATGGAAAGAAAAATTATAAGATATTTACCTGAGCATTAAAGTTTTTGAAGCACCAAGTATGTGACCTTGACCCTGGGATTGGCGGGGGCAGGACGAACGTGGATTTGGCACAGGGCGGTAGAGGACCATTTGAGCAATGCGTATATGAAATATGAAGATGATCCATGGAAGAAAACAGAAATTATAAGATATTTACCCGAGCGTTAAAGTTTTTGAAGCACTAAGTATGTGACCTTGACCCTGGGCTTGGCGGGGGCAGGACGAACGTGGATTTGGCACAGGGCGGTAGAGGACCATTAGAGCAATGCGTATATGAAATATGAAGTTGATCCGTGAATGAAAGATTATAAGATATTTACCTGAGCGTTAAAGTTTTTGAAGCACCAAGTATGTGACCTTGACCCTGGGATTGGCGGGGCAGGACGAACGTGGATTTGGCACAGGGCGGTAGAGGACCATTAGAGCAATGCGTATATGAAATATGAAGATGATCCATGAAAGAAAACAGAAAGTATAAGATATTTACCCGAGCGTTAAAGTTTTTGATTTTTGAAGCACCAAGTATGTAACCTTGACCCTGGGCTTGGCGGGGGCAGGACGAACTTGGATTTGGCACAGGGCGGTAGAGGACCATTAGAGCAATGTGTATATGAAATATGAAGCAGATCGGTCGAAGGATGAAGAAATTATGAGACATTTACCCGAGTGTTAAAGTTTTGTGACGGACGGACCAAGACGGACGGATGATGGAGGACGGGGGACGGATGGGAGGACGGGACGCACGTTCCTACGAATGAACACTTGTTGGGTTTTTACTGTATAAAAATACCCAACAAGAGTACCCAACACTATCCTAACTCTACCCAATAAGATCCCCGTACGCTTACAACAAGTACCCATTCATGTGTGCGGATGGACGGACGGACAAGGGTAACACTAAATGACCCCGCCACTATCGTGGTGGGGCATAAAAATATTCCAAAGGGAGTTCGAGTTATGCTCTGGATACAAAATCAGAGCACGAAACAACAAAGGGAGATAAGTAAACAAGAATTCCGCGGAATCAAATGCCTCGCCTTGTCCCGCCTTGACCTCGAGCCTGGGCCCGAAAGCAATTTTCACTGGCCCGAACATATTATACAATTATTGACTATAGAGCCGTAGAATATCAGATTATATTCTATGGCTCACTAGTCAATAATTGTTTTATTATATGATAATAGTCTGTATATAGCACTTACGACCTTATGCTACTAGACAAAAATTGAAAAAGAATTTGAAGAAAAAAAAATGGAAAAAAAAAGTTTAAAAATTAAAAATAACTAGAAATGTGGCCTGTCGGCACACGAATACCCCCACTGGCAGCCAAAGAAAACGAGGCATTTTTGATTATAAGCCATTTAGCCGAGCGTTAAGGTTTCAAACGCATCAAGTCTGTGACCTTGACCCTGGACATAGTGTGATAATCCATGCATCGGTGTAGAAGATATAGAGCGGAAGGGAATTTCAATAGGTTTGACCTTTGACCTTCAACTGTGACCTTGACCTTGGACGTAGGTGCGTGGTTATTGATTGCGACACACCTTCTCATCATGAGAAACATTTGTGCCAAGCCATTTGATAATTCATGCATCGGTGTAGAAGATATAGAGTGGAAGGGAATTTCAATCGGTTTGACCTTTGACCTTCAACTGTGACCTTCGTAGGTGCGTGGTTAGCAATTTGATAATCCAGCATCGGTGATAGAAGATATAGAGGAAGGGAATTTCAATAGGTTTGACCTTTGACCTTCAACTGTGACCTTGACCTTGGACGTAGGTGCGTGGTTATTGATCGCGACACACCTTCTCATGATGAGAAACATTTGTGCCAAGCCATTTGATAATCCATATATCGGTGTAGAAGATATAGAGCGGAAGGGAATTTCAATAGGTTTGACCTTTGACCTTCAACAGTGACCTTAACCTTGGACGTAGGTGCATGATTATTGATCGCGACACACCTTCTCATCATGAGAAACATTTGTGCGAAGCCATTTGATAATCCATGCATCGGTGTAGAAGATATAGAGCGGAAGGGAATTTCGATAGGTTTGACCTTTGACCTTCAACTGTGACCTTGACCTTGGATGTAGGCGCGTGGTTATTGATCGCGACACACCTTCTCATCATGAGAAACATTTGTGCCAAGCCATTTGATAATCCATGCATCGGTGTAGAAGATATAGAGCGGAAGGGAATTTCTATAGGTTTGACCTTCGACCTTCAACGGTGATCTTGACCTTGGACGTAGGTGCATGGTTATTGATCGCGACACACCTTCTCATCATGACAAACATTTGTGCCAAGCCATTTGATAATCCATGCATCGGTGTAGAAGATATAGAGCGGAAGGGAATTTCCAACAGACCGACACAGACCGACAGACCGACAGACCGACCGACAAGCTGACTCCTATATACCCCCAACAAACTTTGTTTGTGGGGGTATAATAATGCTTGCTACTGGAGTCCATAATTTTTTTTTAATAGTCCTATATTTATCTACATATATCTGCACAGGTCCACATAATGCCACAATATTTTCAACACAGTTTACGGAAACGTAATATCCAATGTAGTAATTTACCTGTATAAATTACCTGTGGTCAAGACTGGACATTTGCACATGCTAGCACATGCAGCACATGGACAGGTGAATGGTTCTCCCAGTCTCTATTGTTCTCTCTACAGGTAAGGTGTACAGAGCACACGAGAAAAGGTGTACAGAGTAGACGAGAAAACGGGTCTTCATGCATTATTGTCCAGTTTGTAGAGTGCGCAAAACAAAAAAGGGAGATAACTCAAAATTTAGCTAGCAAGAGTTGTCATTCTTGTGCGTGACACATCCGGGATCGTGGTCTATGCATGTGTAAGTTTCATGAAAAATATTCCAGGGTGGTCGAGTTATGCTCCGACAGGAAATCAGTGCACGAAAACAAAAAAGGGAGATAACTATTAGCTATGCAAGATTGTCATTCTTGTGCACGACACATCTTCGGTTCGTGGTCTAATTGAATGTGTGAAGTTTCATAAAAATATTCCAAAGGGTGGTCGAGTTATGGTCCGGACAGGAAATCAGTGCGCGAAAACAAAAAAGGGAGATAACTAAAAATTAGCTATGCAAGAGTTGTCATTCTTGTTGCACGCATTTCGGTTCGTGCAATTGATCGTGAATTTCAAAAATATTCCAAAGGGTGGTTCGTTATGGTCAATCAGTGCGCAAAACAAAAAAGGGAGATAATCAAAAATTATAAGCAAGAGTGTATTCTGCACAACCTTGGGTCGTCTGCATGTTTTAAAATATTCCAAAGGGTGGTGGAGTTATGCTCCGGACACGAAATCAGTGCGAGAAACAAAAAAGGGAGATAACTAAAAAATTAGTTATGCAAGAGTTGTCATTCTTGTGCGCGACACACCTTCGGGTCGTGGTCTATGCATGTGTGAAGTTTCATGAAAATATTCCAAAGGGTGTTCGAGTTATGCTCCGGACAAGAAGTGTCTGCGGCGGACGCGGCGTGCTGTCAAATCCATAGTATCCCCCGACGGAGTCCGGGGGATACAAATAACAAGGTGTTCCATGAAAGGAAACAGAAGTTATAAGACATTTACCCCAACGTTAAGTTTATGAATGTGCCAAGTTTGTGACCTTGACCTTGAGGTAAAGGCTGGATGGTGGGTCATGGATTTTCTACAGCATGATAGAGGGTCATCTGAGGAATACACGTATGAAATAACAAGGTGTTCCATGAAAGGAAACAGAAGTTATAAGACATTTACCCAACGTTAAGTTTATGAATGTGCCAAGTTTGGGACCTTGGCCTTGGGGTAAGGGCTGGGTGGTGGGTCATGGATTTGCTACAGCATGATACAGGGTCATCTGAGGAATGCATGTATGAACTAGATTTGTCAGTAAGGGTGGGCTTACGGAATACCCCCCCGCATCAGCCCTGACCTAGAATGAATTCCAGCTCGCATACTATCATTTTCAGATAAAAGACTATGTCAGCACATATGGAGAGTGCAATGGTGGTTCCAGTTGAAACAAGAGCTGTAGGAGAACAGCATAGCTCGACTACGAGGGTTGTCGATGTACACATAGCTCGACAAAGAAGGTGGCTGCGGCCTGCATAAAAACCAAGGTTGACTAAAACATTAACCAAGGGAAATTAAGTAAGTAATTCAAGGTTAAATGTAGGTCAATGTCAGATATAGGTCAGGGGTTATTGATGTACATCACTAGGAGATAAAGATTTCCAAGTATGGTTGCTGTAGGCCCAGGAGTATTCCATATACAAGCTGGAGTAAAAACCGTAACCAAGGGGAGATAACTAAGTAATCCAAGGATAAATGTAGGTGAAGGTAAAATAAAGGTCAGGGATTATTGATGTACATCCCTATGAGAAAAAGTTATCCAAGTATGGTGTCTGTATGCACAATAGTATTCCATCTACAAGCTTGACTAAAAACCTTAACCAAGGTTGAGTAAAAACCTTAACCAAGGGGAATTAAGTAAGTAATTTAAGGTTAAATGTAGGTCAAGGTCAAATACAGGTCAGGGGTTGTTGATGTACATCACTAGGAGATGAAGTTGTCCAAGTATGGTTGGTGTAGGGCCATGAGTATGCCATCTACAAGCTTGACTAAAAACCTTAACCAAAGAGAATTAAGTAAGTAATTCAAGAGGAAATGTAGGTCAAGGTCAAATACAGATCAGGGGTTATAGATGTACATCACTATGAGAAAAGGTTGTACAAGTATGGTGTCTGTATGCACAATAGTATTCCATGTACAAGCTTGAGTAAAAAGCTTAACCAAGGTCGAGTAAAAACCTTAACCAAGGGGAATTAAGTAAGTAATTCAAGGTTAAATGTAGGTCAAGGTCAAATATAGGTCAGGGGTTGTTGATGTACATCACTAGGAGATGAAGTTGTCCAAGTATGGTTGGTGTAGGGCCAGGAGTATTCCATCTACAAGCTTGACTAAAAACGTTAACCAAGGGGAATTAAGTAAGTAATTCAAGAGGAAATGTAGGTCAAGGTCAAATATAGATCAGGGGTTGTTGATGTACATCACTAGGAGATGAAGTTGTCCAAGTATGGTGGGTGTAGGGCCAATAGTATTCCATATAGAAGGTTGACTAAAAACCTTAACCAAAAGGAATTAAGTAAGTAATTGAAGAGGAAATGTAGGTCAAGGTCAAATATAGATCAGGGGTTATTGATGAACATTACCTGATGAAAAGGAAAATTGTCGAAGTATGGTGTCTGGATGCACAATAGTATTCAATGTACAAGCTTGAAAAAAAAACCTTAACCAAGGTTGACTAAAAACCTTAACCAAGGGGATTTAAGTAAGTAATTCAAGAGGAAATGTAGGTCAAGGTCAAAGATAGATGAGGGGTTATTGATGTGCATCACTAGGAGATGAAGTTGTCCAAGTATGGTGGGTGTAGGGCCAGTAGTATTGCATATACAAGCTTGACTAAAAACCTTAACCAAGGTTGACTAAAAACCTTAACCAAGGGGAATTAACCAAGTAATTCAAGAGGAAATGTAGGTCAAGGTCAAATATAGATCAGGGGTTATTGATCTACATCACTAGGAGATGAAGTTGTCCAAGTATGGTGGGTGTAGGGCCAGTAGTATTCCATATACAAGCTTGACTAAAAACCTTAACCAAGGCGTGACGGTGACGCCGACGCCGACGCCGGGGTGACAACATAAGCTCTACTTATTCTTCGAATAGTCGAGCTAAAAACCTTAACCAAGATTGACTAAAAACCTTAACCAAGGGGAATTAACTAAGTAATTCAAGGTTAAATGTAGGTCAAGGTCAAATATAGATCAGGGGTTATTGATGTACATCACTAGGAGATGAAGTTGTCCAAGTATGGTGGGTGTAGGGCCAGTAGTATTCCATATACAAGCTTGACTAAAAACCTTAACCAAGGGGAATTAACTAAGTAATTCAAGAGGAAATGTAGGTCAAGGTCAAATATAGATCAGGGGTTATTGATGTACATCCCTATGAGAAAAGGTTGTCCAAGTATGGTGTATGTATGCACAATAGTATTCCATGTACAAGCTTGACTAAAAACCTTAACCAAGGTTGACTAAAAACCTTAACCAAGGGGAATTAACTAAGTAATTCAAGAGGAAATGTAGGTCAATGTCAAATATAGATCAAGGGTTATTGATGTACATCACTAGGAGATGAAGTTGTCCAAGTATGGTGGGTGTAGGACCAGTAGTAATTCATATACAAGGTGTGACGGTGACGCCGACGCCGACGCCGGGGTGACAACATAAGTCGAGCTAAAAATAAGTCTCATTCATACATTTTGCTAAGTAGTAATAATAGTGGAAAATTGTGTTTTGTATGGTGGCATATATTTGCCATCAAGATGTCGACATAATTTCTCGCAACATGTTGACTTAAATATCATGACATGTCAACATAACCTGATAAGTGAACACAATATGTCGACATAACATGATATTTTATCTCAACAAGACGACATAACGTGATATTTATTTCAACATGGTGACTTTTTTTACAACATGTCGATATAATATGATAGTTTTACACAACATGTCGACATAATGTGATATTTTATCTCAACATGTCGACATAGTTTCGAGTCGGCATCTCAACAGCAAGTATATGCCACCATTGTTTTGCAATGTTTATATATATAACCTTATAAGGTGGCAATTTTACAGAAAATTAAACTGACAGCAGTGTTAGTGTCCATGTATATCATGTATGTAAAGCCATAGAAATTTGGTTAGAAAACTCTGGCCTTAGGAGATTTATCTGCTAATCCAAATTTTGTGGGGGGGGGGAGGGGTTGGGGGATTTATTTCAGTGATGGGTATGGTCCCTACTAAAAATCTGCAATTTATTTTCCCTAGCATGAACTAAAGTTGATAAATACATGTATCATGTATCCTGCATTTTTTACAACCTTTTTGTATTTTTCCTGTCTTCTGCAGATTTTTAACCCATAGACGCATTGACCGCCTATACTGGGACACCTGGATTGCGAGCATTTATCAGTTGTGGAGAGACAAATAGACATTAAAAGTTATAGAAAATACTGAGAAGGTATGATTTTGTTACTATGCTGGAAAATAACATATCTGTTGTGTGAATTTAGGCCAGAAAACATAATTCCGCCGTGTCAGAAAAATATCTGTAGGAATTTAGTTTTTGTGTCACATCTTACCTCAGTTATGTCTGCTTTATGCTCTCTAGTAAAAATTGACTCATCCAGAATTAAAAAATTCGAGAATTACCAAGTATCGCCTGCCCTATAGTATATACTGTTAAGTATACCTTTGCGCATGCGCACTCTACCACTTCCTTGCTTTTCTGGATAATTTTGGAGGAAGGTATTCCTTTTATCTATCTCTCGAATTTTGCTTTTGCATCGGTTTGTACGGCGTTTCACGCGGTTAGTCGCGAGTATTTTACTTGCGAGGTGCATTTAGACTCATTTTGCTTTTCGACCACGTTCGGCGTTCGCCGACATAGTGGTATCCATTATTTTTGTTTTGTGTTGTTGTGTATTGATACGCAGGTGATATATCGCCATTTTGTTTACCTTTTCAGCTGTTACATTTCCTTCCTCCCTGCTACTCGCTAGTATCGTTATAGCGGTATCGATTTTCTGTGGTCGGTAATTACACGCGATTGTGTACGCGTGGATTTGTGTATTAAATTGGGTTGTTTATCTTGTTAACATGCCAGATAGAGGGGCCAGTGTAGCTAAGGGCAAGGGACAGAAAACCATGTCTTGCGGCCACAAGACGGGGGTTTGGGACTCTCACGAGATCATCTGTTTCAGATGTTATGTTAGGCAAAATAATTGTTCACGTGAGAGTCCCTGTTACGCCTCTAAGTCCTGGGGACCCAAGACGTGGAATCTGGCCGAGTCGGTACGTACGTACCAATCAAAGAAGGCTGTTGCGTTGGCCAAACAGGGCTCGTCGGGGACGAGTGCCACGCAAGCAGTTGGGGGATCTGATCCCTTGGGTTCGATTCTGGCCACCCAGAAATCGACAACCGTGGGCTCGGGGAGTGCCGGTTCTCATACCCCTCCCTTGGCCATTCACACGGTAATACCGGACACCGGACATGTCCACCGGACACCGGACATGTCCACCGGACACCGGACATGTCCACCGGACACCGGACATGTCCACCGGACACCGGACATGTTCACCGGACACCGGACATGTTCACCGGACACCATACACGGAACACCGGACATATCTACCGGACACCGGACATGTCCATCGGACACCGGACATGTCCATCGGACACCGGACATGTCCATCGGACACCGGACAACGGTTGTCTCACCAGACACCGGATACCGGTCATTGCGGGAAACCGCAACAGACACAGCACATCGAGACAGCGGGTCACGGCGGGCCAGTTCACACCTCCGTGATTTGTTAGAGTCTGAGGATAGTGGGGTGGATAAGTTTGGTCGCGACCGTGGACATAGGCGACGCAGACGGTCCACTTCTTCTTCCCCCAGTTCTAGTGAACGGTCACGGGTCCACAGTTCCCGTCGATCGGGTTCTAGACGCAAGAGGAGGAGGCATCAGTCATCCTCTTCTTCCGATTCTGGCAGTCCCCGTCCTCGGAAGTCGGGGCGATATAGACATCGGTCCTCACGTCGTTGTCGTCTCTATAGGCAATCTAGCAGTTTACCTAGTGAGGCCATGAATATACTGACATCCATGTCACAGATGATGGCTGAACTGACTAGGAATAGGGATCGAGCCAGCACGACTACCACAGTTAGGCCAGCACTGGTAGATCCTGCAATTGTTGGCCCTGTGGTGGACGACAACTTTGATGGGCCCCACCACATTTCGGAAGTGGTTCTTTCCAGTGAAGATCCAGGGCAGGATATGGAATACTTGCAGGAGGAGCTTCCATTGGGGGATGAGGATGACGCTACAGTCTACTCTATGGAGGAGGAGGTACTGCCATCCTTTTCGGAGGCTCTGGAGGCCGTTTATCGGTTCCTTCCGGCTGATAAATGCCCGGCACAGCCGTTACCGGCTCCTAGAACGAAATCTCTCTGGGAGGCCGACGCAGTCTCCATCAAGAAAGAGATGCCCAGGTTGCCTCATTCACCGACCCTCACGTCGTTAGTGAATGAGATGCAGGCTATCGAAGGTTTTGACTTCGGTAAGCGCGGGACTTCTATTCCTAAGGCTTTTGTCTCGCAGCAGGGACTTAAGTTTTACACCCCACACACCGTCTAGTTGGCCGTTGAAGCCCCCTCCCTTGGACCCAGACGCGCAGAAAATAGGCGCCTCCAAGGTCTGTTACCCTAGGGAGGCGGACAACCTGATAGAGACTTTGGACGCTAGGTCCAGATCTATCGTGTCCATGGCGTCTCACATTGATTTATTCTTGGGCGCGGCTAAGCCAGCCATTGAAGAGGGTGATTCTAGGGCGATTATGGCGTTACTTCAGTCTGCGGCGAGGGCAACAAAACATGTTATGGGCACAGCTGTGGCTATGTCGTCAGACATTCTTCTCCATAAGAGAGATGCCACCCTGGCTTCTACTTCAGTGTTACCTGGTCTAGGTCGCGAGACACTTAGGGCCGCCCCTCTACAGTCGGAGTCTCTGTTCGGTGGCCGGTGTGCACAAGTGGCCGCGGCGGACTCGGCGGAGAGGCAGAGTCGTCAATTGGCTAGGTGGCAATTACCCCCTCCTAGAGCTGTTAACGCACCATTTAGAGGTAGCAGGCATAGACCCGGTTCGGGTAGAGGTTTTTCTGGGAAACCTTCCGCATCTCAGGGAGCAACCCCTCCAACACCTACTCCTGTTTTTAAGAAGCCGGTTCAGTTTCAGTTTCCTAGGGGTGGTAGAGGTAGAGGATTTAGGGGCAGGGGACGTGGTGTCTCCAACCAGAAGCCTCGAGGGGCTTCGTTTTAGGGATACGCGGCGCGCTTCTCGTTCGGGGGAGTGGAACATTCCCGACTCCTGCAGACCTGTAGGAGGCAGGTTGTCAGGATATCTCCACGAGTGGGAGAAATTTACAGATTGCGGTTGGACCCTTCGTATCATAGAGAAGGGTTACCGCATTCCGTTCCATTCCATTCCCCCCCCTTCGGGGCTCACCTCTTCCATGTGTGCCCCCAAAGGACCAAAACAAGAGGAATGCACTCCGGCTGGAAGTGCAATCCCTGTTGGAGAAGCAGGCTGTAGAAGAGGTCTTGGATGTGGCAACTCCAGGCTTCTAAAGCAGGCTCTTTTTGGCTCCGAAGAAGAACGGGAAGATGCGCCCCGTGTTGGACCTGTCCAGACTGAATCAGTTTGTACAGGTAGACCATTTCAAGATGGAGACCACGGAGTCCATTCGGCACACCATCCAGGTGAACGACTGGGCGGTGTCCATCGATCTGAGGGATGCTTACCTCCATGTACCCATCGCTCGGCATTCACGCAAGTACCTGAGGTTCTCCCACGAGGGCAGGACCTTCAGTTTCGGGTCCTGCCTTTCGGAATTCTACAGCACCGCGCGTGTTTACCAAGCTGATGGAGGTGGTGGCAGCAGCCGCCCGGAGAGAGGGTGTCTCCCTCCTGCAGTACTTAGACGACTGGCTTCTCCACCAGCAGTCAAGGAGTTTACTATTGGAGAATCTTCACACGGTTTGGTCAGTGATCACGAGACTGGGGCTTATCCCCAACCTACAGAAGTCAGAGTTTACTCCCGCGAAGGACTTCACCTACGTGGGCATGAATTTTCTGACAGACCTGGGGGTGGTCAGGGTTCCCACCGACAGGGTTCAAAGGATCTTGGTACGTGTGTTCTCTATCCTGGATGCAGTGATCATGTCAGCCAGGGATATTCTGTCGTTGTTAGGGATGCTCGGGTCGGCAGCGAACCTCGTTTCACTAGGGCGACTACACATGAGGCCTCTACAAATCTACCTACTTTTCCATTGGCGGCCACATGTACGTCCCCTGGATATGATGGTGCCCCTTTCGAGGCATTTCAAGCGTCACCTCCGTTGGTGGGCCCGAGAGTCGCGTTACAACGAGGGGGTTCCTATGGTACTAAGCCCTCCTGAACTATTTCTGACGACGGATGCGTCAAAAGGGGGATGGGGAGCGCATCTGGAACCTCTGGGTTTGGCATTGGCAGGTTCGTGGCCCCAGGAGTCCGCAAACGACCACATCAACATGTTAGAGTTGAGGGCGGTGGCTCAGGCCCTGGGTCAGGTTCAGCATCTGGTATCAGGCAAATGCATCATGGTATCATCAGACAACACCACAGTAGTGGCTTATCTGAACAAGCAGGGCGGAACTCATTCGGTTCCGCTGTGCCTGGAGACCAGGAAACTTCTCCTTTGGTGTCAGGAATGTTCAATTTCGCTGACGGCCAGACACATCGCGGGCAAGGCGAACATCCTGGCGGACTATCTGTCCAGGGGGCACATGCCCGTTCTCACAGAGTGGAGGTTGTCTCCAGTGGTAGCCAGTGGGGTGATTCGCAGATGGGGAGATCCGTATCTGGATCTGTTCGCGACTTGTTTGAACAGTCAACTTCCGTGGTACGTCTCCCCAGTGCCAGACACAAGGGCATGGGCGATCGATGCAATGTCCTTCGGGTGGAATCAGGTGGACGGGTATGCATTTCCACCGTTTGTCCTGATTCCGTTGGTTCTGCGGAAGATTCGGCAATCGGTCTGCCGAATCACTCTCGTAGCACCATACTGGCCAACGAGGAGTTGGTTCAACAGCCTGTTGGATCTCCTGGTGGAGTCCCCGGTGACATTACCGCTGACACCGAACCTTCTGTCACAACACGTGGGGCGAACTGTTCACCCAAACGTGCAGTGCCTACACCTTCACGCATGGAGATTATCCGGGATTTCATCAGAAAGGATGGATTTTCTGCAGAGGCTGCCAAGACGATTGCACAGGCACGACGGCCATCAACATCAGTATGCTATGAGGCCAAGTGGAAGTTCTGGTGTGATTGGTGTCTGCAGAGGGAGATTGATTTCTGCAAACCTTCTATGGGACAGGTAGGCGATTTCCTTTTATATTTGTTTTATGACAGAGGATTATCTGTATCCACCATTAAGGGCTACAGATCGGCGTTGGCCAGTTCCCTATGGTTCAGCCTACATACGGCCAAGGACATTGGATCGGATCCGCGCATCTCAGATATGGTGAGTTTTTTCACGAGGAATAGACATGTCAATCGTTCCGTGACACCTAGGTGGGATCTCTCCTGCGTGTTACTGTCTCTAACCAGAGCACCCTTCGAACCTATGACTCGGGCCTCTCTGTTCGACTGGTCTATTAAGACCTCCTTCCTTTTGGCATTCGCTTCTGCCAAGAGGAGAGGGGAATTGCACGCTTTGTCTATCGAGCATCAAAATTTAAAAGTATCTGACGAGGCTATTACTTTTTGCATGGAGTCGGGTTCCTTCCCAAAACAGCCGTCCCAGGTCTAGCTCCCCGACCATTTGTGGTGCCCTCCATCTCTAAAGCGAACAATACTTCATCGACGGACGCATTGCTTTGTCCAGTGTGTGCCGTCAAACACTACCTTTCCCTTACCCAGTCCATAAGGGGGGGATCGTAAAAGGTTGTTTATCCCTTGTATGGGACAACAAGATGTCTCCAAGGCGACCATCTCTAGATGGATCACATTGGCTATCAGCAGAGCTTATAAGGGCGTTGCCTGCAAGGGAATTAACGGAATTTGGTATTAAGGCGCATGAGGTTAGAGCCATGGCGACTTCTTGGGCTTTTCAAAACAGAGTTCCTTTAACTCAAGTCATGCAGGCAGCGTCCTGGAAGTCTCATTCGACATTTTTCGAGTTTTTATATGCGTACGTTGTCCGCACAGAGCTCTGATCTCTATTCTTTGGGCCCCCTTGTCGCTGCGGGAACCTTGCTTCCGGCAAGGGGACCCACGGTGTAGAGTGCCGAACCTTTAGAGGTAACAGTTTCCGGCTCCCTTTAAACCGGGCACAACATTAATTTTTATTGTTGTGTATTTATACTGGTGTGTGTGTGAGCGTGTCAGGTTACGTTGTAATTATATTGGTATTATAATGTTGTAGTCTAGACTACAGTTATTTTTCATACTTCAACTGGGAGGATTGTTTGGGTGTGGAGGTTTTTTTCCCACTCAGGGTCGAGATTGGATTGTCGGGTTAGCTATTCGGAGGTATAACAGTCTCGGGCTAAGACGGTTTTCTTTCCGGAACCCAGAGTTGGGAGATAACCTTTGACCTATTGAAGATTCCCAGGGTATACTCTGCGTAAACTTGTATATTTTGTGATGTTTACATGATGGTGTGTATTGTACGTTTCATGGATCCATAAGTGGTTAGGAGTGTATTAGTGTTAGGACACGGACATCTACGGATGGCATGACTTTAGTGTTGGATTGAACTGGCATAACGGTGACATGGAATAATCAGTGATAGTGTATAGAGACTCCTACAACGACAGTGGCGTCGAGGTGGAGTTCTGTCATACAGTGTCGTCGTTGGACCAGATTCGAGGAAGGTCCAGGATGTACCGGCGGTATGACGCAATCCACTCCTTCCATGGGTCCACTGTTCAGATTGGGGACTCGTTCTTCTGCCATAAGAAGGAGGGGACCCGGCTCACGACTTATCTACTAGGGGTAAGTGGACTATGGTTCGTGTGTGCACCTCTAGGTCTCCGGACGTAGAGATGCTACATCTAGTTGTATTCTGTTCTAATTCTCATTGCCAAGTATCTTTTCTTATTAGGATGTTTGTGTCACACCTTACCTCCCTCCTAGGAGACAAATTCTAGCAGACATAACTGAGGTAAGATGTGACACAAAAATCACAATTTATTTAGTAAAATTTGTTTTTTGTTATACTTACACCTCAGTTATGTATCTGAGTCCCACCTCCCTTCCCCGCTTTCAGGTGCTTTTCTATCCATCAAAGCAAGGAAGTGGTAGAGTGCGCATGCGCAAAGGTATACTTAACAGTATATACTATAGGGCAGGCGATACTTGGTAATTCTCGAATTTTTTTTTCTGGATGAGTCAATTTTTACCAGAGAGCATAAAGCAGACATAACTGAGGTAAGTATATAACAAAAACAAATTTTACTAAAAAAATTGTGATGTTACCCTTGTCTGTTCCGTCCTTCCATCTGTCCGTCACCTACCTTGTAGCTCGTAAAACTTTTAAACCATACCAGCTACATGTACAAACTTTAAACTTAGTATGTACATGTAGCTTCCTTATGATGAGTCAATTTTTTATTCGACCCCCAGGTCATGGATTATCTCCCACTTTTTTTACTTAGAATTTCCCAATTTTGCATTGTAACTTGTAAAACTTTTAAACGTACTAGCCAGACGTGAAACTTGGTATGTAGCTTCCTTATGATAAGTAGATGTGCAAAAGTTTACTTCTATTTTTTATTCGACCCCCGGGTCATGCATTATCTCCCCCTTTCTTACTTAGAATTTTGCAAGTTTGCATTGTAACTCGTAAAACTTTTAAATTGTAATAGCTACAGAACTGAAACTTGGTATGCAGTTTCCGTATGATGAATAGATGTGCAAAGCTTATTTCAATTTTTCATTCGACCCCCGGGTCATGGATTATCTCCCACTTTTTTTACTTAGAATTTCCCAATTTTGCATTGTAACTCGTAAAACTTTTAAACGTACTAGCTACAGACCTGAAACTTGGTATGTAGCTTCCTTATGATGAGTACGGTAGATGTGCAAAGCTTATTTCAATTTTTTCTTCGACCCCCAGGTCATGGATTATCTCCCACTTTTTTTTACTTAGAATTTCCCAATTTTGCATTGTAACTCGTAAATGTTTTAAAGGTACATGCCCACTCAGTAGGCACACAATGTTCTTTATAGAAATTCAATAAGTGTGTCACTATTCTACCAGTTCTCTAAAATTACGAGTGCCCACTATAGAGCTATAATCATTTACTGGTAGTAATATTTATTTTACTGATCGTGACTCGCGGTGGTATCGGGCTATTTTCATATACAAATGAGGCATGATATTTTTTTAATTATTTCATATACCGGTACTAATTAAATGTGTCGCCTGAAAAAATCATATTTTCCACAGATTACAAAGTATGATCATTGCACATCAAACAAGAGGGCCATGATGGCCCTAATTCGCTCACCTGAGTCCATGAACACCAGAGGAGAATGTGACATTGAGTTCATGTGTTTTAAACAAATTGTGCTATTTTTAGATGGCGGTCATCTTGGATTAAGCGATGATTCTCATTTTACCAAATCTGAAAATGCTTCACCCAAGGATCTTAACTTCCTATGAAGTTTGGCCAGCATCGGCCATGTGGTTCCTGAGAAAAAGACGTTCAAAATCTTGAATAAATGGACCTTTTGGTGGCCATCATGGATGACATAATCATCCGATTCCGACAAATATTGCACCAGAGCAATCGCCTCATCGATACCTTCAATTTAATATATGACATGGGCATATTTGGTCAAAAATAAAATTTGACCACGGTCCACGCCCATTTTTGACCCCGGGGTCACCATTTTAACAACTTTGAAAGAGTATTGTAAATCGATCATTCCTTAGTCGGAATCCGGCCAGCGGTTCATGAGAAGAAGATTTTTTTAAAGAATTTATGCTATTTTTAGACGGCGGCCATCTTGGATTAGTGACCTCCATTTTAACAAATCTGAAAAGGCTTCACCCATGGACCATAACTTAAGTTTGGCTAGCATGGGCCAAGCGGTTCATGTGAAGAAGAATTTTGAAATCTCTAATAAAAGAACGACCTTTTGACATTTCGGCGGCCATCTTGGATGACATAACAATCCGATTTCGACAAAAAATGTACCAGAGTGATCGCCTCATTGATACCTTCGATTTGATATATAACATGACCATATTTGGTCAAAAATAAAATTTGACACCACGGGCCACGCCTATTTTTGACCCCGGGGTCACCATTTTAACAACTTTGAAAGAGCATTGTACATCGATCATTTCTACCAAGTTTTGTCGAAATCCGGTTGGCGGTTCTTGAGAAGAAGATTTTTGAAGAATTTGTGCTATTTTTAGACGGCGGCCATCTTGCATTACGTAATGACGTCATTTTAACAATTTTGTAATCCCCCTACCTAAGGACCATGACCATGAAGTTTGGTGACTATAGGCCCAATGGTTACCGAGGAGAAGACGTTTCAAAATGTTCACGGACGACGACGGACGACGACTGACGGACGACGGACACATTGCGGTAACAATAGCTCACATGAGCTTCGCTCAGGTGAGCTAAAAATAAATATGTACAGAGAATAAATAGTAATGTCCGTTAACATTTTAAGGACACATGGTTATGCCCTTGATATCAGTGTGAAAATTTACATCTGATATAAAATGTATAATATTGCCAATCAATTCGTGATATAGTTATGAATGAATGTATATTTTCCAGAAAATGTATCAGATGATTTCTCTGATATAAAGAACATTTTGTGCCTACTGAACGGGCATGTACCTTGAAACTGTACTAGCTACAGACTTGAAACTTGGTATGTCGCTTCATTATGATGCATTTTATCTCCCCCTTTTCGACTTATAATTTTACCTTGTAACTTGTAAAACTTTTGAAACCGTAATAATAGAATTTCACATTTGCCTCGTTTATTATCAACGCGATATATGGGGCATCCGTGTTCTATGGCACATTTTCTAGTTGTTAATTTTAAAAGTTTGCCAGAGTTTCTCAATGCTGTTATACATGTAACTCTTATAGGATTATTTTAATATTGCATTACATCATACTTGTGCACAAATTCAACACTCCATGCGTGGTTGGTTGGGAGTACGCGACGGGTAATTCAACGATCGATATTCATCCTTACCGGAATTCTGACTGCAGACCTGGTTTGGCCCTCACATACGTCTTTGGCACCAGATCAGATTATTGTAATTTCAGGGCTGAATGTGTTTTTTCTCAATGTAAATATTCTGTTCTGATTTTGGGATTTTCCCCCCAATGCAACAGGTTAAAACGGGATTGAACCTGTGTGCCCGGTCTTACATGACCTTACCTGTTGATAGGACGTTAAATGCTAATAAACAAACAAACATAAACACACCATGCTGGCCTGAATCTGACCTTGACCTTTTGACCTTCACAACTCTGCTTAAACACTTTTCTATTTCGGTTAAGAAGTTTGCCAGACTTATCCAATCTGACATCGGGGGCATTCGTGCCGACAGACCACATTTTGTTGTTTTGTTTGTGCTCATATGATAAATAACCATTATATGTATTTATTGTTTACCCTAGTTTCTCGATCAATGAAAGAATGGCATTTCGTCTCAATTAATCGCATATTGCGACATTTTCGCCAAAATGTATTAAATTAATCATTAAATGTTCAGCGCTATATTTAGAACTGATTTTATGCCTTGTTGTCATCAGTTCACAATACGCAAAGCATATTACTGCCCACACACACGCTCACTTTGTGTTGCACTGCCAAACACATACTAGTATATAGTGATTCGAAATCATGTTTAGGGGCTTCGCTTCGCAGTGGGCTGGGTAAACAATAAGTAAGTTATAGTTCACATACATGTATTTAATTTTTAATAAACTACTTTCTTGCTTGCTGGCGCTCGCTCAAAATTAATTTAATTAAAAATTCAATATGTGAACTATAACTATTACATTATATGCCCATGTGGAATCATAAAGAGAGGCATGTCCATGGTCTCTTCACATTTTCCCCAACTTTGTCGCATATCATACTTTCTTTCTCTCACAAAACTAAAGGCCTCCAGCCCATTCACAATGCCTAGGAACACAGTTCTGAAACATTTTGGAAACACTTGTGACTGCAGTCTGATGGTATTTCTCTTCTATAGCAAATACTCTGTTATTATTACAGGAGAGCTCGATGAAGGCAACTCTGGTTATTCGAAGTATAGCACCAATTCGTACCAGCTGAAGAACTTTCCCACCTGTACCACAACCAATAACTGAAGCAAGACATCGTCATAGCAGAAATAGACAATGAACTAAATAAGACTGGGATCCACCAAACCAATTGCCAGTCATTTACATGGCCCGTGTCAAATTGTTAAAGTTGAAGTTATTGAGCCTAGCACCATAGATGAATTCCTTACTGTGTATTGAAGAAATTGATCATACACAGTATACATAGTGCCTATGAACTTGTTTGACTGCATAGATATTCTGGTTACAAGAGTGATTTTGCCATTGATGATTTAGCAATGCCACAACCATTCTGAACAGCAACAAGTGACAACAGTGAATGAAGTATAGTTTCATCATAACTTCTATATTCCTTGAAGAATTACTTAAAGATTTCAACACCGCATACTTGCGGACAAATGCCACACATCCATGCTGCCTTAATGTGACCTTGACCTGTTGACCTTCACAACTTTGAACTTTTTCACACATTAAAGGTACATGCCCATGCAGTAGGCACAAACTGTTCTTTATAGGAAATAAATAAGTGTATAATTGTGTCACTATTCCACCAGTTCTAAAATTTACAAGTGCCCGCTATACAGATATAATCAATTAGTAATAATTATTTTACTGATAGTGACGCGCGGTGGTATCAGGCTATTTTCATATGCAAATGAGGCATGATATTTTGTAATTATTTATACTAATTAAATGTGTCACCTGAAAAAATTATATGATCATTGCACATCAAAAAATAAATACAGAGAATAAATAGTAATGTCCCTTAACATTTTAAGGAAACACAGTTATCGCTTCTCATATCAGTGTGTAAATTTACGGCTAATATAAAATGTATAATAATGCCAATCAATATGTGGAATAACGGTGAATGAATGTTTATTTTGCCAGAAAATGTGTCAGATGATGTCTCTGATGTAAGTAACATTTTGTGCTTACTGAGTGGGCATGTACCTTTAACAAGTTCGCAGGAGTTTCTCAATTATGTCATAACTTCTTTATCCCTTGATGGATCACTATAATATTTCAATACATCACACTTGTGGACAAATGCCACGCATCCATGCTGCCCTTAATATGACCCTGGCCTTCACAACTTTGAACTTTTTCACACATTATTTATTTTACCGGAGTTTACACAAGACCTGTGCACAAATGTCACACATCTATGCTGCCCTGAATATGACCTTCACATTTTGACCTTCACACCTGTGTTTATGAATACTTATCACTTTTGGTAAATTGTTGTAAAAAATGGAAAATTATTACTAATTTTAGTTTTTATTATTCATACTCACCTGAATGGTTGCAAACGATTAGGTTGCTATGAAATCGTCCTAATAATAAAAATCTGCCTACTCTAATCACTCAAATAACCCACCATAGACCATTCCGCTCTACACACAGCCAGTTGGTTAGTCCGCTATTTAAACACCTTCTATTATTGTTAGGTATACAGCTTCAAAAAGTTACTCATTTCCATAAGGAAATGAACTGCTAGTAGAAACAGCCCGAAGTAACTTAAGTAGAGAGAAGATGAACCATCAAGCGGGGTACGGGAGGAGGGTCTACCTTACCATTCAGGTGAGTATGAATAATAAAAACTAAAATTAGTAATATTTTCCATTTTATGTCTTCAAACTAACCTGAATGGTTGCAAAGAATTCGTAGTGATGGTGGGAGGTATTCTCACTACTCATCCTCGACCGGAATGGTAAGGCAGATTTTAAAAACCCACAAAACAGACAAAAATATTTGGCCTAGGTACAAACTTGGGTGTTACCTATATAGTAATAACATGGTCTCACCCTAGAATCATAGGGGCGCCCAAAGCGGGCCCCCCCCCCCCTTTTCTACGAAAGTAGATGAGAGGTGGATAAAGACAAGCACCACCACGCTAGTCTCGTAGACTGACTCGTAGACTCCAACCTGCTATACTTGGTTAGATTGCCGGGGAATACTCATGGTATAGCTGCTGCTACCAGACGAAGCCCTGGCGAATGTAGTCGCCCGGCACTTCACACGCAATAGCTCAACTGAGATATACTCAAAGTCTATACATAGTCTCATGACGACACATGACTCGTACATATCGAGAACACAGTATAAAACGCCCTAAGCACTAAGGTCATCCTAACAAGCAAATGCTGAGGAGTTAAACTGGCCCTAAAGCCAGATCAAAACCTATACCAGGGTTTGACACTAACTTTTGGCCCAGGGATTCCGCAGCATGGACATCCCTATTGTTACATTATGTTGAATGGGATTTTCTTGAAAATGCAGTGATTCCTCCTACAAAACAGGGATCCTCGGGATCCCGGGACACTGCGAGTGTCGACCCCTGTATACCTATAAACCCATGTATAGTAGACAAAGAGAATAGAATCATTAACCCAAAGTGAAACACTATCCTATTGCAACAACACTGCTACAAACTAGATAGGTAGCCTCGCCCTAATTGAAACATGTACAAAACAATGCCTCCTGGGCCAGCGTGATGAACCGTAAGAACCATAGATCACCACAGATCCCCGTTCATCAACAAAAGCAAGTGAAGTTCATCGAGCGGTGAGTCACACTTACCAACCCCCAGGATTCCACTGGGACTGTAAAGACAAAAACCGAATAATCGGGTAATCAGAAAAAATCGCAGACTATCGCGAACAGGTAGATCCAAACAGCCTCCTAAACTTGATGCTACCGGCTGATAAACCCACAACTGCACCCGCTGCTACTAACGGACCCAGTTCTTAAACATCTCCCTGAGATGCCAACCCCATGTCGGTCACATGAGGAACATGGAGAGAAAAGGGGGTTACTTTCCGGAACACCACATATGTATTCCGGAACACAAATCAGTACTCACTTATATGCATAAAATAAGTTAAAAATAGCCTTGGCCCAAGTTTCGGCTACCATGAGCACCCGAATAACTACAATAACACTGATTGCAAGACGCAAAAACATCACCGCGCTGTGACAGGACCAAATTGGGCCATGTCTCGCTGTAATCATAGATGAACAGATGTGTTGTCCTAACT
This sequence comes from Conchocele bisecta, assembly GCA_029237695.1. Classification (NCBI taxonomy): domain Eukaryota; kingdom Metazoa; phylum Mollusca; class Bivalvia; order Lucinida; family Thyasiridae; genus Conchocele; species Conchocele bisecta. The sequence goes on from CM055278.1 coordinate 79,090,220, forward strand.
CTTCCGATAAAACAATCCCCAAATCGTTGGCTGCACGCTTAGATCAGACATTATACGAATTACGTGATGAATAAATCAATATCTCTGAGCGCTGGAATATCAAATGGTAATCGCCTAGACGAATATGATTACGGGTAAATAAAACAATAGGATTATTGGCAGAATTGTATTTAAACGAAATAATTATATCCAGATATACCCGCGCCGATCAAAATCGTACTTTTAATTGTAATCCGTACTACCGTCTATCTAACGTATTTCCCGGAATAAATACGGAAAAATAAAAAATCGTAACAGTTGGCAGTTACGCATCTCCTGCCAGTGCAGAGAGCGATCATAGAAAGAAGTTGAGACTACATGCACCTCGTGCATTTAGGGCCTAAACAACTCAGCTGCAGAACCACTTACTGTAGAATAAACTCAAGTAATGGCCCTATCTATCCAACGGAAGACAAAGGATTGCGATACCTCCCGTTGGCTTAAAATAGGTAATAAGAAACTTTACGGTCGGACCGATGTCCTAATTCTTCCGAACCTAATGCTTCACCGCACGGACTGGACGGAAAGTGTGAACCACTGTCGCTGACAGGCGTGACGGAGGGAGGCCCGAACCACAACTGATTCCAGATCATGTGAGAAGGGATAAAGTATCTGAGGGAGAAATCTCGGTTCATAGGAGAAACTGCTGATGTGTAAACAGTAGTGTGCTTCTATTTAACACAATAAACATTTTGAAATACCCAATTGCTTCAGAAATGATGGAGTGACAACAGCATGTTGTATATACAGTCGATACGCGTTATGTCGACATTGCTTACATCGATATACCTGCTTATGTCGATGTACGCTAGTGGTCCCGGCCGAACTGCTATATAAACTCATACATTACATACCTGATATATCGATATCGGGAAAGTCGATATTTCGTTATATCGATGTGGAAAACAAGTCCCGATGGTATAATTCCTACACTTTATACTGTAATGTCGATATGCAATTTGAACAGCGGGCGTCGTAAAGTCTGGTCAAACTTAATAGGCACAGGTAAGTTTTTCACACATACAAAGTGATCAAAACATGCCGCCGGTAACCGTGTTACAATCGCGGAATACCGTCAAAGCCGACCACGTAAGCCGTGGTCAACCAATTAACGACAGTGTGACGTGAAATCACAAAAATACTCTTGTTAATAGCCAATTTATTTGCCGGACATGAATCGAGCCGTAAATGCCATAATCATTAATGGACGCTTGTTATAATAATTACAATTTGAGTGAATTACATGCGATCATTATAAACACGAACAGTTGGTATCTCAAATCACTTCCTTAGCAATGTCCAACATGCAGTACATGGGTCCGAAGTTATACTGGAACGAGTAAATTGAAAAGTCCGAATCGGTACGTGGGCGCAAACAGTGGAAAAAATAAAAACCGACGTTTGAGCCTTGCCGCAACAAATCCACAAATGGATACCCCCATCCGGACAAGATAGCACTGGACACAACGGATGCAGAAGCCATTCCGTCAGAACCGGAGATGACCGCAGAAACCATAACCACCTGTCCGTGCAGAACAGAATCCGCCGCTGTCAACCCCCGGAACACTGCCAAAAGCTAAAACATGTTGATGTGTCCCTGAGTTTCCTGCACTGACCACCAACCCGAAACACACCGATGTAGGGGCTCCAAATGAGCCCCCCAGCCTTCTCACGACGCGTCTGTGGACAGAAAGCGAGTAGGAGGAGGTAACACTATGGGAAATCCCTGTAGGAACCAGACCTCCACTGCCCACCATCTGATACAACGTAGGAAGATGGTGATCCTAGGCAGAGACCGATCCAAAGGATCGGGGTGCGGCCTCCATAGCCCTAGTAAGTAAAACTGGAGGTCGCAGCATAACCTTCCCCTATTCTGCACCCCGAAAGTCCAGGAGTGCAGAAATTTCCTAGCTGACAGAGAACCTCTGACCAGTACCCGGAAACTAAATCAAGATGCCACGCACCCTGTCCAAAGGTACTATGATGAACTGATAGATCGGTCAATAAGCTCATTCCCACCTAAGAAAAATCCTGTGTGGGAACCAACTACGACTACTCTAGATAGGAAAAGAACCTAGAAGAGTAAACAAACCCCATACCACCGCCAGATACCATATCACACGGAACTAAAAGACACAATACTCGGAAACAACTTAAACTTCCGAGAGCATCTGCGGAAGGGCACGTGGAAGTACGAGACCCGCAGATCTATGGAACAACAGTCTACCGGGCAAAATGGCGCTCCGACCACGTCCCGAACTTCCTCTATAGCACTATACTTCAAGAGAGAGACTCTACTTAACCCTTGAAAATACCCCCGTCAGGGGAAATGACCCCACAGGAGGTAGACAAGAAGGAGCAGCAGGAGGGACCATCGGTACCGTAGCTGCCCTTTGGCCGTTCGATCGCACAATTTATCAGAGGTCAAAAGAGGCGAACGAAGAAAAACTATGGCAGGACCGTTCAAGAAAAAACGAGCCGGCTATCACTGCGTCTCACCTGGACAAGAGCATGTCCATAGAAAACTCCAAAGACATGTTGACAAGAGGCTTAGCGGCACAAATCGCCGAATGAAGCACTGCGTCCAGAGACGATGAATCATACTGATTCAAACATAAATCGAAAGTTGGCATAGCCACAATCGACTTAACAGTACACCCATGCCTTCGCAAACGCGAACCAGGACCAGGAGCCGAAGATATCCCAAACGCTGCTGCGTCCTTGTCCAGAAACGGAGATCTCAAAAACCATACCGCATAGAGGGGCATGTAGAAACTTAGACCCCAGTGTGGCGATCAAAGTTTTGGGCACTAGGAACCCCGCAGTGGCCAAATCCTACCTAAAGCTCCCCAATGTACGTAACAAGAAGCCCTACTGTAGGAGAGAAATGAAACCACGACAACTCCGGCAATTCCACCACCACCGAATCAGCCTCACAACAGCCATCCAGAGGAAGTACCCATATGGGAGGCTCCACTGGCAAAACCACCAGCTGTGAAAGAGCCGACAAACCCACTAAGTACTAGGACTTAGACAGGAACTCCAGAATCTTAGCCAACTGAACCATCATAACTCTATCGCGTGTCGAGTCCTGAATATAGACTGGGAATTCGAACTCATATACACTCGAATAAAGAGCAGGCCAGACAAGTACGGAGCCGAAGCACCACGGCGTCCAATACCACCTCGACCGTCTCCTCCGAGAACGGAAGAGCTAGATCTCGAGGAGCCGGATACAAAAACAAAATATGTACACAGGATACGAACCCACGAACACCCCGGTCAGAAATTGTTGCTACCCCGGTGCCCGGTACCCGGTGCCTGCCCGGTGCCCGGTGCCCGTAACACAATACCGGCACCTCTCCTGCGAGAGTTAGGGTACGCTGTGACCGGGTGAATGTGATAAGCACCTGCCGCAGCAACCCTAGACTGGCAGTCATCTACCACATACGTGGAATCTGATTCAACAGAACTGTACTGTATCGTTCCAATTAGTATATGTACTGCTGAAGCTAGTACTACATGTAGAAACCCTATACAACCGTCTCCTACGACGAACAGGAGAACGAGATCTAGATGAACCGGTTCCAAAACCTGAGAATGACCTCGAGGAAAAGGAAGAACAAGATCTAAACTCCGAACCCGAAATCGAAGAGCTAACCCAATCCTGACCTACGACGAGATCGACTCCTCGACTTACGTGAACACGTAGAACGAAGACCAACCGAAGACAAGAACGTCTTCCTACCGGAAGCAGCAGGCTGTCCAGGGAGAGTCTGGTGCCCGGTGCCCGGTGTTTGACCGGTGCCCGGTAGCTGCCCGGTGCCCGGTGCCCGGTTCGGTGCCCGGTGCCCGGTGCCCGGTGCCCGGCTCGGTGACCGGTGACATAACCGGTGCCCGGTGCCCGGTGCCCGGTGCCCGGTGCCCGGTGCCCGGTGACATAATGACCGGTGCCCGGTGACATAACCGGTGCCCGGTGCCCGGTGCCCGGTGACATAACCGGTGCCTGGTGACATAACCGGTGCCCGGTGCCCGGTGCCCGGTACCCGGTGACCGGTACCTCTACTGTGAGAGGCTACACCGGGCGCCTCTACTGTGAGAGGCTGGGTTCGCTTTGAACCGGGTGATATGGGATCAAGCACCGGCCAAAGCAACCCTGTGATAGGTATAGCTCTATGAGAACCGGGTGATATGAGATCAGTACCGGACCCAGCAGCCCAGTATCCCCTGCATGGATCACCGGCCTATTACCTGAGCAAAGTTTTGAAGTCAGAGTACCTGACCGAACTTTCTCAACGGAACCAGATCCCCCCGATGGGGGGATCCCATCTGGCACACCCTCCGAAGCCTTACCAACCTCGGATGGCCCCACCGCTCCCAAGAGCTGGGAAGCGGCCACAGACTACTTAGAACGTGAGATATGGGTCCTACGAGACCCATCCTTACCCCACGTCGTATCCGTCCAACGGACAGACAACTCACATGGCCTCTCCTTGCAACACCCGCCACAGGCATAAGCACCTGTCCTTATGGGTGTCCCACGGAGAAGTCATGTGCCCACAAGCAGAGCGTGATTGCGGCATGCTAACGGTATGTAATACAAAACCCGATAGAATACACCGCAATACGCTACAAAAAAAATGTGTCACGGGAACGAATCCACTAAGGGACGAACCCGTTAGGGTACGAATAACGTACACGCGAACCGCGAAAATACGTGACACAGAATAAAACACAGTGAAAAAACCCAAAAAACGCAATGGAGAATAATCACGCAACACGAATGAGTGATAGTAATATGTATTGAACAATATCAAATGACAAATAAGGTACAATACACGGCAGAAATTCAAAATTAGAACGAAATTATGGGAGATACAAAATATACCTGCACCCTGATAGCGTCCTAAAAATAATAGGAGGTGTTTAAATAGCGGACTAACCAACTGGCTGTGTGTAGAGCGGAATGGTCTATGGTGGGTTATTTGAGTGATTAGAGTAGGCAGATTTTTATTATTAGGACGATTTCATAGCAACCTAATCGTTTGCAACCATTCAGGTTAGTTTGAAGACATAAAAACGACAATTAATTATTTTTCCTCAAATATATATAAATAAAAGATTAATCTGTTACATTATTTTGTAAGGGGCAGGTGGGGATGATATTCAGTAATTTAATTTCATGCGGGCCTTAGCCGGACGTAAAATTTCAAAATAATGTTATACCAATTACCAATGGAATGAAACGGTCAAAATGTCCAGATCAAAATTTGATTGATTTTTGTCTGATGAATTTAAAAGTCCAGGTGCATATATATTCCTTATACATGCTGTTCCTGTCATGAGATATTGTGACTGATTAAAAGATGCACCAAGTGTAAACCCATTGTTAGTGCTGAATTTAGAATGCTCCCAAATTCTGGTGTGTTTCTCTATGTACCGTAAAGATTCTAATAGACGCCCGGGCGTCTATTAGAATCACCACTGGCTCCGAAGTCCAGGGTGGGCGTTTAATAGAGGCAAGTGTTATTCAACAAAGGGAAAATTATAAAAAAATATACGATGTTCTGCTATCTGAACAAAAACATAACTAAGGGACGTTACTCTCAAACGCCAGACTTGATTGTACTGTCTGTCAGTTTATAAACATTTGGGCCAAGACGTTTCGGCCCACTCTGGTCATTATGGTACAGTCGGTCGAAATGTTAAATTTAATGGTAATGTATATCAAGACAGCGTCAATCATTAATGCTGATCAGATTTACGCCTACGGACGTTTCGTCAGCGTCAGCGTTTCGGATCTGTCGGGTTTGAGATGCTTTGAAAATGGCGTCTCCGTAACCGTGTACATTCTGATCACCCTGTGTCCGTGCAAATAGCAACTGCTGATGAGGAATTTACTGTGACACCGGAGCAATTATGTTTTTCTCCTCATTTTAAAGGAAGTTGCTTTCGAAATAATGAAAAGAAAACAAATCTAATTGGACAATTAGCTCCGATTTTGTTTCAAGTCGGTACTGGGCGTTTATTAGAGGCACTAATTTCGTGAAAATCGGCCAAAAAATGTGTCATTTTCAACGTGAAAAGTGGGGGGTGGGCGTCTATTAGAGCATGGGCGTCTATTAGAATCTTTATGGTATATGACATTTTGAAGTCACTGCAGCTATTCAGTATGTAGTTGGTCTCTTGCTGTACTGCAAATAAATTTCACTCAGTATAGCTGTTCACTGATATGAGTTGCCGTTCAAAGTGAATATGGTTGGAGAAAGGGAGCTTTGGACATTTGTGTTCAGTGTCGGCACATACCAGCATGCACATTTGTCTGATCAAGTATACATGTGCTACAGTGCAGTCTCCGTTTTTGTTCCACCGTAGACAACACTTGTAAACTCAACGCGAACGCAACGCGAACGCAACGGTTTGCTGTAGAGTTGTATACGTTGTTTATAAACGTATAATACGGTTCGTACACGTCTAATACACATTGTCAAACCGTTTAGTTTAAAAGCATTGTATACTTGTTTAAACATTGTATAATGTACGGTTTATTTAAAATACGTTTTCGTACACGTCTAATACACATTGTCAAACCGTTTAGTTTAAAAGCATTGTATACGTTGTTTAAACGTATAATACGGTTCGTACACGTGTAATACACATTGTCAAACGTCGTTTTAAGCGTGTAATACGTTTAGCTTCAAGGCGTATAACACGCTTTGGCGTATACATATGTAGCGAGGTGAAAGAGTTGAAACGTGTACAACGCTTTACCTGGAAGCGTGTAGCATATGAAAGCGTTGAAACGTGTACAACGGTTACACGTTTAACGCGAATACCTGTTCGGCCCCGATCGCTTCGAGGCTGTCCTTGTTTCGTCCCTTTTAAAATATCGCGATACATACCCTCAGATCGAGTTCAAAGTACAATCGGCGGTGTGATTTAGCACTTCAATTGATCCCTAATCCCTGTATGACTAATGAGTCACGCTTTTAACACGACAGATGTACCTTGTCGTTTATCAAAATGTTTGCGAATTGTAGATCTCGTGAGCCGGCTCATCAGGATCTGCGGCATTCCTACATGTACATTTTATATACACAAAAATGACCCCTAATACAGCGTAATGTAACAGTTCCTAACTTAATATGGAATAGCCCGGGCCGATAGTCCGTGTCAGTTACTTGGGGTTAAATATTACGAACACAGATAAACACAGTGCATGGTTTCTTTATTTTATTTTAACATCATCAGAAATGGCGAGTCTAGGAACTCTCATATCTTTACGCTGAAGCCAGTCTATTTCAGTCACTAATCCGCTATACACCTGTCCCACGCATGTGTTAAGAAAAATCGATATTTGGAGAAACTGAATACACAGCGAGCTGCACACTGGATTAACACGGATATGGCCCGCGGATATGTGTCATAAATTACTTGGTGGTCAAAACCGGTAAATTTACAAGGTTTATAGCGAAATAGCAGCCGACTGGCAATTTTTCTCGGACCGATTTTTAAGACTAGTTTTCAAATCTCAATCGGACTGAGAGTTCAAAAATCGGTCCAGAACCGGAAAATTGAAAATTTTAGAAGCCCTGCAGTGAGTCTAGAAGTATATATACACACACGAAGAACGATCTGAGCATGCGCATTCTACGCGATACACGGTTGGCATACGAAAACGTGTTATACGTATAACACGGTTTCATCTGTACGGTGCTGTATACATGTAAAAGCGTGTAACCGTTCGTCAAAGAAAGCGTTAAATCGTTTAAACGGTTTAGTTTAAACAATATTTATTTGACAGTATATGGTACAATACAAGGTAATACAATGACAGGGATATGAAAACAAGCGTGAAGCTTATATGAATTCGTCTCCCAGTTTAAACGGTTTACCTTAGCGTTGTATACGTTTACAACCGTTGTACACGGATTACACGCTTTTGAAACGCAATGCGTTGTTTACAACCGTTGTATACGTTTACAACCGTTGTACACGGATTACACGCTTTTGAAACTCAATGCATTGAACACGGTTTGTTCGACTTTCGCGCATGCGCAAGAGTGGGGAAACGCAACGCATGGCCAAAAACGTATTACACGTAGACGACACACGGTTTGAAACGCAACTAACGGAAACTCCACGGATACGCAACGCACAACACTTTGTACACGTATAAACCCGGAACATTTTGACAGAAACGACTGTATTCGCCATTTAGTCAGCAAAACACCCACCATGCTCCAAATAAACAGTATAAATCCTAAACAAGCTGCAGGAGTGTGCTAGCAGATCATGAGGTACTGGCCACAAATACCATAAGCCCCCATTTCTCCAGGGAAAAATACAAAGATTTTACAGGCTTGTTGACATCATTTTCATGAATATTTGTAATTCAAAAATGTCTTTAGTATGTTGCTCATGTGACTGATGTAAACATGGTGGTGGTGCATATTGCCACATAATTTTAAATTTTAGCAGGGTTAAAACAGAAGAGTGGATTTAAGTGAATCTACGTTTTGATCTGGGTGGATTCAGTGCATTAAGGTTTCAGTTTATGGAAAAGTACTTTCCACAACAAACATATATTATAACTAGAGCAGCTGAAGCTGCATCAACGGTTTGAGGCTTGATGTACTGACAAACGTACACTGGCAAAGTGATTAGAAGACATTGCCAATGACGAAAACATATGAAACTCAAAAAAAATTGATGCAATTCCAATGAAATTGAAAAAATAAAGTTTTATATTTTCAGAATCGCTTGACTATCCTAAGCATTTTTCATTATATAACGTTCTACGAAATGTGTACCGTTAACCCCCTAGTCTGACATTGAAGTTGAGACGATTCTAAAGCACTCACAGCATGTCAGTTCGTATATAAAACCAGTGTCTGATACAGCCCACCATACCTGTCTGGCCTCCACCTCGAAGTTTGTCAGCTGTACACACTGTTCTAGGCGGCTAAGTTTATATGCTCGTTCTCAAACTTCAAATGCATGTAGCTCGCGCATTTGAGCAGATAGCTAAAAACTACCAGCGAACTGGAGATAGAGAATTTTATTGGCTTTTTAATGCAAAAAAAATATTTGAAATCGGTTGAATAATATATAAGGAAGTTATGACCATTTCAATTTTTTTTAAAAACTTCAAATGCCAACAACTCTCTCATTTGGGCAGATAGCCAAAAACTACCAGCGAAACGGAGATAGAGAATTTTGTTGGCTTTTTAATGCAAAAAAAATATTTGAAATCGGTTAGATAATAAAAAAGTTATGAACATTTCAAATTTGAAAAATTGAAGAAAAAAACGTCCAAGTTTGAAAGACAATAGAATCAGAACTATTCAAGCCATTGCTCTGAAAAATATCATCTTCTGTGCGGATGAATGTCCCGCGTGACGCTGTCAAAAAATTATGTTGCTGAGATTACTGTACAAATTGGAAACTGTTTTCAAAGACCACCCGTTAAAATAAAATAAAAATCTGAAATTGTTGATTTTTTCCATTTTTCTCAATTTCACATGTCTATAGCTCTCTCATTTGAGCAGATAGCCAAACATTGTCAGCGAAGCGAAGATATAGGTCAAATAAGGTCAAATAACCTCTGCTGTGAGATTGACCTTCAAACCAGGGAGCTGGATCTGTGTTGTGTGTGGTTAGAGTTCAGATGAGCTCTTTTGTACTCATTTTTATACGTCCGTTTGAAAAACAGGACATATTATGTTGTGGCGCCATCCGTCCATAAACTTTAGTCTTGTACATCGAACTAGTCCTACAGTTTTCCACTGTTCGAATTTCAGGGATTAATATAAATTTATTTTGATGTAAATATTCCGTACTGATTTTGGGATCCCTTTCCCCCCAATGCAGTTGGTTAAATGCGGGATCGAACCTGTTGGCCCGGCATTAAATGACCTTAGCTGTTGATAGGCCATTAAATACCAATAAACCAAATCAAGTCAACCTACTAAATTTAACATGAGCCAAAAGAGGTGAGGATGAGGAGAAAAATGTATACGACATTTACACCAAACCATGGCGATATAACTTGGACATTATTTATTGAAGGAAAAAATAATAATTTGTAACTCGTTTACAAAATCTATTTTAGCCCCCATTTTAAAATTCACAAAATTTAATGCAACCTTTTCAAATAAAACAAGAGGGCCATGATGGCCCTAATTCGCTCACCTGACTCCATGAACATCAGAGGAGAATGTGACATTGAGTTCATGTGTTTTAAACAAATTGTGCTATTTTTAGATGGCGGTTATCTTGGATTAAGCGACGATTCTCATTTTACCAAATTCGAAAATGCTTCACCCAAGGATCTTAACTTCCTATGAGGTTTGTCCAGCATCGGCCATGTGGTTCCTGAGAAAAAGACGTTCAAAATCTTGAATAAATGGACCTTTTGGTGGCCATCATGGATGACATAATCATCCGATTCCGACAAATATTGCACCAGAGCAATCGCCTCATCGATACCTTCAATTTGATATATGACATGAGCATATTCGGTCAAAAATAAAATTTGACACCACGGGCCACGCCCATTTTTGACCCCGGGGTCACCATTTTCACAACTTTGAAAGTGCATTGTAAATCGATAATTCCTACCAAGTTTAGTCGAAATCCGACCAGCGGTTCATGAGAAGAAGATGTTTTAAGAATATATGCTATTTTTAGACGGCGGCCATCTTGGATTAGCGATGACCTCCATTTTAACAAATCTGAAAAGGCTTCACCCATGGACCATAACTTTTAAGTGTGGCTACCATGGGCCAAGCGGTTCATGTGAAGAAGAACTTTGAAATCTCTAATAAAAGAACGACCTTTTGACATTTTGGCGGCCATCTTGGATGACATAACAATCCGATTTCGACAAGAAATGTACCAGAGTGATCGCCTTATTGATACCTTCGATTTGATATATAACATGACCATATTCGGTCAAAAATAAAATTTGACCCCACGGGCCACGCCCATTTTTGACCCCGGGGTAACCTTTTTAACAAATTTGAAAGAGCATTGTACATCAATCATTCCTACCAAGTTTCGCCAAAATCTGGCTAGCGGTTCATGAGAAGAAGATTTTTTAAGAATTTATGCTATTTTTAGACGGCGGCCATCTTAGATTAGCGATGACCTCCATTTTAAGAAATCTGAAAAGGCTTCACCCATGGACCATAACTTTTAAGTTTGGCAACCATGGGCCAAGAGGTTCATGTGAAGAAGAATTTTGAAATCTCTAATAAAAGAACGACCTTTTGACATTTCGGCGGCCATCTTGGACGACATAACAATCCGATTTCAACAAAAAATGTACCAGAGTGGTCGCCCCATTGATACCTTCGATTTGATATATAACATGACCATAATCGGTCAAAAATAAAATTTGACCCCAATTTGACCCCACGGGCCACGCCCATTTTTGACCCCGGGGTCATCATTTTAACAACTCTGAAAGAGCTTTGTACATCGATCATTCCTACCAAGTTTTCATCGAAATCCGGCTAGCAGTTCATGAGAAGAACATTTTTTAAGAATTTATGCTATTTTTAGACGACGGCCATCTTGGATTAGCGATGACCTCCATTTTAACAAATCTGAAAAGGCTTCACCCATGGACCATAACTTTTAAGTTTGGCAACCATGGGCCAAGCGGTCCATGTGAAGATGAATTTTGAAATCTCTAATAAAAGAACGACCTTTTGATCTTTCAGCGGCCATCTTGGATGACATAACAATCCGATTTCGACAAGAAATGCACCAGAGTGATCGCCTCATTGATACCTTCAATTTGGTATATGACATGACCATATTCGGTCAAAAATAAAATTTGACCCCAATTTGACCCCACGGGCTATGCCCATTTTTGACCCCGGGGTCACCATTTTAACAAATTTGAAAGAGCAATGTACATCGATCATTCCTACCAAGTTTTGTCGAAATCCGGTTGGTGGTTCTTGAGAAGAAGATTTTTTAAGAATTTGTGCTATTTTTAGACGGTGGCCATCTTGGATTACGTAATGACGTCATTTTAACAATTTTGTAATCCCCCTACCTAAGGACCATGACCATGAAGTTTGGTGACTATAGGCCCAATGGTTACCGAGGAGAAGACGTTTGAAAATGTTCACGGACGACGACGGACGACGGACACACTGCGGTAACAATAGCTCACATGAGCTTCACTCAGGTGAGCTAAAAAATGAAGCATGTTATTTTGAAACAAATGTAATTGAGTTTTAATAGTATGATGAAATCTCTGTAAATGAGACGTCCGTTAGGTTGCCGTGGTGTCTCAGACAATTTACAATTTAAGTTGCAGTGAAACCCAAGATTAAAACAGTTATGTTTTATGTGTGGAGAAATGGGGCTTATGGGATATATGGCCAGTCTTGCTCTGGGTCTTCCATGTCAGTCTTGTGGAATGATAAGGACATACTTTGTTAGAAACAGGACTGATGTTTCACCGACTGAATGGTGACCAGAGCAGACTCTGATCTGATCAGACTGCGCAAATGTATGGGATATATGGCCAGACTCGCCCTGGGTCTTACCGCTCAGTCTTGAGGAATGATAAGAACATACACTATTAGAAGCACGACTGATGTTTCCCTGACCAGTACCATAACCATGATGAGGCAGACGAGGCGGGCATTTTGCCAATTATTTGTTTTATGCCAAAAATTAAACAAATCCCTGGGGTGGTGGCGGGGAGAATGCTCCCTGACCCCCAAGTCGGGACTTGGTTCGCCTCGTCTGGTATTTACCTCTGGTTACGGCCTTGCTGACTGAATGGCAACAAGTGCAGACCCTGATCAGACTGCGGGAATGCGGGATCTACACGGGTCGCAGATACCATAAGCCACATTTCTCCAGTCACAGTCACAAATTAACAGTTTACATTTATTTCTAAAACATTAGTTTACTGGTAGTCCCTCCAAACTGAAACTGAAACTAAATCGTAACAGACTGAATGCATATATCTGCTAATTGTTGTCGGTCAATGTACATGATGTGTTGGTTCCGTGCTTACTTGCGTCCTGTAATTGGTATGACTAGAGCTGGGGCAGAGTTACAGGTTCCCGGTTTATTGCTTAGTTTTCTGTATCCGGCACCCTGTGAGTTGGAAACAGTAAACTTAAAACCTGATGAACTAGAATAGTTTATGGAATGCGTACGAATAGGTAAATCGGTCACACGGAGGCATTCTGGTATTACCATAGACGCAATGTAAATACAAACAATGGAAACCTATCATTCAAGTCCGAGTCATTATTTGCGATGAAATGGTGCGAGGTTTCCCGGAGAGTATCCAAATATTTCTTAAACCATTACGTGCCGAGGGTATGTCATTTCATTTGTGAAAATTTCTAAATAATAAAAATAAAACATTTAAAAAAAACAACAACCTGTAATGGTGCATTCCGAATGGTATCCTTTCAACACTGCAGACCTGTATAGTGGTATTGGCAAATAGTGTAGATCCAAATCAGCCGGCTCGTGATGCACAGTCTCATCAGGATCCACACTTTGTGCAAGTAATTTTCATATTTTGGAGAACAAAAACAACCCATTTTCACAAATGGACTTGTCTAACAAGAAACGAGGCAAAGCCACGAAGGCCAGGTTTTTTCCAAGCATAGACACTTGGATAACATAATTATACCCACTTTTTGTAGACTAGATGGCCGTGGCCTGCATGTCGCGTCTTGGGGCGAGGCATGGACACTAAAAAAATAGATATAGTAGATGGAAAAACTTTAACCAAAAAACTTTAACCGGACACACGGACGAACGGACGGACGTATGCCAAAATGCCGACGATATCGCGCTTTCCGCAAGCAGGTGTGACAATGATGATAAACACCCATGTGAAGTATCAAGGTATTGGGTGAAGCAGTTGCAGAGATATAGCACGAAAAAAATTTAAAAAAAAAATTAAAGTATTTACTTGTAGGGCACAGATCGCTTTCCCAAGCGGTGCAACAATGAGATAAACACCCAAAGTATCAATTGGGTGAAGCAAGTTGCAGAGATATAGTTACACGAAAAAAAAATTACAAAAAAATTAAAGTAATTTGACCTGATTGGGCACAGGATCGCGCTTTCCGCAAGCAGGTGCAACAATGATGATAAACACCCATGTGAAGTATCAAGGTATTGGGTGAAGCAGTTGCAGAGATATAGTACACGAAAAAAAACTTAACAAAAAAATTCAAAGTAATTTGACCCTGACATTGGGCACAGGATCGCGCTTTCCGCAAGCAGGTGCGACAATGATGATAAACACCCATGTGAAGTATCAAGGTATTGGGTGAAGCAGTTGCAGAGATATAGTACACGAAAAAACTTTAACAAAAAAATTCAAAGTAATTTGACCTTGACATTGGGCACAGGATTGCGCTTTCCACAAGCAGGTGCGACAATGTTGATAAACACCCATGTGAAGTATCAAGGTATTGGGTGAAGCAGTTGCAGAGATATAGTACACGAAAAAAACTTTAACAAAAAAATTCAAAGTAATTTGACCTTGACATTGGGCACAGGATCGCGCTTTCCGCAAGCAGGTGCGACAATGATGATAAACACCCATGTGAAGTATCAAGGTATTGGGTGAAGCAGTTGCAGAGATATAGTACACGAAAAAACTTTAACATTCAAGTAATTTGACCTTGACATTGGGCACAGTTTTGCGCTTTCCACAAGCAGGTGCGACAATGTTGATAAACACCCATGTGAAGTATCAAGGTATTGGGTGAAGCAATTGCAGAGATATAGTACACGAAAAAACTTTAACAAAAAAATTCAAAGTAATTTGACCTTGACATTGGGCACAGGATCGCGCTTTCCGCAAGCAGGTGCGACAATGATGATAAACACCCATGTATTGGGTGAAGCAGTTGCAGAGATATAGTACACGAAAAAACTTTAACAAAAAAATTCAAAGTAATTTGACCTTGACATTGGGCACAGGGGCCGCACGGTTGGTGGGGGTTAGATGAAAATATGGATGATGATAAACACCCATGTGAAGTTTCAAGGTAATGGGCGAAGCAGTTGCAGAGATATAGTATAACGAAAAAGTTTTAACCAAAAAAACTCTAACCAGACGTACGTTAAAAAGTTAACGTTGAAAATGGCTAAGTCAATTACGTAGAAATAATAGGTGAAGGTAAAAAAATGGTCACATGTTGGATAGTTGTATGTGGTAGGCACCCCTTGGTTGATGAAGCTGTGAAAGTTGTGAAAGTCCTAGGTGGTACAGTACCAAAGAAATGGACTTAAACACGAAAACTTAACATTGTAAACGCGAAAACTAACATTGAAAATGGCTAAGTCGACTGCGCGGAAAAAATGGGTGAAGTTAAAAAAAAAGATAACATGTTGGATAGTGATATGTGGTGGGTACCCCTTGATTATGAAGCTGTGAAAGTTTGGTGGTCCTAGGTGGTACAGTACCAAAGAAATGGATCACGAAAAACTTAAATTGTAAAGCGGAAAACTTACATTGATGGCTAAGTCATACGCGGAAAAAAGGGCAAGTTAAAAAAAAGTTAACATTATAGTGTATGTGGTGCACCCCTTGATTATGGAAGCTGGAAAGTTTGGGGTCCTAGGTGGTAGTACAAAGTTAACGTTCAGCCCGCCCGCCCGCCCGCCCGCCCGCCCGCCGCCCGCCGCCGGCGTTCGCCAATCCAATAGCCTGGATTTTTTTTCAAAAAACCTGGCTAAAAATCATTTTGTGATGGTTGGATTGGTTGCAAAATTAACATATCAAAATCCATTCCAGTTACTTGGGTGAAAGGATGAATATCCTTCAATACCATTACATCTGGCAGTTTGATTAAAACTTCTCAGAAAACTAAGTATTTTTGTTTCCTTCATCAGAAGACGTGTTATGTGCAAAATTTACACAAACATATGCAAAAATTCTCAAGATTTAGATAAGTTTATGCCATTTTTGAAATATTTTGTGAGAAATCTTCACAAATTTAAGTAACATTCTCAAGATGTAAAATTTAAATTAATGCAAATGACATCCACATAAAATTTAAGTAACACTTTCCATATGATTTTTATCCAAACAACGCATATTCGCTACATGCATTCAGAGCTCCAGATAAGTTTTGTATCTAAAGAGTATTATACACCCAGATTTCAAATTCAATGTGTATTTTACTTATTCAAATGTATTATTGATTTTCTTCCTTATTAAATAGGGAACAAATGATAAAAAATAAAACACATTTAAAACTTCACTATTTGAGCTGCAAAAAGCATTGTGCAGCTCAACTAAGTACATTTTCAACTTTATTATGTACAGTATTTTCACTACTCAATTTGAAAATCAATACGTATTTTCACATTGCTGTGAGTATTTTGTACACCCACTTTTGATAATCAATGTGTATTCTGCTAAAATAAGTGTGTAAAATACGCACCTTATCTGGAGCTCTGTGTATAAAAGCTACGATCTCATGAACTGGCTGTTTTATAATAATATCCGGTGATTTTCCTCCATCATTCACCAACGATTGTGATTACCCTACAACTACAATGTGCATAGTAACTGCTAGAGCCAGTAAATAGCCAGTTACCAGTAAATAACGTTCAGCTGAAACTTCCTGAATGTTGTTGTCTGCAGCTGAATATGTTTTAACCCATTACATGAGGAATACACCTTTATGGGTATGAATTTTTGTAAATATTTTATTTTTATTTTAGTTATTTCTTAATGAACTAGAAAATGTGTTCATAGAACACGGATGACCCACATACCGATGACGAAGGAAAAAGCGTTAAGCATTCTGCTAAAGCAGGCGCGACAAAAATGGCTGTTTCCGCAACAATGTGAAAGTAAAAAATGTCAAGGTCATGTTAATGGCGACAGGAGTGTGTTCCTAATGGTTACATGTATCAAGTGTCCAAACATTGAAGGAATATGAAAGTTATAGCATGATGACAAAGCTTGTACAAAGTTTTTGACGCAAAACAAATGTTTCAGCAAAACTTTGAAGGTAAAAAAGGTCAAGGTCATGTGAATGGCGACATTAATGTGTTTCTAATGCTTACATGTATCAAGTGTCCACATATTGAAGCAATCTGTAAAGTAATATTAAAGCTATAGCATGATGACAAAGCTTGTACAAAGTTTTTGACGCCAAAAAATGTCTACGTCTTTCAGCAAAAATTTAAAGGTAAAAAAGGTCAAGGTCATGTGAATTGGCGGCATGAGTGTGTTGCTAATGCTTACATTGTACATGTATCAAGTGTCCAAATATTGAAGCAATCCGTAAAGTAATATTAAAGGTACATGCCCTGAGTGGGCACAAAATGTTCTTCATATCAGAGACATTTCCTGGCAAAATAAACATTCATTCATCATTTCCCCACGAAATAATTGGCAGTATTATACATTTTATATCAGAGGTAAATATCCACACTGATATCAGGGGCGATAACCGTGTTTCCTTAAAATGTTAACAGACATTACTAATTATTCTCTGTATTTATATTTTGATGTGCAATGATCATACTTTGTAATCTGTCGAAAATACTATTTTTTTAGGTGAGGCATTTAATTTGTATAAATAATTAAACAAGAAGGCCATGATGGCCCTAATTCGCTCACCTGACTCCATGAACACCAGAGGAGAATGTGACATTGAGTTCATGTGTTTAAAAAAAATTGAGCTATTTTTAGATGGCGGTCATCTTGGATTAAGCGATGACTCTCATTTTAACAAATCTGAAAATGCTTCACCCAAGGATCTTAACTTACTATGAAGTTTGGCCAGCATCGGCCATGTGGTTCCTGAGAAAGACGTTCAAAATCTCGAATAAATGGACCGGTTGGAGGCCATCATGGATGACATAATCATCCAATTTCGACAAATATTGCACCAGAGCAATCGCCTCATTGATACCTTCAAATTGATAAATGACATAGCATATTTTTTTTTTGTAAAAAAAATAAAATTTGACCCATGGCCACGCCATTTTTGACCCCGGGGTACCATTTTAACACCTTTGAAAGAGCTTCTACGACATTCTTTACCAAGTTTGTCGACATCTGGCTTGGTTCATGTAAGAATTTTTTTTATTTGTGCATTTTTAGAAGTTTGGCCCACATGGGCCAAGCGCTTCGTGTAAGAAGAATTGAAATCTAATAAAAGAACGAAACCTTTTGGTGGCCATTGAAATGACATGCCATCCAATTTCAAAAATATGTCCAGAGTGATGCCTCTTTGATACCTTCGATTTGATATAGACAAAATGACTATTCGGTCAAAAATAAAATTTGACCCCAATTTGACCCCACGGGCCACGCCCATTTTTGACCCCGGGGTCACCATTTTACAACTTTCAAAGAGCATTGTACTCGAAAATCAATTTCTACCAAGTTTTCGTTGAAATCCGGCTGGCAGTTCATGAGAAGATTTTTTAAGAATTGTTGCTATTTTTAGACGGCGGCCATCTTGGATTAGCGACGACCTCCGTTTTAACAAATCTGAAAAAGCTTTACCCATGGACCATAACTGTGAAGTTTGGCCACCATGGGCCAAGCGGTTCGTGTGAAGAAGAATTTTGAAATCTCTAATAAAAGAACAACCTTTCGGCGGCCATCTTGGATGACATGACCATCCAATTTCGACAAATAATGTACCAGAGGGATCGCCTCTTTGATACCTTCGATTTGATATAGATATGACCATATTCGGTCAAAAATAAGATTTGACCCCAAGGGCCACACCCATTTTTGACCCCGGGGTCACCATTTTAACAACTTTGAAAGAGCATTGTACATCGATCATTCCTATCAAGTTTTGTTGAAATTCGGCTGGCGGTTCATGTGAAGAAGATTTTTTAAGAATTTATGCTATTTTTAGATGGCGGCCATCTTGGATTAGAGATGACTTCCATTTTAACAATTCTGAAAAGGCTTCACCCATGGACCATAACTTTTAAGTTTGGCTACCATGGGCCAAGCGGTTCATGTGAAGAAGAATTTTGAAATCTCTAATAAAAGAACGACCTTTTGACATTTTGGATGACATAACTATCCGATTTCGACAAAAAAATGCACCAGAATGATCGCCTCATTGATACCTTCGATTTGATATATGACATGACCATATTCGGTCAAAAATAAAATTTGACCCCAATTTGACACCACGGGCCACGCCCATTTTTGACACCGGGGTCACTATTTTAACAAATTTGAAAGAGCATTGTACATCGATCATTCCTACCAAGTTTTTGTCGAAATCTGGTTGGCGGTTCTTGAGAAGAAGATTTTTGAAGTATTTGTGCTATTTTTAGACGGCGGCCATTTGGATTACGTGATGACGTCATTTTAACAATTTTGTAATCCCCCTACCGAAGGACCATGACCATGAAGTTTGGTGACTATAGGCCCAATGGTTACTGAGGAGAAGACGTTTGAAAATGTTCACGGACGACGGACGAACGACGGACACATTGCGGTAACAATGGCTCGCTCAGGTGAGCTAAAAATATCATGCCTCATTTGCATATGAAAAAGGCCTGATACCACCGCGCGTCACTATCAGTAAAATAAATATTACTAAATGATTATATCTTTATAACGGGCACTCGTCATTTTTAGAACTGGTGGAATAGTAACACAAATATACACTTATTTAATTCCAATAAAGAACATTTTGTGCCCTCTGAGTGGGCATGTACCTTTAAAGTTATAGCATGATGATGAAGCTTGTACAATGTTTTTGACATTTCAGACAACGACGATGGAAAAAGCAGCTAAGGTCATATAGAGATGGGATCACAGTTTAAAGTCTCATACGACAGACCAGTAGGATGGAAATACTATGAAAGTATTTTTAGATGCCCTAGGCGAGGTTTTTACACACAACCTCCGGCTGGAAGTCAGGTGTAGGCCACAACCCGTAGGCCACAATCCATCCCTATATTTCTCAATGAAAGTATATGTTGCAACGACTCAAATGGCAACATATACTTCTAAGCACAATTAAAGGAAATCTTTATGATTTTCCCCAATCAAAATGGGTAAACCCGTTTGCACTAGTGTCCAAATTTACAAACATTTATTTTCTCTATTTTCCTTATTTCAAAATGTCTGTATATAACTGTTACCACTCCGGTGCTCCAGATAAGGAATTGGTAATGGTGGGGCATGCTCCCGGACCCCCCTCGCATACTCGCTCCAAAATAGGACACCCCCGCCCTCCAAATGCTGGATCCACCCCTGACATTTCTTAAGCAATTGGGTATTTCAAAATTTGAATTGGGTAAAAAAAACAAATCACACTACTGTTTAGACATCAACAGACAGCAATTATTGAATGGTTTGCTTCAAAATGAAAACAAGTCTTGGCATTTCATTACAATTGTATCCTTGGAGACAATTAATAATGAAATACCAAGATGAGTTTTATGCTATATTTGTGATCTGTTAATTGTTTTCTGTAGCATGATAAAGGTACCATAAAATTTGTATTGCTTTTTGATACTCGCTACTTCTGATTTCAATTTGGATTTTGGCAAATAAGCAAAATAAGCAAATAAATAAACAAAAAATATCGCCCATATTATGAGAGGTACATATACATATTCGCCCAATATTATCCCCCCCCCCCAACTCTCATCTACATCACACTCTGATTGGGCGACGGAGGGCAAAATATTCGCCGAATATTATCCCCCCCCCTCTCCTCTACACCACATTATATCACAGAGGGTTTGGCTGACTGGGGGGCGGGGGGCAAATTATTCGCCAAATATTATCCCCCCACCCTCTCCTCTACATCACACTCATATCACAGACGGTTTGGCTGACCGGGGGGCGGGGTGCAAAATATTTGCCAAATTTTATCCCCCCCCCCCCACCTCTCATCTACATCACTCTCATATCACAGAGGGTTTGGCTGACTGGGCGACGGGGGGCAAAATATTCGCCGAATATTATCCCCCCCCTCTCCTCTACAGCACACTCATATCACAGAGGGTCTGGCTGACTGGGGCGTAAATTATTTGCCAAATTTTATCCCCCCCCCAACCCTCTCCTCTACATCACACTCATATCACAGACGGTTTGGCTGACCGGGGGGTGGGGGGGCAAAATATTCGCCGAATATTATCCCCCCCACCCCTCATCTACATCACACTCATATCACAAAGGGTTTGGCTGACTGGGCGACGGGGGGCAAAATATTCGCCGAATATTATCCCCCCCCCCCACCCCCCTCTCCTCTACAGCACACTCATATCACAGAGGGTCTGGCTGACTGGGCGCAAATTATTCGCCAAATTTTATCCCCCCCCCCCCCCCCCCCTCACCCTCTCTCTACATCACTCATATCACAGACGGTTTGGCTGACTGGGGGGTGGGGGGGGCAAAATATTCGCCGAATATTATCCCCCCACCTCTCATCTACATCACACTCATATCACAAAGGGTTTGGCTGACTGGGTGACGGGGGGCAAAATATTCGCCGAGGGCAAAATATTTGCCGAATATTATCCCACCCCCCACCCCCCCCCTGGAACCTCTCCTCTACATCACACTCATATCACAGAGGGTTTGGCTGACTGGGCAACGGGCGGGGGGCAAAATATTCGCCGAATATTATCCCCCCCCCCCCCTCTCTACACAACACTCATATCACAGAGGGTTTGGCTGACTGGGGGGGGCGGGGGGCAAATTATTCGTCCGAATATTATCCCCCCACCTCTCTCTACACCACACTCATATCACAGATGGTTTGGCTGACCGGGTGGCGGGGGGGCAAATTGTTCGCCAAATATTATCCACCCCCACCTCTCCTGTACACCACACTCATATCACAGATGGTTTGGCTGACCGGGGGGCGGGGGGCAAATTATTCGCCGAATATTATCCCCCCCCCCCCACCTCTCCACAACACTCATATCACAGAAGGTTTGGCTGACTGGGAGGGGGGGGGGGGGGGGGGGGGGGGGGGGCAAATTATTCGCCAAATATTATCACCCCCCCCTCTCCTACATCAGACACATCATATCACACACGGTTTGGCTGACGGGGGCGGGGGCAGCAAATTATTCGCCGAATATTATCCCCCCCCCACCTCTCCTCTACACCACACTCATATCACAGACGGTTTGGCTGACCGGGGGGCGGGGAGCAAATTATTCGCCGAATATTATCCCCCCCCCTCTCCTCTACACAACACTCTATCACAGAAGGTTTGGCTGACTGGGAGGGGGGGGGGGGGGCCAAATTATTCGCTGAATATTATCCCCCCCCCCCCCCTCTCCTACATCAGACTCATATCACACACGGTTTGGCTGACCGGGGGGCAAATTATTCGCCGAATATTATACCCCCCACCTCTCTACACCACACTCATATCACAGACGGTTTGGCTGACCGGGGGGCGGGGGGCAAATTATTCGCCGAATAATATCCCCCCCCACCCCCCATCTCTCTACACCACACTCATATCACAGACGGTTTGGCTGACGGGGGGCGGGGGGGGGGGGGGGGGCGGGGGGGGGGGGGGGGGGGGGGGGGGGCAAATTATTCGCCAATATTATCCACCCCCACCTCTCCTCTACACCACACTATATCACACACGGTTTGGCTCGACGGGCGGGGGGCAAATTATTCGCCGAATATTATCACCCCCCCCCCCCACCTCTCCTCTACACCACACTATATCACAGACGGTTTGGCTGACCAGGGGGCAGGGGGCAAATTATTCGCCGAATATTATCCCCCCCACAGTAACAGTAATAAAAGTCAGGAAAAAGGGGTGGGGGGAGAGATACCTCGGTGGAGGGCAAAATATTCGGCGAACATTCTACCCCCCGGGGGGGGGGGGTGGGGGGGGGGGGGAAATATTCGTAATGAGGGGGAGATTATACGCCCTGGGGGGGTGGGGGGAGAATATTCAGCGAACATTCTGCCCCCGGGGGGGGGGGGGGGGAATATTCTGGGGGGAAAATATTTGTTTACACCGGTATACTATTTTATCATAAATATTTATAGGTAAACAAGTATTTCTCCAAATTGGTGTGTTTGTTTGTTTGTTTATTAGTGTTTAACGGCCTATCAACAGCTAAGGTCATGTAAGGCCGGGCAAACGGGTTCGATCCCATTTTAACCTGCTGCATTGGGAGGAAAATCCCAAAATCAGAACTGAATATTTACATCGAGAACAAATATATTCAGCCCTGAAATTAGAATAACCTGACCTGGTGCCAGGTCCATACCACACCAAGTCACTTGGCCCCTTCCCCTAAAATAGGATTACGAATATCGTAATACTCACATAAGGGATATAACCAGATTCAACTGTCACATACAAAATGCCTAAGACGTATGTGAGGGCCAAACCAGTAGCCGATTTCATCAAAATTGCAAAGTATACTTTTCTAGCAAAGTATACTTTGAGGGAGTAATCATTTATTTTTCCTGAAATTCATTATTTCATATAGAACTAACGACTGCATATATTTGATGTTTAAAACTATGCAGAATTAATTATATTGAATTTATTACATTATCACAGCCAAAATGGCTGTGATAATGTAATAAATTCAGTATAATAACAAGAAACGAGGCAAAGCCACGAAGGCCAGGTTTTTTCCAAGCATAGACACTTGGATAACATAATTATACCCACTTTTTGTAGACTAGATGGCCGTGGCCTGCATGTCGCGCCTGCGAGGCATGGACACTAAAAAAATAGATATAGTAGATGGAAAAACATTAACGAAAAAACTTTAACCGGACACGGACGTACGGACGGAAGGACGGACGTATTCCAAAATGCCGACGATATCGTGCTTTCCGCAAGCGGGTGCGACAATGATGACAAACACCCATGTGAAGTATCAAGGTAATGGGTGAAGCAGTTGCAGAGATATAGTACACGAAAAAACTTTAACAAAAAAATTCAAAGTAATTTGACCTTGACATTGGGGACAGGGGCCGCACGGTTGGGGGTTAGAATGAAAATATGGATGATGATAAACACCCATGTGAAGTTTCAAGGTAATGGGCGAAGCAGTTGCAGAGATATAGTATAACGAAAAAGTTTTAACCAAAAAAACTCTAACCAGACGTACGTTAAAAAGTTAACGTTGAAAATGGCTAAGTCAATTACGTAGAAATAATAGGTGAAGGTAAAAAAATGGTCACATGTTGGATAGTTGTATGTGGTAGGCACCCCTTGGTTATGAAGCTGTGAAAGTTTGGTGGTCCTAGGTGGTACAGTACCAAAGAAATGGACTTAAACACGAAAACTTAACATTGTAAACGCGAAAACTTAACATTGAAAATGGCTAAGTCGACTGCGCGGAAAAAATGGGTGAAGTTAAAAAACAAGAAACGAGGCAAAGCCACGAAGGCCAGGTTTTTTCCAAGCATAGACACTTGGATAACATAATATATAATTATAGACTAGATGGCCGTGGCCTGCATGTCGCGCCTTGGGGCGAGGCATGGACACTAAAAAAATAGATATAGTAGATGGAAAAACTTTAACCAAAAAACTTTAACCGGACACACGGATGAACGGACGGACGTATGCCAAAATGCCGACGATATCGCGCTTTCCGCAAGCAGGTGCGACAATGATGATAAACACCCATGTGAAGTATCAAGGTATTGGGTGAAGCAGTTGCAGAGATATAGTACACGAAAAAACTTTAACAAAAAAATTCAAAGTAATTTGACCTTGACATTGGGGCCGCACGGTTGGGGGGTAGAATGAAAATATGGATGATCATAAACACCCATGTGAAGTTTCAAGGTAATGGGCAAAGCAATTGCAGAGATATAGTATAACAAAAAAGTTTTAACCAAAAAACTTTAACCAGACGTACGTTAAAAACTTAACGTTGAAAATGGCTAAGTCAATTACGTAGAAATAATAGGTGTAGGTAAAAAATAAAAAAAATGGTCACATGTTGGATAGTTGTATGTGGTAGGCACCCCTTGGTTATGAAGCTGTGAAAGTTTGGTGGTCCTAGGTGGTACAGTACCAAAGAAATGGACTTAAACACGAAAACTTAACATTGAAAACGCGAAAACTTAACATTCAAAATGGCTAAGTCGACTGAGCGGAAAAAATGGGTGAAGTTAAAAAAAGAGTAACATGTTGGATAGTGATATGTGGTGGGCACCCCTTGATTATGAAGCTGTGAAAGTTTGGTGGTCCTAGGTGGTACAGTACCAAAGAAATGGACTTAAACACGAAAACTTAACATTGAAAACGCGAAAACTTAATATTGAAAATGGCTAAGTCGACTACGCGGAAAAAATGGGTCAAGTTAAAAAAAAAGTAACATGTTGGATAGTGATATGTGGTGGGAAAAAACTTTAACAAAAAAATTCAAAGTAATTTGACCTTGACATTGGGGCCGCACGGTTGGGGGGTAGAATGAAAATATGGATGATCATAAACACCCATGTGAAGTTTCAAGGTAATGGGCAAAGCAATTGCAGAGATATAGTATAACAAAAAAGTTTTAACCAAAAAACTTTAACCAGACGTACGTTAAAAACTTAACGTTGAAAATGGCTAAGTCAATTACGTAGAAATAATAGGTGAAGGTAAAAAAATGGTCACATGTTGGATAGTTGTATGTGGTAGGCACCCCTTGGTTATGAAGCTGTGAAAGTTTGGTGGTCCTAGGTGGTACAGTACCAAAGAAATGGACTTAAACACGAAAACTTAACATTGAAAACGCGAAAACTTAACATTGAAAATGGCTAAGTCGACTGAGCGGAAAAAATGGGTGAAGTTAAAAAAAGAGTAACATGTTGGATAGTGATATGTGGTGGGCACCCCTTGATTATGAAGCTGTGAAAGTTTGGTGGTCCTAGGTGGTACAGTACCAAAGAAATGGACTTAAACACGAAAACTTAACATTGAAAACGCGAAAACTTAATATTGAAAATGGCTAAGTCGACGGCGCCAAAAAAATGGGTCAAGTTAAAAAAAAAGTAACATGTTCGATAGTGATATGTGGTGGGTACCCCTTGATTATGAAGCTGTGAAAGTTTGGTGGTCCTAGGTGGTACAGCAACAAAGAAATGGACTCAAACACGAAAACTTAACATTGATTGTGGACGCCGCCCACCGCCCGCCCGCCCGCCCGGCTTTCGTCAATCCAATAGCCTGGATTTTTTTTTAAAAAACTTGGCTAAAAAGTAACATGTTGGATAGTGATATGTGGTGGGCACCCCTTGATTATGAAGCTGTGAAAGTTTGGTGGTCCTAGGTGGTACAGTACCAAAGAAATGGACTTAAACACGAAAACTTAACATTGTAAACGCGAATACTTAACATTGAAAATGGCTAAGTCGACTGCGCGGAAAAAATGGGTGAAGTTAAAAAAAAAGTAACATGTTGGATAGTGATATGTGGTGGGCACCCCTTGATTATGAAGCTGTGAAAGTTTGGTGGTCCTAGGTGGTACAGTACCAAAGAAATGGACTTAAACATGAAAATTAACATTGTAAAACGCGAAAACTTAACATTTAAAATGGCTAAGTCGACCTGCGCAAAAAAGGAAAAAAAATGGGTCAAGTTAAAAAAAAAGTAACATGTTGGATAGTGATATGTGTTGGGTGGGCACCCCTTGATTATGAAGCTGTGAAAAGTTTGGTGGTCCTAGGTGGTACAGTACAAAGAAATGGACTTAAACACGAAAACTTAACATTGTAAACGCGAAAACTTAACATTGAAAATGGCAGTCGACTACGCGGAAAAAAATGGGTCAAGTTAAAAACAAGAAACGAGGCAAAGCCACGAAGGCCAGGTTTTTTCCAAGCATAGACACTTGGATAACATAATTATACCCACTTTTTGTAGACTAGATGGCCGTGGCCTGCATGTCGCGCCTTGGGGCGAGGCATGGACACTAAAAAAATAGATATAGTAGATGGAAAAACTTTAACCAAAAAACTTTAACCGGACACACGGACGAACGGACAGACGTATGCCAAAATGCCGACGATATCGCGCTTTCCGCAAGCAGGTGCGACAATGATGATAAACACCTATGTGAAGTATCAAGGTAATGGGTGAAGCAGTTGCAGAGATATAGTATAACAAAAAAGTTTTAACCAAAAAACTTTAACCAGACGTACGTTAAAAACTTAACGTTGAAAATGGCTAAGTCAATTACGTAGAAATAATAGGTGAAGGTAAAAAAATGGTCACATGTTGGATAGTTGTATGTGGTAGGCACCCCTTGGTTATGAAGCTGTGAAAGTTTGGTGGTCCTAGGTGGTACAGTACCAAAGAAATGGACTTAAACACGAAAACTTAACATTGAAAACGCGAAAACTTAACATTGAAAATGGCTAAGTCGACTGCGCGGAAAAAATGGGTGAAGTTAAAAAAAGAGTAACATGTTGGATAGTGATATGTGGTGGGCACCCCTTGATTATGAAGCTGTGAAAGTTTGGTGGTCCTAGGTGGTACAATAACAAAGAAATGGACTCAAACACGAAAACTTAACATTGATTGTGGACGCCGCCCGCCGCCCACCGCACGCCCGCCGCCCGCCCGGCTTTCGCCAATCCAATAGCCTGGATTTTTTTTCAAAAAACCTGGCTAAAAAGGTAACATGTTGGATAGCGATATGTGGTGGGCACCCCTTGATTATGAAGCTGTGAAAGTTTGGTGGTCCTAGGTGGTACAGTAACAAAGAAATGGACTCAAACTTAACATTGATTGTGGATGCCGCCCAAAAGCCTGGATTTTTTTTCAAAAAACCTGGCTAAAAATTAATAAATTTATCCTAAAATTGAAAATTTCTCCCTCAAAGTATACTTTGCTAGAAAAGTATACTTTGCAATGTTGGTGAAATAGGCTACTGGTCTCCAGTCGGGATTACGGTAAGGATGAACCCCGATCGTTAAATTACCCATCGCGTGCTCCCACCTGCCACCCACTCCAAAATGGTGTGAGAAATTGTTTCTAGATGCTGATTATGCAACATACATTGCTGAGTAAATGGCAACTTTTGTTTTAGTTTATATGAACTTCTCCCCAATTATGGTGGCCGTTTTGAACTTAACCCTTACTACGCTAAATTAAATTTTGTTGTCTGCTTGAAATGTTTTATTTTCAATATTTCTCGATGAAAACCTATATCGGCAGCGCATGAGAATCGTCTCCACTGGAGACTATTCTCATTTGCTGCCAAAACAGGTTCTTTGTTAAGAATTAAGGGAAAGATGAAAAACAACAGACGTCAATGTTTGTCTCCCGCGTATTGAGGGTTAAATATGGCAGGAGCAAAGGCTATCTATCAATGGACAACAAACCAAAACCTTTTTTGACCGATGTACATATTTAAACTCTGAACGTCAGAGAGTTAGTTGTTACATTGACAAACAAAATCAGCTTTTATCACATTTAGCGTACCAAGATTTTGGTAAAATCATGGTGAATTAACTCTTTGGGTGAAAATATCCGCCAAACGAATTAGGAGTACAGTCGAACCTGTGTTAACGACCACCTGTGAATAGCGACCTCCTGTCCACAACGGGCAGTAAAAACCCCCCCGCCCCCCGTCCAATTTGTTCTTTGGAATAACGACCACCTCCGAACAACGACCAGCGACCAGCGATTTTCGTTCCCACGCGCCATTTTTGACTGCAAACAGCGACCAATAGCGACCACTAGCGACCACTAGCGACCAAGTCATATTTTGTCGGCAAAAAAAAAGTAACATCGCAATCACCGATTTTCCTTTCATCACAAAACTCGGCGACACGGGGAAAAGTTGCCGACAGATTGCGACAGAAATGAAAACATTTACCTTGCCCGATATGGTCGGTGTCATTTTGGCGACATTAAACATTTTCAATGAAAAATATTGCAAAACTCCATTAACGGTAATTCCCGATATGTATTCCGTGTCGTGTATTCCAATAGGCATAATGCAATTCCGCGCAAGTCATAAAACTCGATCATTAGCTGGCAAACTGTGTTTACACGATGCTGATTCGTCTACAGTGACAAGACTAAGACTTCAAACACACCGCGCGTATCAAGTGTAAATTTCACACCGCGGGCACAAGGCCATATCAAAGATTAATACACGCGGTTGCTGACATCAGTCACGTAGTCACACTAGACTGGTACCCGCCCTGTCGGATGCGCAGCATAGCGTTATTCCTAGCGTCCGGGAACCAGTCTAAAGTGACACGACAAACGTATTTCTATGAATTGGGTCTCGATCTCCGACAAATCCCGGCTTATTGCATTAGCGACCAGACCAGGCAGTGGATTCGCGTAGTCTGCCCATGGTTTACATGGTTTACAATGCTCGCGAATCTCTAATTAAAAACATCAGTAATTACGTCAGCGGACATTGCCAATTCGTCATAGGCTGCTTAAATATTCGGGCTTGACCAGGATAGTATACAGTACATTGGACAGAAAGCAAATAAGTCTGGTGTTCTCTCCTGATTTGGACACCTAGCTTGTGTGGGTTACTCGACTTGACGCATTCAATGAAATATTTTTGTTACAAAAAAACTTACGGTTTTCACAGGCCGCGCCACATAGGCTATCGTTTTAATACAGACTATATGACCGTTATTAATTTCAACTGGTGGTGTGAAATACTAATGGTCATGCTAAATTAAACCACTGACATGTAATTACGACAAGCTATCAAATGGTGCACCAAAACAAGCCGCGGGATATACTTATCGTGAAGATAATTACTCCCCTTTGTATATAATTTCCAAAGCGAGGCTGGGTTCAGAACACTAACAACAAGATGACAAAACAAAATAAATGACTATTTTAGCCATTTTCGTGCAATTTTTAATTGATGAAAAGCAGATTCGTGCAATAGCGAATTGTCAGGTGGAAGTGTATACAGCCAAGACGTTTTCTATGCATGCATATATATTACAATAGAATGCTAAATACATGGCCGACTTTCTTGTGAAACCGGGAAAATGTTCGACCCTTGGAACAACGACCACCTGTCAACAACGACCACTTTGGCCACTTCCCTTTGCCGGTCGTTGTTCACAGGTTCGACTGTATATGTTTTATTTCTCTCGGTAAATATGTCTTGAAATTTCATTAGAATTGAGTCCTAATGCCGGAAATTCCAAGACATATTCATGATATTCACGGAGAGAAATACAAGAAAATATGATGATTTTTTTGTCATCTAGGTTTTAACTATTTATAGCCCACAAGTTTCCCAGCATGCAAAGACTTAGCATTACCCAAAATGCCTGCATCACATTTACTACTGCCTGTTCCACGTTCCGACAAACTATTGGCTATTAAACATATTAAATCTAAAAAATATTTACATGCAAGTACCATTTCACCAATACCACAATTTTTTTTGTTTGATGAACTTCCATCCAAAATTGATTTTATAGCAAAAAAAATATAAAAATATTGACTCCGAAACCTGGCTAGATAGCTTGGAAATGAAGTAAATAAGAAAACAAGTTAGATTTTGAAAATCGGTCAACAAATAAAAAAATATTTAAAAAAAAATCTATATTTAGCCCACATGTTAAATTCCATAGGAATATCATTTTTTCGCAATAAAATCAATATTTGATTGAATTTCTTCAAATATTTTTTTTTTTGGGGAGGGTGACTTTTTTTGTTATTGATGAAAAACTATGTGTACTTACATTTATTTTATAGTTTTAAGATTTAATGTGTTTAATGGCCGCAAAACGTGGAACAGACAGTAGGCATATACTCATGATTTCTATCGAGATTGTTATGTTTTCCATACCATGGAATTGATGAAAATATCCAATTTCCAAAACAGACACTTTTACCAAGTTTCTTGAAGATAGGTACAAATGTCTACAAGATAAACGGCTGTCTTACACGAGGTGGATATTGCAGAAAACAAGAGCATACACATCATTATTAAACATCTTACCACAGATTCAATTGTAGGCTGCAATTTATTTTGAAAATCATCAAATCTTCCTTTAATGACTTTAAAAACTGTAATTTTTCACCAACTTTCCACACCACGTACTGAAATATTCTAAAAATTGAGATAAAAATTCTTAGAAAACTTTTAAAGTGAATAGACACATTATCTCATGAATGTGAGTGCAATATCTGTGAAGTTTTCCATAGCTATACCAGGGCTCCAGATAAGAAATTAGTAATTGAGTATTGTCACTCCATCATTTCTAATTTTTAATTGAGTAAAATAAAATCACACAACTGTTTACACATCAGACAGCAATTATTGAATAGTTTGCTTCGAAATGAAAACATGTCTTGGCATTTCATTAGAATTGTCTCCTTGGAGACAATTCTAATGAAATACCAAGATGTGTTTTCATGGAAAATAAGAAAAATATGCTACATGTACATTGTATATATGTGGTCTGTTTATTGTTTTCTGCAGCTTGATAAAGGTACCACAACATTTTTATTGTTTTTGGATACCCGCTACTTCTGATTTCAATTGTGTTTTTTTGCAATTTTAATTGGGTAAGTAAGCAAATACACAGCTTATCTGGAGCTCTGGCTATACAACAGAGCCTGGTGGAATCCACAATCTTATCTTACCTGATAACTTAATCTATTTTCTAAATTCCATGCAATGTTTCAGATTCTATGACATACAAAACATCCATTCTTTATCCTTTCAACATTAGACCCCTTTCCTAATATTTGCAAACCGTGTAGATCATGATGAGCCGGCTCATACATTTAATTAGTATAAATAATTAAAAAAGATCGTGCCTCATTTGCATATGAAAATAGCCTGATACCACCGCACGTCACTATCAGTAAAATAAATATTACTAACTGATTATATCTATATAGCGGGCACTCTTCATTTTTAGAACTGGTGGAATAGTGACACAATTATACACTGATTTAATTCCTATAAAGAACATTTTGTACCTTTAAGTCTTTAACAAATAAATGTGTTTCAGCATGGGGATGCATTATACCCGAATTTGACGTCGTACAAAAAAATAGTTTTCACGTTTGCTGGCGTGCCATTGGCGAGACATGACTGATATATAGGTACTTAAAAAAGATTTTAAATATCACACAAAATTTTATTTTTATAAAAAAAATTTGTTCTCGGTTTAGTAAATTTTTGTCCGGTCTGGTAAAAATGTGTGTCTGTAAAATTTTGGCAGTTTCACGGAGACTGCTATATCAACCAATCACACAATTATTTGATTCCAAAAAGTTTTAAATTCTATTCCTGTATACTATCAGAAACTGTGTTGTCATTTCATTTCATTGTTTCAGACATGAACTGTAACCAAAAATGTTACCGTAAAAATGTTTGTGAGCGTACATGTACATGTAGATCTCCAAAACAATATTCAATGATGCCTATATGTGTTTGCCCATCCGTCCCAAATCTGCGTTAACAATTTCTTTCACTTTGTTATTCAGTGAACGCCGGTCTCGAGCTTGAGCAGGCTGGACAGTGGAAGAAAGAATGTTACATAATTTGGCGCCCAACAAGGGACTGCCACTTACATATGGCCCAGCATTCGGTAATCGGTAATAGGTTGTCTAAGCCGGTCTAGACCATGCTAGAGCTAGATGGTCCAATAGGTGAAAATATGTTACAAATGTATGGCAGGTAGAAAGCATTGAACAGTTTGTTTGTTTGTTTATTGGTGTTTGACGGCCTATCAACAGCTAAGGTCATGTAAGGCTGGGCAAACGGGTTCGATCCCGTTTTAACCTGCTGCATTGGGGGGAAAGTCCCAAAATAACGAGAGCTGTAGGAGAACAGCATAGCTCGACTACGAGGGTTGTCGATGTACACATAGCTTGACAAAGAAGGTGGCTGCCAAGGTTGACTAAAAACATTAACCAAGGGAAACTAGAAATGTGGCCTGTCGGCACACGAATACCCCCACTGGCAGCCAAAGAAAACGAGGCATTTTTGATTATAAGCCATTTAGCCGAGCGTTTA
This sequence comes from Conchocele bisecta, assembly GCA_029237695.1. Taxonomy (NCBI): domain Eukaryota; kingdom Metazoa; phylum Mollusca; class Bivalvia; order Lucinida; family Thyasiridae; genus Conchocele; species Conchocele bisecta. The sequence continues at coordinate 79,123,250 of CM055278.1, forward strand.
GGTTTCAAACGCATCAAGTCTGTGACCTTGACCCTGGGCATAGTGTGATAATCCATGCATCGGTGTAGAAGATATAGAGCGGAAGGGAATTTCAATAGATTTGACCTTTGACCTTCAACTATGACCTTGACCTTGGACGTAGGTGCGTGGTTATTGATCGAGACACACCTTTCTCATCCTGAGAAACATTTGTCCAAGGCATTTGATAATCCATGCATCGGTGTAGAGATATAGAGCGGAAGGGAATTTCAATAGGTTTGACCTTTGACCTTCAACTGTGACCTTGGACGTAGGTGCGTGGTTATTGATCGCGACACACCTTCTCATCATGAGAAACATTTGTGCCAAGCCATTTGATAATCCATGCATCGGTGTAGAAGACATAGAGGAAGGGAATTTCAATAGGTTTGACCTTTGACCTTCAACAGTGACCTTGACCTTGGACATAGGTGCGTGGTTATCGATCGCGACACACCTTCTCATCGTGAGAAACATTTGTGCCAAGCCATTTGGGAATTTCAATATTTTTGACCTTTGACCTTCAACTGTGACCTTGACCTTGGATGTAGGTGCGTGGTTATTGATCGCGATACACCTTCTCATCCTGAGAAACATTTGTGCCAAGGCATTTGATAATCCATGCATCGGTGTAGAAAATATATAGCGGAAGGGAATTTCAATAGGTTTGACCTTGAACTGTGACCTTGACCTTGGATGTAGGTGCGTGGTTATTGATTGCGACACACCTTCTCATCATGAGAAACATCTGTGCCAAGCCATTTGATAATCCATGGATCGGTGTAGAAGATATAGAGCGGAAGGGAATTTCAATAGGTTTGACCTTTGACCTTCAACTGTGACCTTGGACTTAGGTGCGTGGTTAGCAATTTGATAATCCATGCATCGGTGTAGAAGATATAGAGCGGAAGGGAATTTCAATAGGTTTGACCTTTGACCTTCAACTGTGACCTTGACCTTGGACGTAGGTGCGTGGTTTTCCAAGTATGGTTGCTGTAGGCCCAGGAGTATTCCATATACAAGCTTGAGCAAAAAACGTAACCAAGGGGAGATAACTAAGTAATCCAAGGATAAAAGTAGGTCAAGGTCAATAAATATAGGTCAGGGATTATTGATGTACATCACTAGGAGATGAAGTTGTCCAAGTATGGTTGATGTAGGCCCAGAAGTATTCCATATAGAAGCTTGACTATAAACATTAACCAAGTAATTGAAGGTTAAATGTAGGTGAAGGTAAAATAAAGGTCAGGGGTTATTGATGTACATCCCTATGAGAAAAAGTTATCCAAGTATGGTGTCTGTATGCACAATAGTATTCCATCTACAAGCTTGAGTAAAAACCTTAACCAAGGTTGAGTAAAAACCTTAACCAAGGGGAATTAAGTAAGTAATTTAAGGCTAAATGTAGGTCAAGGTCAAATATAGGTCAGGGGTTGTTGATGTACATCATTAGGAGATGAAGTTGTGCAAGTATGGTTGGTGTAGGGCCATGAGTATTCCATCTACAAGCTTGACTAAAAACCTTAACCAAAGAGAATTAAGTAAGTAATTCAAGAGGAAATGTAGGTCAAGGTCAAATATAGATCAGGGGTTATTGATGTACATCACTATGAGAACAGGTTGTCCAATTATGGTGTCTGTATGCACAATAGTATTCCATGTACAAGCTTGAGTAAAAAGCTTAACCAAGGGGAATTAAGTAAGGAATTCAAGGTTAAATGTAGGTCAAGGTCAAATATAGGTCAGGGGTTGTTGATGTACATCACTAGGAGATGAAGTTGTCCAAGTATGGTTGGTGTAGGGCCAGGAGTATTCCATCTACAAGCTTGACTAAAAACGTTAACCAAGGGGAATTAAGTAATTCAAGAGGAAATGTAGGTCAAGGTCAAATATAGATCAGGGGTTGTTGATGTATATCACTAGGAGATGAAGTTGTGCAAGTATGGTGGGTGTAGGGCCAGTAGTATTCCATATAGAAGGTTGACTAAAAACCTTAACCAAAAGGAATTAAGTAAGTAATTGAAGAGGAAATGTAGGTCAAGGTCAAATATAGATCAGGGGTTATTGATGTACATACCTTGAGAAAAGGTTGTCGAAGTATGGTGTCTGGATGCACAATAGTATTCAATGTACAAGCTTGAAAAAAAAACTTAACCAAGGTTGACTAAAAACCTTAACCAAGGGGAATTAAGTAAGTAATTCAAGAGGAAATGTAGGTCAAGGTCAAATATAGATCAGTGGTTATTGATGTGCATCACTAGGAGATGAAGTTGTCCAAGTATGGTGGGTGTAGGGCCAGTAGTATTGCATATACAAACTTGACTAAAAACCTTAACCAAGGTTGACTAAAAACCTTAACCAAGGGGAATTAACCAAGTAATTGAAGAGGAAATGTAGGTCAAGGTCAAATATAGATCAGGGGTTATTGATGTACATCACTAGGAGATGAAGTTGTGCAAGTATGGTGGGTGTAGGGCCAGTAGTATTCCATATACAAGCTTGACTAAAAACCTTAACCAAGGCGTGACGGTGACGCCGACGCCGACGCCGGGGTGACAACATAAGCTCTACTTATTCTTCGAATAGTCGAGCTAAAAACTGAATATTTACATCGAGAAAACATATATTCAGCCCTAAAATTAGAATAACCTGACCTGGTGCCAGGTCCATACCACACCAAGTCACTTGGCACCTTCCCCTAAAATAGGTAAGGGTATAACCAGATGTCACATACAAAATGCCAAATACGTATGTGAGGGCCAAACCAGGTTTCCAGTCGGAATTCCGGTAAGGATGAATCCCGATCGTTAAAAACCCCATAGCGTGCTCCCGCCTGCCACCCACAGCATTGAACAGATCATATTATGTCAATAAGGCCAGTGTATGGATCCCATCGCTGTGGTGGCTGGATCACAAACATGTACATTGATACGGTAAGAAGTTATACATGTAGGAGAATAGAGGAACGTGCATGCATAGACTGAAAACAAATATGAACTAGATTGGTCAGTAAACGAGGCTTACGGAATACCCCTCACGTGGGCCCAGTTACACCTAAATATGTAAAATAATTTCCAAGTGTGTGGGCTTGTGACCTTAACTCTGAGCTAAGCGGGGGTAGCTCGAAAGTGAATTTGTCACAGGGTGGTAGAGGTCCATTAGGAGCAATGCGTGTGTGAAATTTGAAGCAGATCCGAGCAAGGAAATAGAAATTAGAACCGATTTCTGTGATGTTAAGTTTTGTAAAGAGACTAAGTATGTGGCCTTGACCTTGATATCAGCGGGGATTTGTCACAGCATGATATTAGAGCCTTAGAAGAGTGCATGCATGAAATATTAAGAATTTTCGATGAAAGAAATAGAAGTTATAACATATTTCTCTGATGTTAAGTTTTGTAAAGAGACTAAGTATGTGACATTGACCTTGGGATCAGCGGGGGTTGGACGGTCGTAGATATGTCACAGCATGATAGTACAACCTTAGAGGAATGCACAAGTGAAATATTAAGAATTTTCAATGAAGGATTTAGAAGTTATAACTTATTTCTCTGATGTTAAGTTTTGTAAAGAGACCAAGTATTTGACCTTGACCTTGGGATCAGCGGGGGTTGGACGGTCGTGGAGTTGGCACAGCATGGTAGTAGAGCCTTACAGGAATGCATGTGTGAAATATTAAGCATTTTAGATGAAGGAAATAGAAGTTATAACATATTTCTCTGATGTTAAGTTTTGTAAAGAGACTAAGTATTTTACCTTGACCTTGGATCAGCGGGGGTTGGACGGTCGTAGATATGTCACAGCATGATAGTACAACCTTAGAGGAATGCACAAATGAAATATTAAGAATTTTCAATGAAGGATTTAGAAGTTATAACTTATTTCTCTGATGTTAAGTTTTGTAAAGAGACCAAGTATTTGACCCTGACCTTGGATCAGCGGGGGTTGGACGGTCGTGGATTTGGCACAGCATGGTAGTAGAGCCTTACAGGAATGCATGTGTGAAATATTAAGCATTTTAGATGAAGGAAATAGAAGTTATAACAATATTTCTCTGATGTTAAGTTTTGTAAAGAGACTAAGTATTTGACCTTGACCTTGGGATCAGCAGGGGTTGGATGGTCGTGGATTTGGCACAGCATGGTAGTAGAGCCTTACAGGAATGCATGTGTGAAATATTAAGCATTTTAGATGAAGGAAATAGAAGGTATAACAATATTTCTCTGATGTTAAGTTTACGGACGCACGGACGCACGGACAACCCGACTCCAGTATACCCCCCCCCCCACAACTCGTTGCGGGGGTATAATGATGACAACATGCATATATGAAGTTTCAAGTGAATCGCTCATATGGAAAAGAGGTTATAGCAGAATTAATGTAATGAACTGGGAAGTTATTTGACCTTGACCTGGATTGGGAAATCAAAATATGGATGATGACAAACATGCACAATGTGTCAAAGGAATACAGTAAAGAAGTTATTGGAGAATGGATAAACTCACACACGTCTATTGGACAGCAAAAGTTATTTGACCTGGCAGTTAGGTAAGCGGGAGCAAGGCTGGGGCGGGGAATGATGAGAAAATGATAAACATGCACATGAACTTTGAAGCCAATCGTTCATACAGAAAAGAAATTATAGGAGAATGGAGAAACACTCACACATCTACAGGACAGAAATTTGAAAGTTATTTGGCCTTGACCTTAGGCATGAGGGGAGGGAGCATAGGTGGGGTGGGGATGATAATAATAATGAGGCACATGAAGATTCAAGTCAATCGTTCATACACTAAAGCAGTTATAGGAGAATGGAGAAACGCACACACATCTACTGGGTGCAAGTTAGTTGACCATGACCTTCGGCATGGGGATAATGAATGAATGAGTTGTCCCAGCAACGGCTAAGGTAATATACAATGTAGGGATGGGGTGGGGTGGGGGGGGGGGCATGGGAAGGAGAGCATGAGTGGGGTGGGGAATGAAAATATGGATGATAATAAACATGCACATTAAGTTTCAAGCCAATCAGTCACACAATAAAGAGGTTATAGCAGAATGGAAAATGTGATGGACAGACGGATGACTCTTGCATCCCTACAGGTATATTTCATTATCCGATGGGTTAACAATGACTTTGTACTACATGTATTATCATAATGTATTTCCTGATAATAACTTATACAATAGTCAATACTACATGTAGGTAAATGTCGGTACATTTGTTCTCAATTTCGGTAAAACGACTATACCCTATTATTGGCTATTAAAATACAGTTCATGTCGTCCCAGTTAAGCCATCTTCCATCATTTTTGACAACTGTGTTTACATGTTTACTGTCGCTAATACTGCGCATCGGCTAATGAACAATTGACATCTATTTTTGCCTATTGTGCTACATGTACATAACCAGATGGCCACGGCCCGCATGTCGAGCCCGCCGAGGCATTTGATGGTCTCAGAATGTATTTATTTGAAGTTTGAATTAAGGGTTGTGGAGATATAAGGTATGTGAAAGCTTGAACGCAAATTTTAGCGTCATTTGACCTTGATCTTAGGCATGTGAGCTGCATGGGTGGGCTATAGATTGAAAATATGGATGATAATAAAGAATTATTTGAAGTTTGAAGTAAATCAGAGTAAGTGTTGTGGAGAGATAAGGTATATAAAAACTTGAACACAAATTTCAAAGTCATTTGACCTTGACCTTGGGCATGTGGACCACATGAGCAGGCTATAGAATGAAAATATGGATGATGAATAAGAAGTATTGGATGTTGGAAGCAAATCGGAGTAAGTGTTATGGAGATATAAGGTATGTAAAAACTTTAACACAAATTTCAAAGTCATTTGACCTTCGGTATGCGGACCACTTGGGCAGGCTATGGAATGAAAATATGGATGATGAAAAGTATTGGAAGTTGGAAGTAATTGGAGTCACAATTGTGGAGATATAAGAGATATAAGATATGTAAAAACTTTAACGCAGATTTTATAATAACGCAAACTTCTAAGTCATTTGGCCTTGACCTTGGGGTACAGGGGCGGCATGAATGGGACACATAATGATTATATGGATGATGCCCAATAAGCATACGAAGTTTCAAGCAAATCTGACTTACGGTTACAAAGATATTAGGTACCGGTAAGTGAAAATTTTAACGCAAATTTTGACAGGAACTTTAACCCAAACTTCTAAGGCATTTGACCTTGACATAGGGGCACAGGGGCCGCATAAGTGGGACACAGAATGAATATATGGATGATGACCAATAAGCATACAAAGTTTCAAGCAAATCCGACATACGGTTACAGAGATAGAAAGTATTTGAAAACTTGAACGCAAATTTTGACAAAAAGTAATTTGACCTTGACCTTGGGCACCGGGACCGCATGAGTGGGATACAGCATGAATATATGGATGATGACTAATAAGCATATGAAGTTTCAAGTCAATGTGACTTAGGACTGCAGAGATATAAGGTATTTAAAAACTTTAACGCATATTTCGAACGGACGCACGGACGGACACCCGGACGTCATTGTGATCACTATGTCTCGCTTTCTGCAAGCGGGCTCGACAATAAATTATGTTGATTTTGGAAAAAAATCCGCTGATTAAATACTACACTACGTCAGAATTTATCACATTCCAATAGTTTGATAAAATGTTATTCAGAATATGATCAAAATGTGTTTTGTTTGTTTGTTTGTTGGGGTTTAACGACCTATCAACAGCTAAGGTCATTTAAGGCCGGGTCAATGGGTTTAATCAGAACTGAATATTTACAATAACAAAACTATATACAGCCATGAAATCAGAATAATCCTGATCTGATCCTCACCACACCAGAATCACTTGGCCCCCTCCCAAAAGCAGTAGGATCAGTGATAATCTTACTACTTTTATAATGGGCAATAACCCAATTCAACTCCCAGGTAATTAAAGAGCCAAAGATAAAAACGTACCCGAGGGCCAAACCAGGCAAATCGTGATTCCTATAAGGAGGAACCCATACCGTTAATTTACGCCATCTCATTCGCCCGACCGCCACCCACTGTCAAAATGTGTAAAATCGTTAGACACCGTTGATGGAATAGTGGTCAGGTTACTAAATTAATAGTTAAAGAATCTGAACTGAATATGCCTTTTTGAAAGCCTTAGGCGCTGAGAATTAGCCAACACCGTTGTAAGCGTGTAGTACACTACTGTCATTTTGGCTAATATGGAATTCCCGTCAAATTTAGCCTAGCATATGCCATAATAAAACATGTGGATTTTGGAATAAACAAAACTGATTAAAGTAGTTTGGTAAAAAGTTATTCAGAATGTACATACATGTACTTCTACCGTTTTTCTTACGAATATCCTCTCGGACCTTCCAAAAAATTCCTCGGACCTTTCACTTTTTTCCTTGTTAGGTCCCGGACCTACTGGTAAAAGCTGCTATTTTCAGGCCCTGGTCTTACAGTAGAAACTCCGAATACCGGACAGCCTCCGGACTGGACAAAAAGTCTGATTTAGAGAGGTTTCCGGTTTTTAGTTTGTCACTAAATGTGTACTCCAATTAGCGAAGACTAATCGGCAATTTTCAATGATTATTTGACCTCATAATTGACCGATATATTGACATACCTGCCGTCGTCAATTACAGCTGCATCAATCGATTTAAGTCTTCAATGGAAAATAGCGGCATGTTTTTCGCCAAAGACCAAACACGGCCCGATTTGTAAATGTAAATATCGAGTATCCATCTTTGTTTTGACGAAAGTCTAGAGAAACAATTGTTTTCATTGGTCGGTTTTCCAATATCACGCGTCGATCACATGCTTGGAAATATTTGTAGTTTGTAGGACACAAAATTGCAATGAGTGCGCACTACGCAACCAGTTACTTCGTAACATCCTTTTAAAAATGTACAGCCCCGACCATGTGACTTGACTTGTGAACCGTGTCAAATACGTAACGTCTCTCTTATCACACCTGTCTGACAGGAAATCTAACACAACACGACCATTGTGTGAAATTTATCCCCTGCCGCGGGCGCTTGGTGATTTTAGCAATTCTGATCCGTCCGGTATTCAGAGGTAAAATTATGCTGAAAAGTCTTCTTGTTTTTTTTGAAAATCGTCCGGTTTCCGGAATTCAGAGGATCCGGTATTCAGAGGTTTTTAGTACATTGAATAAAGAAGGAATTAAATCGGGACTATGAAAATTGTCCGGTTTCAGGAGGATTGCGGTATTTAGAGGGTCCGGTATTCAGAGTTTCTACTGTATTTACTAAATTAACAGTTCAACTATGAAACTAACCGGTCATGATGTCACTGGATAGTTCTACTTCAAGTTTAATACCAATTTTGCTATGCTGATTCACGGACCAGCAGAGCTCCAGATAAGCTGCGTATTCGCTTAAATTCCCAATTAAAATTGCCAAAAACCCAATTGAAATCAGAAGTAGCGAGTATGAAAAAGCAATAACAATTTTATGGTACTTTTATCGTGATGCAGAAAACAATAAACAGACCACAAATATAGCATATTTTTCTTATTTTCCATGAAAACACATCTGAAATGCCAAGACATGTTTTCATTTCGAAGCAAACCATACAATACTTGCTGTGTGTTGATGTGTAAACAGTAGTGAGACTTTATTTTACCCAATTAAAATTTTGAAATACCCAATTGCTTCAGAAATGATGGAGTGACTATAATCAATTACTAATTCCTTATCTGGAACAGACAGTAGTTATATTTCATTGCCATACTATTACATTTCATTACTCTTATGTCAGATATAGGTCAGGGGTACATCACTAGGAGATGAAGTTTTCCAAGTATGGTTGATGTACAGTACAGCCACCGCGAAACCCGCACATTTTTTGTAAGTGCGGCAACCAATTTAGCTTTAGCGCGGAATATTGCCGCAATCTCTCGCAAAACGTCCCGTGGCCGTTTGCGGCATAACGCGAAACTCCGCAAATTTTACGCGGTCGTTTCGCGGCGATCCTCGGCAAAACTCGGCAAAACTTTCCAGTGTGTACAACGTACATGAACATGTTATCGCACCTTTACCGCCGCGTTTTGCGGCAAAATGGACACGGTAAAATGCGGCAAAACTCGGCAATTCAATCTGAAAATGTGTACATTGTTTGATTGAATGAAGTCATTTTGCATAGATCGATTTGGTATATCTGTCAATAAATCATGTTCGAACATCCATGGTCATACAGATATTGATAATGTAAGATATAGATATCAAACAGGCATATTCAGAATATTGATCATGTAGGATGTAGATATCAAACAGGCATATTCAGATTTTCACGGTGTGTAATCGATCGTATTTCCTCGCCACCATATAAAACCCGACTCGAGAAACACAAATTAAGTTGTTATTTCTGAATTTGTCAATCGTTTGCACGGTCTAAGAAATCAAACAAATGTGAAAACAATTTTGTTTTTACAAAATATTAGACTCGTCTAAGGAAACGATTCTTATGTGTTGCCAAAACATGTTTTATTAAGTCATCGGAAAAATGTGAAAAGAAAACCTGAATATATTGGTATTTCTTTACAAAAACATATTTTGACAAAATATGAGAATCGTCTTACTTAGGAGACGATTCTCATGTGCTGCCAAATCTTGCTTTTATCAAGAAATCAAACAAATGTGAAACTGCACAAGCTGCATGCGTCAATTCGATGACGTGAGCGACTACATAGCGTGGTTTTGGTATGTTCGTTTCCGCCGAGTTCTAAAGGTCAGTTACACTTTGCACGTGAAAATGGATTACCGACTGATGATTGTAAACACCATCAGGTGTGCAGCTAGACCGAAAATGATATGTCGCAAATGTGCTACAGTCGAACCTCTCTAAACACAGAGACAAATTAGTTGTGCTTAATTTTGACATAGTTCGTGTCCATTTATCTGTTCATGAACACAAAGCACCCACGCGTGTCTTGAAGTAGTTATATACATGGTTCACAGTGGAGCCTCTGTAAACCGGACGCCCTGGGATGTGCCCCAGGGTGTCCGGTTTAGAGAGGTTGCACTGTAGTTGTGGATGGGTGGGTACGGCGGTATATTTTTTTTAAATGTAAGTACATGTATATGTATTAATACCTCTAATAAATTAGCTTTTGTACCAACATTAATACTAGACATTATGTTTGTAAAACATGGATGTGCCCCTCTGGAATACTGGACTCTAACTGGAGAAACTCTTACAAACATGTTGATGTAAATGTACACAGACGGACGGACTTACGGAACCTCAAGAGCATGGCAATATGCTGCCCCCCCCCCTGGCTATCGCATAGGGGCATGATTAACCCAGGCAATCAGTTTTGTTGAGAATACGGTACATTTTCGTTTCAGCTCTCGCGATCACACTTCGCGTTTTCGCGATCTCGATCTACGCGCAACATCGCGAAAGGAGACGATTCTCATATGCACAGTACTGTCAAAACATGTTTTGTTGTGAATATGTTAAATTTTTCGCGAAATTGTAACATATATGTACAAATAGTCTTAGGAGACGATTCTCATGTGCTGCCCAAACATGTTTTTATTAAGAAATGGAACAATGTGGACAAACATCAATATTTCTGACAATAAAAACATGGTTTGACAAAACATGAGACGATTCTGATGTGCTGCCAGTACATATTTATTGAGTAAATAAGGATTCCGTTACCTTTTTTTTTGAGATTCCACACCTTCTCTCCGACCAATAAAATGGAAGAAATATTTTTATCAAACGCGGTGAAAACCGCTATGCTATAAGAGAGATAAGTTCCATTCCATTAATAATAATAATAATAATAATAAATATGTAATTGATCGTAAATGTGCTGCTCTTGTGCACAGGTTGAAGTAACGGACCGAGGTCTATAAATACATTAAATATGCCTAAAAGCATCAATAAATGAAGAAAAAAAATTATTTTTTTTACCCCCTCCATCTAATCATTATAATGATTAGATGGGGGGGTAAAAAAAAAAAAAAATCTTCATTTATTGATGCTTTTAGGCATATTTAATGTATTTATAGACCTCGGTCCGTTACTTCAACCTGTGCTCTTGTGTCGGCGTGTTTCAAAGATGCGATCGACACAACTTAACCTTTAGATGTCATTTTGTAACCTTTCATGTCCCACTTTCCAATGCCGACACACGTCCCAGTAGGTCACCGCACGTGCATATGATGATGTATGACGTGATCGGACAAAACCGGGCTTATTGCATATGTGACTAGCGAAGACCAACACGTGTTCACCATCAGTAGATTGTAACAGGACACGTAAATCGTTTTAGGAGACGATTCTCATATGCTGCCAAAATATGTTTATTAGAAAAAATAATATTATTTTTTTGACAAAACATGAGAATTGCCTCCTAAAACACGAGAATTATAATGGTGTTCTGTTAGTGTCGTGTAACTCGCATTTACTCGATTTCAACCTCTACACGAGATCGCGAAAACACTTTCATATGTATCTGACATATTCCCCAATATCCACATTTCTTCTATTTCTTAATTAAAATAATGTTTTACAGCACATGATTATCGTTTCCTAAGGCGATTATGATACTACAGTGTCCTGTTAGGGCCAGTTACATTCTCGCGTTTTCTCGCACGGACAGACACGAGGACGGACATATTGACAAACTGTGTGGCGACTGTGTACCTGAGACTATTTTCGGCAAACATAATGCAAATCTCGGACAGATGGAACGCAAGGTGTGGGATCACGTGTTTCCGAACGACAGGACGTCATGTTATTTTAGATGTGTTCACAGTAGATTTCCTTTAATATCTATCTAATGGAATGACATATTTTTATGAAATATATACCGCAGCAAATGCGGTACACGCCGCCTTTTATTGTATCGGCGACATTAATCTCATAATTCTGTCGTTTTGACGAAGAATCGGTTACCGTAAATGTAAATAAAAACTAAAGCACGTGAATGTAAGAAAAAAACGGTACTCGATTCTTTGTGAAAGTTATAAGTAATTGTAAATAACTTTCAGAGCATTGGAACCTAGATTTGCAATTGATAAAGCATAAAATAATAAAGCAAAACATCACAAAACGCCGCATTTTCTGTCCATCAAAACGCCGCAAATTGTGGCAAATGTGCCGGTGATCCGTTTTATGATTTCGCCGCGTTTTGCCGCAATTGACTTGGGTCACGATTGCGGCAATTTATTTTAACAATTGCGGCAATACTGCGAGAACTTTGCGACGCTTTTCACGCATTTCACGGCAATCCAGCGATTTGCCGCAATAGGTAGGAAATTCCGTGCTGGCGAAAAACTTCGCAAAGCAAAAATATTGCGGGTTTCGCGGTGGCTGTACTGTAGGCCCAGGAGTATTCCATATACAAGCTTGACTAAAAACCTTAACCAAGGGGAAATAACTAAGTAATCCAAGGGTGAAAGTAGGTCAAGGTCAAATATAGGTCAGGGGTTATTGATGTACATCCCTATGAGAAAAGTTATCCAAGTATGGTGTCTGTATGCACAATAGTATTCCATGTACAAGCTTGACCAAGGTTGACTAAAAACCTTAACCAAGGAGAATTAACTAAGTAATTCAAGGCCAAATATAGGTCAGGGGTTGTTGATGTACATCACTAGGAGATGAAGTTGTCCAAGTATGGTTGGTGTAGGGCCAGGAGTATTCCATCTACAAGCTTGACTAAAAACCTTAACCAAGGGAAATTAAGTAAGTAATTCAAGAGGAAATGTAGGTATAGGTCAAATATAGATCAGGGGTTATTGATGTACATCCCTATTAGTACAGGCATTTCGTGTAAAAAATGGGGTCAACCTCGGACAAATTGCAACAGAAAGTCTGTCAACTGTTTTATACCCAGAAATATGTCCTCTATAACATATCAAAACTCTTAAGGAATCCTGGTGATGGAAGGTTCCATGGCGGCCATTTTTCAAAATGGCCGCCATAAAACTGATATTTCCCTATATCTCCACTTCTAAATAACATATAGCTTTCATTTTAAGTGCTAAACATACATTTACTGGGGCCAGGAATCCAATGAAACACATTTCAATCAGCTACACCTGACCAAAAAACATTATTCTGAGGATGTTCATCCTTGAGCTTGCTCATCCGCTGCACATAGAGGTGGGCTGATTTGGTNTGGTAGAGATTGTGCCCAGAGGCTACCAGGTAGGGCAGCATTTCTGACACAGCTTCAAGGTGCAATGCCCAGTTGCCAATGCGCTCTGCTCCGACAAACTTCCGTAATATGTCCACCATCTCCATGTACTGTAGCCAAAGTGTGGCAGTCCTATAGGACTTCAAGGATTCGGTTTTGGCCCTGAGGAGTTCCTTGATGCTGGTTAACACATCAGCTTGGCAGAACTCCTCTGCAGACAGGGAACCTTCCATCAGGTTCTTGTAGAGGGCAGCAAGTTCATCAAGATCAGTGTTTCCAGTTCCGTCTGCCGTAGGCTCATCATCTGGTGAAACTGCTGCCTCATTGGTCTCCTCCACTTCATGTGGCTCTGCAGATGGTTGAGGGAGTGGCACACCAAGTACGTCTGACAAAATCAAGGCATTCAGTGCTGCATCAACAATGAGATGTCCTCGTACTGCTCGTGCAATAGCCTTGCCTGTCATCATGTGTACCACCGCGTTGTCTGCATATATTAGCTCCAAGACTTCCTGCAGTCCTGATCCAGCCATGAGGTGCCCGATGCTTCCCAAGAAACTCATTTCTGTGTGAAAGCCCCCCAGGCGCAAGACTATGTCATTCAAGACACTTCCTGTGGGCTCAGTCTCGATGATCATGAGGGCTTTCCACCAAAGTGGTTGGTCAAAGGTGATGATGTGCGTAACACCATGGCGACGAGCATGCTCACACACGAACTTCAGTGTGGAATAGATGCACGTGACATCGCTTGGATTCGATCATTGGGAGAAACATCACCGATCTTGGTGAGGTGAACATGATGGATGTCTTCCAGAGGAGATCAAGGTCTGCTGTTGGATCCTTTGCCTTCATGTTGACCAGCTTCTGATATGCCAGTGTTGTCATACCGCGGCTCTCTTCTTTGTGGTAATGGATAGGAATTCGTCCCACCGTGGAGATATCACTGGAGGTGACCTGCGCCCTGAGGATAGGTCTGCTGGTCTTGGTGGCTGGGGTTATGGCAGCAATCATCCCCATGCCATGGAAGGTATTGTTACCATCCAGTGTACGCATGTTGTGGTCTACATTGTCTGCAGCATACTGGACAAACTCCTAACTGAAGTCAGGTATGTCTGTTCCATTTGACATCACAGTATTCCGTTCAAACCTTTGAACTTCCTGATAGGAGCAGCAGAAGCCAAGTTTGTGGAGGGAATCAATCAAGAAGTGTGATGCAAAGTGATGGTGCATTTGGATCCCCAGTCCAATCTGCAATGGAGCCAGGAGAACTTGAGTTCGGGCTGCTTGCATAACTGCTTGCCCAATTGAGGCCGTCTTCATGCGCACATTCTTCCCGACAAACAATCCTCCCAGCAGTAGCCTTAGGCTTTCTGGCACGAAATTGACGTTTTCTTCCTCCGACAGCATGTCAGGGTACAGCTCATGTGATGTCATGACACTTTTTATGTCATCTCTGATCAGTTTAGCTGCCGTTTTGATTATTCTCATCTTCTCTTTTTCAGTATCAGCGGCCTGTGCATGGCCTTAAAAATCTTGGAGAACCACCTTTGCTGTGCTCCAGAATGTTAACACGTTTGGCTTCCCATTGACCTCTGTTTGCAAGATTTTGTCTCCAAAATGTTCATCCAGCTTCATCTTCATGTGTTTGTAGCTATATGCTTGAAACCCTGATCCATGGAGATTATCTTCCATCAGGCTAACTAGGTCTTTGATTGTTATCTGCTCATCATCATTTTCCTCAAGGAAATTGGCAACTCTGAGAAATGCATCCCCCCGTGTTTCATCTTTGGGCCGACCAAGTTTTTGTTTTTTTGGCTTTATTCTGTCGGTGTGATGGGCAGTGGGTATTTGCTTGTTGGTGTGAAAGTTAACACTGCAGACCTGATGGTACACTGCATCCGCAGCATGAAGGTCGTGCACATGGAGGACACGGGCTTTGACTGTTTCTGCCCAGGCATCCATCCTTACGTCACATGATTCCAAGATATTGTCCTTGAATGCAACAGTCCGCACTGGGAATGATGATAGATCTGTACTCTTTCTCTTGCCCCCGAGCTTCACTTCCTCTCCACAGAAAAGACAGTCCGTCGGATAGTTGAATTCTCTCTCCGTATCCAAGTACAGGTATACATTGGATAGAAGGGCCTTCTTCTTTTTCCTTCACTGCCTTGGCGATCTGCTGTGGATTACAGTACTTCTTGCGACAGTCCTCATGTACCAGTTGGCCAGGAAGTGTCTGGATCACATCCTTTCTGTCTGCACTTGCCCTGTTGATGGTGTCGCTACCCCTCTCACCAATTGTTGCTGGTGGCCGCTCCCCACCCACTGCCGGCTTCTTGCAAATGGGACACAGGGTATGATAAGTAGACATGTCTGCAGACGTACTTGCTACAGGTTCCATGCTGTATATTACTTGTAAACGTATTACAGGTATGTTCTATTCTCCGAGAGCACGAGTAAAATTGGAACAATAAGCTTTCAGAAATGTGTGTGCTGGGTGATAATCGTCAATAGTAATCGATACAAAAATAATTGGATAAAAAGAACTGTAGGGAATGCAGGTATCACACGTACCTACAAATGACAGATGCATACACGAAGAACAACATTTATATACAACTACTAAATCAGGTGAACGAAAACGAAAGTACAGAATGGACGACAATAGGCACTACACTATATGTATATGCCTAACACACTACTTTGTCTATTTGAAACTATTTTGAACAAGACAGTACCAAAGAAACAAGTTGCTACTACGGCAATCGGGAAAGGACTGCAATCAGACGACTGAAAATATCAACCATGTAATCAAGCGCAGCAGTTCATTGGCCGCTGTATGCTCAACAACGCTAGCATTTAAACGGGGGAAACAACGTATCGTTCACCTCTGCTTTATAAATACTGTATAATTGTTATTCATATTAGTTAGCGCGTGCCTACACATATACGGTGGTCATACAGGCAGGTTATTCGTGCACCATCTGATGTATTGAGTCGTTGAACAAGACGTAGTATGTACCCTGATCAGTTCACCCAGCTGTTACTTGGTACCGATTAATTACGTGGGCATTTGACAATGTCATCTTCATTGATTGCATTGTAATACATTCATTGTATGTCTGTATTATATGTATATGTACAAAGCTGCACATGTAAATACAACACAGACTGTTTAATGACAACATTGCATATGCCACAATCCAAAAGCACGTATAACTGTTATTTAGAAGTGGAGATATTGGGAAATATCAGTTTTATGGCGGCCATTTCGGCTTTTTGTTCACGTTTAGCTGATTGAAATGTGTTTCATTGGATTCCTGGCCCCAGTAAATGTATGTTTAGCACTTAAAATGAAAGCTATATGTTATTTAGAAGTGGAGATATAGGGAAATATCAGTTTTATGGCGGCCATTTTTCAACATGGCCGTCATGGAACCTTCCACCACCAGGATTCCTTAAGAGTTTTTATATGTTATAGTGGACACATCCAAGAACATAAAACAGTTGAGACACTTTCTGTTGCTATTTGTCCGAGGTCATATCAAATAATGCCTGGTCTATATGAGAAAAGGTTGTCCAAGTATGGTGTCTGTATGCACAATACTATTCCATGTACAAGCTTGACTAAAAACCTTAACCAATGGGAATTAACTAAGTAATTCAAGGTTAAATGTAGGTCAATGTCAATTATAGGTCAGGGGTTGTTGATGTACATCACTAGGAAATGAAGTTGTCCAAGTATGGTTGGTGTAGGGCCAGGTGTATTCATCTACAAGCTTGACCAAAAACCTTAACCAAGGGGAATTAAGTAAGTAATTCAAGAGGAAATGTAGGTCAAGGTCAAATATAGATCAGGGGTTATTGATGTACATCCTATGAGAAAAGGTTGTCCAAGTATGGTGTCTGTATGCACAATCGTATTCCATGTACAAGTTTGACTAAAAACCTTAACCAAGGTTGACTAAAAACCTTAACCAAGGGGAATTAAATGTAGGTCAAGGTCAAATATAGGTCAGGGGTTGTTGATGTACATCACTAGGATATGAAGTTGTCCAAGTATGGTGGGTGTAGGGCCAGGAGTATTCCATCTACAAGCTTGACCAAAAACCTTAACCAAGGGGAATTAACAAAGTAATTCAAGAGGAAATGTAGGTCAAGGTCAAATATAGATCAGGGGTTATTGATGTACATCCCTATGAGAAAAGGTTTTCCAAGTATGGTGTCTGTATGCACAATAGTATTCCATGTACAAGCTTGACTAAAAACCTTAACCAAGGTTGACTAAAAAGTAATTCAAGGTTAAATGTAGGTCAAGGTCAAATATAGGTCAGGGGTTGTTGATGTACAGTACACATTTTTTCCTGTGGTCTTTTGTCACTGTACCACCGCGAACATAATGTATTTAATGTGGCCAATCACCGCGGGCATAGCCTACCTGTCCCCAGCATCCTCGGTCACTGTGATGCATTGCCCGAACGTTATCACGGTGATTCGCCGTGGTCGTTCACGGGGGATCACCGTGATTGCGTATCTACCTGTATAAATGCATGTACACATGTATACAGTACTTTTGCAAAATAAAACATTTTTGTTTGTATGAGAAACCATGAATTAAGTGCGCGCGTGTGTATGTGTAAGTGTGCATTCGCGCTTTGATGTAGCTAGAGTCGAACATAATGCTATATCACTATTCTATATGTACACGAGTTATGGTGTTAACAGCTTTGACACGATGACATCAATGTTTGTCAAATTGTATATATATTTTCTTAACGTGGTTGATTGATTGAATTGCAAATAAAGGTGATTTAATCCATGCTGGGCGCAAAGGAAATAATCCCGTCTTTATCATTTAGCGGCTTACCTGTGACTATTTCGGCTTACCTGTGACACCGTCGGTCTAATTATTATTTTTTTAACACAAACTATAATTAACAGGTACTCTTCATTAGTAACTGTACATGTAAATACGGACACATGCATCCATTGTCAACAGATGAGTAAATGGAAAGTGTGATTATTACCTTAATAGAAGTAATTATAAATTGTATTGGCCCCGTTATTTGTTAATTTAATGACCGGCCTCCGTTTCGCCATTCGACCAACTCGTCCCCGTCAGCCACTCAAAAATAATACGACAGCCAACACAGGTTACGACATGCCCGCAGACACTTTGCGACGGGTGCATACTCAAAATACATTTATCGGCAATACAAGAACATAAGAATCTTTTCGCGATCTCGCCTTCCGCTTTTGAAAAATTCGGATTAGTTTTGCTCATGCATGTGCGCCGAGTTTACAAAATGCGATATTGAATACGATAGAATTTCACGTTTTCGTCTCGAAAGCTTGAAAAACGCGAAGTTGCCACATGCCCTCAATAGGAAACGTAAACAATGTCTTGGGAGACGATTCTCATGTGCTGCAAAAACATGTTTTTATTAAGAAATAGAACAAATGTGGACAAACATCTATCTTTCGTGACAACAAAAATGGAAAATTATTTCTAATTTTAGTTTTTATTATTCATACTCACCTGAATGGTTGCAAACAGATAGGTTGCTATGAAATCGTCCTAATAATAAAAATCTGCCTACTCTAATCACTCAAATAACCCACCATAGACCATTCCGCTCTACCCACAGCCAATTGGCTAGTCCGCTATTTAAACTCCTCCTATTATTGTTAGGTATACAGCTTCAAAAAGTTAATCATTTCCATATGGAAATGAAACTGCTAGTAAAATAGCCTGAAGTATACTAAGTAGGGAGAAGATAAAACCATCAAGCGGGGACGGGAGGAGGGTCTACCTTACCATTCAGGTGAGTATGAATAATAAAAACTAAAATTAGAAATAATTTTCCATTTTTATGTCTTCAAACTAACCTGAATGGTTGCAAGAATTCGTAGTGATGGTGGGAGGTATTCTCACTACTCATACTCGACCGGAATGGTAAGGCAGATTAAAAACCCTCAAAACAGACAAAAATATTTGGCCTAGGTACAAACTTGGGTGTTACCTATATAGTAATAACATGGTCTCACCCTAGAATCATAGGGGCGCCCAAAGCGGGCCCCCCCCCCCCCTTTTCTACGAAAGTAGAAGAGAGGTGGATAAAGACAAGCACCACCACGCTAGTCTCGTAGACTGACTCGTAGACTCCAACCTGCTATACTTGGTTAGAACGCCGGAGAATACTCATGGTATAGCTGCTGCTACCAGACGAAGCCCTGGCGAATGTAGTCGCCCGGCACACTTCACACGCAATAGCTCAACTGAGATAAACTCAAAGTCTATACATAGTCTCATGACGACACATGACTCGTACATATCGAGAACACAGTATAAAACGCCCTAAGCACTAAGGTCATCCTAACAAGCAAGTGCTGAGGAGTTAAACTGGCCCTAAAGCCAGATCAAAACCTATACCAGGGTTTGAAACTAACTTTTGGCCCAGGGATTCCGCAGCATGGACATCCCTATTGTTACATTATGTTGAATGGGATTTTCTTGAAAATGCAGTGATTCCTCCTACAAAACAGGGATCCTCGGGATCTCGGGACACTGCGAGTGTCGACCCCTGTATACCTATAAACCCATGTATAGTAGACAAAGAGAATAGAATCATTAACCCAAAGTGAAACACTATCCTTTTGCAACAACACTGCTACAAACTAGATAGATAGCCTCGCCCTAATTGAAACATGTACAAAACAATGCCTCCTGGGCCAGCGTGATGAACCGTAAGAACCATAGATCACCACAGATCCCCGTTCATCAACAAAAGCAAGTGAAGTTCATCATCGAGCGGTGAGTCACACTTACCAACCCCCAGGATTCCACTGGGACTGTAAAGACAAAAACCGAATAATCGGGTAATCAGAAAAAATCGCAGACTATCGCGAACAGGTAGATCCAAACAGCCTCCTAAACTTGATGCTACCGGCTGATAAACCCACAACTGCACCCGCTGCTACTAACGGACCCAGTTCTTAAACATCTCCCTGAGATGCCAACCCCATGTCGGTCACATGAGGAACATGGAGAGAAAAGGGGTGGGGGTACTTTCCGGAACACCACATATGTATTCCGGAACACAAATCAGTACTCACTTATATGCATAAAATAAGTTAAATATAGCCTTGGCCCAAGTTTCGGCTACCATGAGCACCCGAATAACTACAATAATCACTGATTGCAAGACGCAAAAACATCACCGCGCTGTGACAGGACCAAATTGGGCCATGTCTCGCTGTAATCATAGATGAACAGATGTGTTGTCCTAACTTCTTCCGATAAAACAATCCCCAAATACGTTGGCTGCACGCTTAGATCAGACATTGTACGAATTACGTGATGAATAAATCAATATCTCTGAGCGCTGGAATATCAAATGGTAATCGCCTAGACGAGAATGATTACGGGTAAATAAAACAATAGGATTATTGGCAGAATTGTATTTAAACGAAATAATAATATCCAGATATACCCGCGCCGATCAAAAATCGTACTTTTAATTGTAATCCGTACTACCGTCTAACGTATTTCCCGGAATAAATACGGAAAAATCGTAACAGTTGGCAGTTACGCATCTCCTGCCAGTGCAGAGAGCGATCATAGAAAGAAGTTGAGACTACATGCACCGCGTGCATTTAGGGCCTAAACAACTCAGCTGCAGAACCACTTACTGTAGAATAAACTCAAGTAATGGCCCTATCTATCCAACGGAAGACAAAGGATTGCGATACCTCCCGTTGGCTTAAAATTGGTAATAAGAAACTTACGGTCGGACCGGATGTCCTAATTCTTCCGAACCTAATGCTTCATCGCACGGACTGGACAGAAAGTGTGAACCACTGTCGCTGACAGGCGTGACGGAGGGAGGCGGCGAACCACAACTGATTCCAGATCATGTGAGAAGGGATAAAGTATCTGAGGGAGAAATCTCGGTTCATAGGAGAAACTGCTGATGTGTAAACAGTAGTGTGCTTCTATTTAACACAATTAACATTTTGAAATACCCAATTGCTTCAGAAATGATGGAGTGACAACAGCATGTTGTATATACAGTCGATACGCGTTATGTCGACATTGCTTACATCGATACCTGCTTATGTCGATGTACGCTAGTGGTCCCGGCCGAACTGCTATATAAACTCATACATTACATACCTGATATATCGATATCGGAAATGTCGACATTTCGTTTATATCGATGTGGAAAACAAGTCCCGATGGTATAATTAATACACATTATACTGTAATGTCGATATGCAATTTGAACAGCGGGCGTCGTAAAGTCTGGTCAAACTTAATTGGCACAGGTAAGTTTTTCACACATACAAAGTGATCAAAACATGCCGCCGGTAACCGTGTTACAATCGCGGAATACCGTCAAAGCCGACCACGTAAGCCGTGGTCAACCAATTAACGACAGTGTGACGTGAAATCACAAAAATACTCTTGTTAATAGCCAATTTATTTGCCGGACATGAATCGAGCCGTAAATGCCATAATCATTAACGGACGCTTGTTTATAATAATTACAATTGAGTGAATTACATGCGATCTTATAAACACGAACAGTTGGTATCTCAAATCACTTCCTTAGCAATGTCCAACATGCAGTACATGGGTCCGAAGTTATACTGGAACGAGTAAATTGAAAAGTCCGAATCGGTACGTGGGCGCAAACAGTGGAAAAAATAAAACCGACGTTTGAGCCTTGCCGCAACAAAACCACAAATGGATACCCCCATCCGGACAAGATAGCACTGGACACCAACGGATGCAGAAGCCATTCCGTCAGAACCGGAGATGACCGCAGAAACCATAACCACCTGTCCGTGCAGAACAGAATCCGCCGCTGTCAACCCCGGAACACTGCCAAAAGCTAAAACATGTTGATGTTGTCCCTGAGTTTCCTGCACTGACCACCAACCCGAAACACACCGATGTAGGGGCTCCAATGAGCCCCCCAGCCTTCTCACGACGCGTCTGTGGACAGAAAGCGAGTAGGAGGAGGTAACACTATGGGAAATCCCTGTAGGAACCAGACCTCCACTGCCCACCATCTGATACAACGTAGGAAGATGGTGATCCTAGGCAGAGACCGATCCAAAGGATCGGGGTGCGGCCTCCATAGCCCTAGTAAGTAATACTGGAGGTCGCAGACATAACCTTCCCCTATTCTGCACCCCGAAAGTCCAGGAGTGCAGAAATTTCCTAGCTGACAGAGAACCTCTGACCAGTACCCGGAAACTAAAACAAGATGCCACGCACCCTGTCCAAAGGTACTATGATGACTGATAGATCGGTCAATAAGCTCATTCCCACCTAAGAAAAATCCTGTGTGGGAACCAACTACGACTACTCTAGATAGGAAAAGAACCTAGAAGAGTAACAAACCCCATACCACCGCCAGATACCGTATCACACGGAACTAAAAGATACAAAACTCGGAAACAACTTAAACTTCCGAGAGCATCTGCGGAAGGGCACGTGGAAGTACGAGACCCGCAGATCTATGGAACAACCCAGTCTACCGGGCAAATGGCGCTCCGACCACGTCCCGAACTTCCTCTATAGCACTAAACTTAAAGAGAGAGACTCTACTTAACCATTGAAAATACCCCCGTCAGGGGAAACGACCCCACAGGAGGTAGACAAGAAGGAGCAGCAGGAGGGACCATCGGTACCGTAGCTGCCCTTTGTCCGTTCGATCGCACAATTATCAGAGGTCAAAAGAGGCGAACGAAGCAAAACTATGGCCGTTCAAGAAAAAACGAGCCGGCTATCACTGCGTCTCACCTGGACAAGAGCATGTCCATAGAAAACTCCAAAGACATGTTGACAAGAGGCTTAGCGGCACAAATCGCCGACTGAAGCACTGCGTCCAGAGACGATGAATCATACTGATTCAAACATAAATCGAAAGTTGGCATAGCCACAATCGACTTAACAGCCTACACCCATGCCTTCGCAAACGCGAACCAGGACCAGGAGCCGAAGATATCCCAAACGCTGCGGCGTCCTTGTCCAGAAACGGAGATCTCAAAAACCATACCGCATAGAGGGGCATGTAGAACTTAGACCCCAGTGTGGCGATCAAAGTTTTGGGCACTAGGAACCCCGCAGTGGCCAAATCCTACCTAAAGCTCCCCAATGTACGTAACAAGAAGCCCTACTGTAGGAGAGAAATGAAACCACGACAACTCCGGCAATTCCACCACCACCGAATCAGCCTCACAACAGCCATCCGAGGAAGTACCCATATGGGAGGCTCCACTGGCAAAACCACCAGCTGTGAAAGAGCCGACAAACCCACTAAGTACTAGGACTTAGACAGGAACTCCAGAATCTTAGCCAACTGAACCATCATAACTCTATCGCGTGTCGAGTCCTGAATATAGACTGGGAATTCGAACTCATATACACTCGAATAAGGAGCAGGCCAGACAAGTACGGAGCCAAAGCACCACGGCGTCCAATACCACCTCGACCGTCTCCTCCGAGAACGGAAGAGCTAGATCTCGAGGAGCCGGATACAAAAACACAATATGTACACAGGATACGAACCCACGAACACCCCGGTCAGAAATAGTTGCTACCCCGGTGCCCGGTACCCGGTGCCTGCCCGGTGCCCGGTGCCCGTAACACAATACCGGCACCTCTCCTG
This sequence comes from Conchocele bisecta, assembly GCA_029237695.1. Lineage (NCBI taxonomy): Eukaryota > Metazoa > Mollusca > Bivalvia > Lucinida > Thyasiridae > Conchocele > Conchocele bisecta. Next base: position 79,147,137 of record CM055278.1, read on the forward strand.
CGAGAGTTAGGGTACGTTGTGACCGGGTGAATGTGATAAGCACCTGCCGCAGCAACCCTAGACTGGCAGTCATCTACCACATACGTGGAATCTGATTCAACAGAACTGTACTGTATCGTTCCAAATAGTATATGTACTGCCGAAGCTAGTACTACATGTAGAAGCCCGATACAACCGTCTCCTACGACGAACAGGAGAACGAGATCTAGATGAACCTGTTCCAAAACCTGAGAATGCCCTCGAGGAAAAGGAAGAACAAGATCTAAACTCCGAACCCGAAATCGAAGAGCTAACCCAATCCTGACCTACGACGAGATCGACTCCTCGACTTACGTGAACACGTAGAACGAAGACCAACCGAAGACAAGAACGTCTTCCTACCGGAAGCAGCAGGCTGTCCAAGGAGAGTCTGGTTCCCGGTGCCAGGTGTTTGACCGGTGCCCGGTAGCCTAACCGGTGCCCGGTGCCCGGTGACATAACCGGTGCCCGGTGCCCGGTGCCCGGTGCCCGGTACCGGGCGCCTCTACTGAGAGAGGCTGGGTCAGCTTCAAACCGGGTGATATAGTATCAAGAACCGGCCGAAACACCCCTGTGATAGGTATAGCTCTCTGCGAACCGGGTGATATGAGATCAGGCACCGGCCCCAGCAGCCCGGTATCCCCTGTATGGATCACCGGCCTATCACTTAACACAACCTCCGAAACCTCGGACGGTTCCACTGCTCCCAAGAGCTGAGACTCGGACACAGACTTCTTCAGACGTGAGGTATGGGACCTTCTAGACCCAGCCTTGCCCCACGTCGAATCCGTCCAACGGACGGACAAATCACATGGCCTCTCTTTGCAACACCCGCAACAGGCAAAGCACCTGTCCGTATGGGTATCCCAAGGAGAAGTCATGTGTCCACACGCAGCGCGTGATTGCGGCATTCTAACAAGTATTGTATAACAAAAACCTGATAGAAGAAACGCAAAAACGCTACAAAAAATGTGTCACGGGAGCGAATCCACTTTGGGACGAACCCGTGAGGGTACGAATCGCGTACACGCGAAAATATGTGACACAAAGTAAAACACCGTGAAAAACCCCAAAAAATGCAATGGAGAATAATCACGTAACACACAAGAGTGATAATAATATGTATTGAACGAAATATAATGACAAATACGGCACAATACACGGCAGAAATTCAAAATAAGCACGAAATAAAGAGAGAGACAAATATACCTGCACTCTTGATAGCGTCCTAAAATAATAGGAGGAGTTTAAATAGCGGACTAGCCAATTGGCTGTGGGTAGAGCGGAATGGTCTATGGTGTGTTATTTGAGTGATTAGAGTAGGCAGATTTTTATTATTAGGACGATTTCATAGCAACCTATCTGTTTGCAACCATTCAGGTTAGTTTGAAGACATAAAAACATAATTTGACAAAACATGATAATCGTCTTAGGAGACGATTATAATGTGCTACCAATACACGTTTAGTGACCAAAAAAAACAACATATTTTGATATGTTTTATTGGTTAGGCTACTGCATCGCATCGTCGACCTATACACAAGATCGCGAAAACGCGAGACCAAATCGCGAGGCGAAAACTTGAGATTCTATGGTATTCATTCTCGCGTTTTCGAGACCGTGATGTCGCGTTTTCGCCTCGGTCTTTTCATGATGTCACCTTCCACTTTTGGAAATACGTTTGTTCATGTCATTGTGTAGAGTGCATGCGTGTTGAAATTGAATTTTGCGCATTCAGTACATGCGCGTACGTACATGTAGAACGCAAATCCAACACGCATGCTATCTACACATGCATGGGCAAATCGTATTTCCAAAAGCGGAAGGCGAGACCGAGATCGCAAATTGTAACATAAAATCAAAGTACTGAAAGTACTGAACATAGGGTACTACAAGATTAAACTAGGTTGGTGTTGCAGTTTCATTAACCCTTAAAGGTACATGCCCACTCAGTAGGTACAAAATGTTCTTTACATCAAAGACATCATCTGAGACATTTCCTGGCAAAATAAACATTCATGCGCCATTATCCCACGTACTGATTGGCATTATTATACATTTTATATCAGACGTAAATTTACACACTGATATCAGGGGCGATAACCGTGTTTGCTTAAAATGTTAACGGACATTACTATTTAATCTCTGTATTTATTTTATGATGTGCAATGATCATACTTTAAAATCTGTCGAAAATATTATTTTTTCAGGTGACGCATTTCTTTAGTATAAATAATTAAAAAATATCATGCCTCATTTGCATATGAAAATAGCCTGATACCACCGCGCGTCACTATCAGTAAAATAAATATTACTAAATGATTATATCTGTATAGCCACTTGTAACGTTTAGAACTGGTGGAATAGCGACACAGTTATACACTTATTTAATTCCTATAAATGACATTTTGGGCTTACCGAGTGGGCATGTACCTTTAAAGCGCTGGAAACGACAATTGTCGTCTGCTATTTTTACATTTTCTCCTCAAAAACATACTGAGACGATTCTACTGCACTGCCAAAACAGGTTTTTAAAGAGATTAAAATATACAAAATGAGCAGACGGCAATTTTATTTGTCAGCGTCTTAATGGTTAAGGGGTAAACTATTGATATGGCACAACTTGAAGTACAGTATGCACTGCTACAGTATGTACCAAAACATTCAACAACATTATAGATTATGCATAGCAGTATCAGAAAGATACAGTAACACATATACAAGACATCATCAATTCAAGTATACAGATTCCAGATATCTATGATCATTACAGATATATTGAAAACTGATTGAAGAGCAATAGTTACAAGAATTCCGCCACGGAAGCGGTGTCGCGCCTGAAAATGCCTTATCGGTACATCGCCAAGTTTACTTCTGTTTTGTGAACGAAATAGTTGGCCCCGGATCGAGTATATTAAAACATACAAATGACGTCATTGGGGAAACCGCTGACAAAATTTTCAATGTATGGAAGCCCAAATTTGTTAGATTTTATTTTGTCGTATTTCAGTACTTGCATTACTATGGGTATTAATATACGCTGGATGCGTTATACTGTCATTAATTTGTTCCCTGACAGTAAGTTATCACCTTAAATACTGACTTATTGACCCCCTTCCCTGAACGTAGAATTGACACTCATGTTGGCGTGTATTGGCCACCATAGACAAATGTCAATCAGGCCGAATTTGGGAATGTCACTAAAATCCGCTGTAAATCCATCGATAGAGAGAGAGAATGAGGATTAAACATCAGTTAGACCTACACGTGCGAGTTTTGTTTCGCACAGGTGTCGGGTGAGTTTGAAAATAGGCTGTCGGAAGGTCAAACTTGATGTAGTTGTGTGTTAAACGCGTCGCTTGTTTCGGAGAGTATTCGGAGGGGAGTTAACTCTGTTACTAAATTTAGCGATGACCGCACGATTTGTGCCGCAAATGGGGGCAAATCACGCGCAACAAAATAATCTGATGTATTTTTGTATGTAGAACATCCGTTATTGATATTGTGCAGTGCAAGTAGTTTTTCATAATATTATTTTCAATTAGCGGTTGCGTATGACAGTTAAACGTTGAGTAACACAATGCATTTTGTTGTTATGGTTACTCCAAGATATCACTACCTACCATCGCATCGAGGGGGGTCTGGGGCGTGACTAACTGTCGGAGGAGATGCCAATACATAGGTATACCCTACGTAAAAAATATACCGCCGTACCCACCCATCCCCAACTAGCAAATTTGCGACATATCATTTTCGGTCTAGCTGCACACCTGATGGTGTTTACAATCATCAGTCGGTAATCCAGTTTCACGTGTAAAGTGTGACTGACCTTTAGAATTCGGCGGAAACAAACATACCAAAATCACACTATGTAGTCGCTCACGTCATCGAATTGACACATTAGCTTGTGCATTTTCACATTCGTCTCCTTAGACGAGTCAAATATTTTGTAAAAAAAAAATGTTTTCACATTTGTTTGATTTTTTAGACCGTGCAAACAATTGACAAATTCAGAAATCAACAACTTAATTTGTGTTTCTCGAGTCTGGTTTCATATGGTTGCGAGGAAATACGATCGATTACACACCGTGAAAATCTTGTTTGAACGTAAATGTCAATTGTCACGTAGGCCATTTCAGTTTACCGCGAGTTACATCAGCTGTTATTCTAAGTACGTATGGTCGCTCGTTAGGGGCATTTATTTCCTTCATTTATAAGGGATGGGTTGTGGCCTAGGGCTTAGAACACCCGACTTCCAATCTGGAGGTTGTGGGTTCAAACATCGCCTTGGGCATCAAACATACCTTCATAGTATTTCCATCCCACTGATCTGTCGGGTGAGACTTTAAACTGTGGTATTGTAGTATACACATTTTTTACACAGTAACTTCAAGTGCTGTTCGTCTTGGAGCCGTAGACAAGAAACGAAAATTAGCATCCCTTAGATGATGAACACGCGTTGGCGGAAAAAAATTGGATGAACGCTAATTATCGTCTTTTCGTGACATAGAAATGAATTTTAAGGTTGCGAACGGGAAAGAATGAATCTTTAGAGGCGTAAAATGTACGTTCCTTCTCGGCGAAAAAACAAACTTTATCGTTTTGAATTATAGTTTCTACTTTTATTCGGCTGAACTCCAGCATGTAACATGATGGAAATCGGTATGGTCAACTCCATTCAATCAAACTATGTACAAAGTGGTAACACAGTGATTCGTCACATTTTTCTGAGTCATTCTGTTGTAAAACTCCTCAGAAAATTTTACCGCGTTTTTGCCAAGGAACAGCGCGGAATTACCGCGCAAACATTGCGGGCGTTTTTTCGTTATCCCGCAAATGGCCACGGGAAGTTTTGCGAGAGATAGCGGCAATATTCCGCACTAAAGTTAAATCGGTTGTGGCAATAACAAACAAGAGTTGTCAGAAGACAACGAAGCTCACCTGTTGGCAGCCTTCACTCAAATTTGGCACAGTTGCATAAAAAAACATGAATATTATATACAATTGACCTTGGGTTAAGGGGCGTGCGGTGGACCTTGACATTGGGGTCAGTGGTGCAAGGTGGGTTGTGGGTTTGCTATAGCATAATATAGCATATTAAGATGAATGCATACATGTATGAAATATCAATGCGCTCCCTGAAAACAGAAGTAAAACAAAATTTAACCCAACGTTAAGTTTATGAACGCACTAAGTTGGTGATTTTCTACAGCATGATAGCTATTCACACGAGGAATGCATGTATGAATGTGCTAAGTTTGTGACCTTGTGGAAAGGGGTGGGGGGGAGGGTGGGTCATGGATTTGCTGTAGCACAATCAGATGAATGCATGTATGAAATATCAAAGCGTTCCCTGTAAAGAAACAGAAGTTAAACAACATTTACCCCAACGTTAAGTCTATGAACATGCTAAGATTGTGACCTTGGGGTAAGGATTGGGTGGTGGGTTGTGGATTTGCTACAGCATCATAGAGGGTCATCTGAGGAATGCATGTATGAAATATCAAGGTGTTCCATGAAAGGAAACAGATGTTATAAGACATTTGGGGTGGGCGGTGGGTCATGGATTCGCAATAGCACGATAGAGTTTCATCAGATGAATGCATGTATGAAATATCCAGGCGTTCCATGAAAGGAAACAGATGTTAAGATATTTACCCCAACGTTCAGTTTATGAATGTGCTATGTTTGTGACCCCGACCTTGGGGAAAGGGGTGGGGGTGGGTCATGGATTTGATATAGCACGATAGAGTATCATCAGATGAATGCATGAATGAAATATCAAGGTGTTACCTGTAAAGAAACAGAAGTTACAAAAAGACATTTACTCCAACGTTAAGTTTATGATGTTGATCTTGGGGAAAGGGGTGGGAAGGGGGGGGGGGGTCATGGATTTGCTGTGGCACAATAGAGGATCATCAGATGAATGCATGTATGAAATATCAAAGCGTTCCCTGTACCGAAACAGAAGTTACACAACATTTACCCCCAACGTTAAGTTTATGAACATGCTAAGTTTGTGACCTTCACCTTGGGGTAAGGGTTGGGTGGTGGGTTGTGGATTTGCTACAGCATGAAAGAGAGTCAGCAGATGAATGCATGTATGAAATATGAAGGCATTCCCTGTAAAGAAACAGAAGTTACACAACATTTACCCCAATGTTAAGTTTATGAATGTGCTAAGTTTGTGACCTTGACCTTGGGGTAAGGTGGTAGGTCATGGATTTGCTGCAGCATGATAGAGGGTCATCTGAGGAATGCATGTATGAAATATCAAGGCGTTCCATTAAAGGAAACAGATGTTATAAGAAATTTACCCCAACGTTAAGTTTATGAATGTGCTAAGTTTGTGACCTTGACCTTGGGGTAAGGGTTGGGTGGTGGGTCATGGATTTGCTACAGCATGATAGAGGGTCATCTGAGGAATGCATGTATGAAATAACAAGGTGTTCCATGAAAGGAAACAGAAGTTATAAGACATTTACCCAACGTTAAGTTTGTGGACGCCGACGACGCCGGGGGTATGCCATAAGTTCTTATGCACTTTGTGCAGGCGAGCTGAAAATAAGCGGGTTTTGCGGTTCCTGTAGCTGTATGTATTTTATATACTTATACGATACTAGTGATGGGAATCGGACAGGAAAATCACTAAGCGGGTTTTGCGGTTCCTGTAGCTGTATGTATTTTATATACTTATACGATACTAGTGATGGGAATCGGACGGGAAAATCACTATCGATAATCGGAAGGGTCAATTCGATTGATTATCGATAGCTATCGATTATTTATTATTAAATGCAATACGTAACAGTAACACTGTAACACACTAGTTGCGAAAACGTAACTGCTGCATACTACCGTACATGTATGTCCGCAGAATAGCGAATCAGATCTGATTCGCACTTTAGCAGTCTATTTTAGTATTTTGACATATTTTTTTATAATTTCTAACTGCAACGAGTGTCAGTATTATGATACTAGCATATTCCATTAATTATGTCATGCATTTGCATATCTATATGACATAAAAAGCAAGATTATGCTAGAATAGTTAGTGGCAGCCATAATACAAATGCAAAATTTGTGATGGAGGGCCCAAAATGGCTAAGTCGACATACAAGAAAACAAGAGTTGTCAGAAGACAATGAAGCTCGCCTGTTGGCAGCCTTCATTCAAACTTGTCACAGTTGTATAAAAAACATGAATATTATATAACTTGACCTTGGGATAAGGGGTGTGCGGTGGACCTTGACATTGAGGTCAGTGGTGGAAGGTGGGTCATGGATTTGATATAGCATATTAAGATGAATGCATGTATGAAATATCAATGCGCTCCCTGAAAAGAGAAGGAAAACAAAATTTAACCCAGCGTTACGTTTATGAACACACTAAGTTGGTGATTTTCTATAGCATGATAGCTATTCACATGAGGAATGCATGTATAAATGTGCTAAGTTTGTGACCTTGGCCTTGGCGAAAGAGGTGGGACATGGGTCATGGATTTGCTGTAGCACAATAGAGTATCATCAGATGAATGCATGTATGAAATATGAAGGTGTTCCCTGTAAAGAAACAGAAGTTATAACAAGAGGGCCATGATGGCCCGAACTCGCTCACCTGACTCCATGAACACCGGAGGAGAATGTGACATTGAGTTCATGTGTTTTAAAAAAATTGTGCTATTTTTAGACGGCGGCCATCTTGGATTAGCGATGACCTCCGTCTTAACAACTGAAAAGGCTTCACCCATGGACCATAACTGTGAAGTTTCGCCACCATGGGCCAAGCAGTTCGTGTGAAAAAGAATTTTGAAATCTCAAATAAAAGAACGATCTTTTGACCTTTCGGCGGCCATCTTGGATGACATGACTTTTCCAATTTCAACAAAAAAATGTACCAGAGTGTCGCCTCTCTGATACCTTCAATTTGATATAGATATGACCATATTCGGTCAAAAATAAAATTTGAGCCCAATTTGACACCACGGGTCAGGCCCATTTTTGACCCAGGGGTCACCATTTTAACAACTTTGAAAGAATTGTACATCGATCATTCCTACCAAGATTCGTCGAAATCCGGCTGGCGGTTCATGTGAAGAATATTTTTTAAGGATTTGTGCTATTTTTAGACAGCGGCCATCTTGGATTAGCGACGACCTCCGTTTTAACAAATCTGAAAAGGCTTCACCCACGGACCATAACTGTGAAGTTTGGCCACCATGGGCCAAGCGGTTCGTGTGAAGAAGAATTTTGAAATCTCTAATAAAAAAACAACCTTTTGACCTTTCGGCGGCCATCTTGGATGACATGACCATTCAAATTCGACAAAAAATGTACCAGAGTGATCGCCTCTTTGATACGTTCAATTTGATATAGACATGACCATATTCGGTCAGAAAGAAAATTTGACCCCAATTTGACGCCACGGGCCACGCCCATTTTTGACCCAGGGGTCACCATTTTAACAACTTTGAAAGAGCATTGTACATCGATCATTCTAACCAAGTTTTGTCAAAATCCGGCTAGCGGTTCATGAGAAGAAGATTTTTTAGGAATTTATGCTATTTTTAGATGGCGGCCATCTTGGATTAGCGATGACCTCCATTTTAACAAATCTGAAAAGGCTTCACCCATGGACTATAACTGTGAAGTTTGGCTACCATGGGCCAAGCGGTGACATAACCATCCGATTTCGACAAAAAATGCACCAGAGTGATCGCCTCGTTGCTACCTTCGATTTGATATACCGGTATAACATGACCATATTCGGTCAAAAATAAAATTTGACCCCACCGGCCACACCCATTTTTGACCCTGGGGTCACCATTTTAACAACTTTGAAAGAGCATTGTACATCGATCATTCCTACCAAATTTTGTCGAAATCCGGTTGGCGGTTCTTGAGAAGAAGATTTTTGAAGAATTTGTGCTATTTTTAGACGGCGGCCATCTTGGATTACGTAATGACGTCATTTTAACAATTTTGTAATCCCCCTACCTAAGGACCATGACCATGAAGTTTAGTGACTATAGGCCCAATGGTTACCGAGAAGAAGACGTTTGATAATGTTCACGGACGGACGGACGGACGGACGACCGACACATTGCGGTAACAATAGCTCACATGAGCTTCGCTTAGGTGAGCTAAAAAGACATTTACTCCAACGTTACGTTTATGATGTTGATCTTGGGGAAAGGGGTGGGGTGGGTCATGGATTTGCTGTAGCACAATAGAGGATCATCAGATGAATGCATGTATGAAATATCAAAGCGTTCAAAGTGTAAAGAAACGGACGTTACACAACATTTACCCCAATGTAAAGTTTATGAACATGCTACGTTTGTGACCGTGACCTTGGGGTAAGGGTTAGGTGGTGGGTTGTGGATTTGCTACAGCATGATAGAGGGTCATCTGAGGAATGTATGTATGAAATATCAAGGCGTTCCATCAAAGGAAACAGTTGTTATCAGACATTTACCCCAACGTTAAGTTTATGAATGTGTCAAGTTTGTGACCTTGACCTTGGGGTAAGGGGTGGGCCGTGGGTCATGGAATTGCTATAGAGTATCATCAGATGAATGCATGTATGAAATATCAAGGCGTTCCATGAAAGGAAACAGATGTTATAAGACATTTAACCCCACGTTAAGTTTATGAATGTGCTAAGTTTGTGACCTTGACCTTGGGGAAAGGGGTGGGGGTTGATCATGGATTTGCTATAGCACGATAGAGTATCATCAGATGAATGCATGTATGAAATATCAAGGTGTTCAAAGTGTAAAGAAACAGAAGTTACACAATATTTACCCCAACGTTAAGTTTATGAACATGCTAAGTTTGTGACCTTGACTTTTGGGTAAGGGTTGGGTGGTGGGTTGTGGATTTGCTACAGCATGACAGAGGGTCATCTGAGGAATGTATGAAATAGCAAGGCGTTCCATGAAAGGAAACAGACATTTACCCCAACGTTAGGTTTATGAATGTACTAAGTTTGTGACCTCGACCTTGGGGTAAGGGATGGGCAGTGAGTCATGAATTTGCTATAGTATGATAGAGTATCATCAGATGAATACATATTTGAAATATCAAGGCGTTCCATGAAAGGAAACATATGTTATAATACATTTACCCCAACATTCAGTTTATGAATGTGCTAAGATTGTGACCTTGACCTTGGGGAAAGGGGTGGGCGGTGAGTCATGAATTTGCTATAGCACGATAGAGTATCATCAGATGAATGCATGTATGAAATATGAAGGCGTTCCCTGTAAATAAACAGAAGTTACACAACATGGATTTGCTACAGCATGATAGAGGGTCATCTGAGGAATGCATGTATGAAATAACAAGGTGTTCCATGAACGGAAACAGAAGTTATCATGTTCCATGAACGGAAACAGAAGTTATCAGACATTTACCCAACGTTAAGTTTATGAATGTGCCAAGTTTGTGACCTTGACCTTGGGGTAAGGGCTGGGTGGTGAGTCATGGATTTGCTACAGCATGATAGAGGGTCATCTGAGGAATGCATGTATGAAATAACAAGGTGTTCCATGAAAGGAAACAGAAGTTGTAAGACATTTAACCAACGTTAAGTTTATGAATGTGCCAAGTTTGTGACCTTGACCTTGGGGTAAGGGCTGGGTGGTGGGTCATGGATTTGCTACAGCATGATAGAGTGTCATCTGAGGAATGCATGTATGAAATAACAAGGTGTTCCATGAAAGGAAACAGAAGTTATAAGACATTTACCCAACGTTAAGTTTGTGGACGACGCTGAGGCCGACGCCGACGACGCCGGGGGTATGCCATAAGCTCTTCTGCACTTCGTGCTGGTGAGCTAAAAATGAACAGGGGGAGTCTTACAAGAGGGCAAACTTTTTTTCTCTCCAAAACATTTGTACCCCGAGCCAAGGTAAAAAAAATTTGGGGAAAAGATGAAATGGAATTTGGTGCTGCATTGTAACATTTGTAAACAGGCCAATGTATGTACAGACGGACAAAACCTGTAAGTTAACAGGTCTGCATCACTTCCAATGAAGTATTAGAGTCCCAATTCACTATTATAATTAGTTATAATATTATGGTAAATGTCATTTCAAACTCATTTGTAAACTGTTGACGACTTTTGGTAATATCGGTAATTGGTTACCTTTATTTGCATAGGACCTTTTGCATACGATACAAATTGCGAAGCACATGTCGAGGTTTTCTTTCATTGGTGGCCCAGGTTTACTCTTCGAAATCCCAAAATACGACCAGACGTGGCTCCGCGCCTTCCCCGGATACTTAAACAACGCATTATTGTTGGCATCTCTCCAAGCATCGACTGCAACTTGGTTCACCATTGTGAGGAATGATAAAAACAGAAGCATTCCGAATTTTAAGTAATTACGCGAATGTAACGAAAATGAGTGAAATGGACGGGAAAAAACCCGCGGAAAACAGCAGAAATCTTTTTCCTATAATCGATTATGACAAAACACTATCGATTGTCGCCGACTCGGCCCCTTTTGATCAATTTTCGATTATCGGCACATCACTATACGATACCAAAGGTGACGTGAAAAATAACATGTAACATTGGTACGAAAACCATGCCTGCATATTTACCTGTAATGCATGCAGACGTCACCGTGATACACGGTGACCGTCGCCGCGAAACACCCTTAGGGCCTCGCTGTTTTCAGTCAGGGTGACCATTTTCAACGATCGCGGTGACGTTCACCGTGAATCACAGTGACATGTCTGCGCTGAGGACAATCGCGGGGATGGGTGGGTCGCGCACGGAAAATAAAATGTGTACTGTACATCACTAGAAGATGAAGTTGTCCAAGTATGGTGGGTGTAGGGCCAGGAGTATTCCATATACAAGCTCGACTAAAAACCTTAACCAAGGCGTGACGGTGACGCCGGCACCGGGGCGACTACATAAGCTCTAACTATTCTTTGAATAGTCGAGCTAAAAACGAACATTTTTGGAAATTGACTCCGAAACCTGGTTAAGATTACCAGGTTCAGTAAAAAAAATCCCAGAATATTCAACAAAGTTCAAAGACGTCTGTGCATGTAAAATGTCAAAACGATCTGACGTCAGTAAGTGACGTAAATTGTGTGATGTATGACATCACATGCGCTTGCAACGTCACATATTTTTCTGCTAATGCTGAACATCTGGTAGTGTAAACAAAAATAGCAAACAGCATACTGGATCAGCAGCAAAATTAGTATTAAACTTGAAGCAGAGCTATCCAGTGACACCAGGACATGTTAGTTTCTTAGTTAAACCGTTAATTTAGTAAATAAGACACCTATTCCATCAGCAGGGTCTGAGGATTTTACAAGTTTTGACTATACTCTGAATAACGTTTTACCAAACTATCGAAATGTGATAAAATTGAATGTAGGACACAAACCCCTTGGACATAACCCCCTTCGTGTGAAAATGACCACATGGACATAACCCCCACCCCATGCTTTTTACAGGGTGGACAAAACCTCCCCATCATTAATTTTGCAAGTTAAGGGTTGTACAATTATGTAAATTATTTTGTAAAGATTCATTCAAATGAAGGTGGGGTGCGGGGGTTATGTCCATCCTGTAGAAATCATGCTACTTGCAAAAAATAATGAAGGCTCCCTGGGCTTTTGTACACCCAATAAAACTGACTTTAACTGAGAGAGATTATGTCCACCTTGTAAAAACGATGAAGGGGGTTTTGTCTACCCTGTAAAAATCATGAAGGGGGTTATGTCCATGTGGTCATTTTTACACAAAGGGTGTTATGTCCAAGGATTTTTTGGCCGGATACCGATACAATTGTGACACAGTGTAGCAATTAAAGAGCTTGTTTATTCCAAAATCTACATATTTTATTATGACATACGCAATGCCAAATTTGACGTGAATTGCGGATTAGCCGATGTGCAGAATTAGCCGAAATGACAGTACTCAGAACTAGAAACACGCACGAGATGTCATACATAGCACAATTTACGTCAGTTACTGATGTCAGCATGTTATGACATTTTAGCTGCAGACTTCTTTGAATTTTCTTGAATATTCAGAGAATTTGGGCTGAAGTGATATGGGCATGTTAAAGTCTAAAGTCAGTAAAGAAAACTTTTGTTTGCCCAGAATTAGAGGACAACATTGTACGATGTCACATCACCTTCGACGACAACATATTTCATCTATCAACGTATTGGCCTCGTTTCCAGACCATGTTTTCTTATGATCCATAGTTGACGAACAGGTGAGTAGACGGACCTCTGGCACGCATAACTGGGATTGCCCATCATTTTTTGCTAATCAATTATTTTCAGATCAGATGCCGTTTAGGCCTGCTTTCAATGCAACAACCTGGAATTGACAACCTGTTGCATATATATTAGTTGACATCAATCAGTATCAATATTCTTCTAGAAGCAAGTATTTACCAGGTAGTATCAGTAAACACAAGATATGTTTTATCAAAACATTGGAAAATACAGGAAGTGATGGCCGCCATCTTGGATTTGTCGAGTTTTTACTTGGCACTAAAACAAAATTAAATAGAAAGTTCAAAGTCCAGATGCAATACACTACCATACGTATAACAGAATACATATAATTACATCTCTCACCTTTTTAAATCAGTTCAAAAATCATTCCCCTGGCGGAGAGATGCAAATGTGTCTAACGTATTTCCTCGTGTAGTGCTTCCAACTGTGCAAAAGGTCAACGTAACACAGGTGCGCGCGGGGAATGTCCCTGACGTCACGTGTTGCTATTAATGGTATATCAAGGATTACCTGGGGATTGCTGTTCGACGCACAAAACTGAAGGCAGGCAGAGGTAATCAGGGGACGAACAAGCGATTGGTACATGGGTACCTTGTGTTAGTAAAAAAAGGTGCACGGGTCCCAAAATGGCGGCGCCCAGTGGTAACAACTTATCCTGGACTGCTCATATTTCGAGACTCTAACGATATTAAACAACATGCGTAATAAATAATAATAGTATAAACCTTTAAAGGTACATGCCCACGCAGCAGGTTACACTGTACAACTACTTTTCATTTTCTGTCATGCCTTATATGAGCCATTTGTCTACCCACTAACGAGTTATTTTTAATTATGGCGCCTGTTAATTGGTGTTAAATCGCATTGTATATGCCGCGACCAGAAAGGGTATTTTACGATCTCTGCTATTTTTACCAACACGCGTCACGTGACACGGTCAATCATATCACATATGGCATGAGCAGTGAAGTATCGGAAGTCGAGAAGAAAAATCTCTGTTCGGGTCCAAATCTAAATCTCCACGTAACTCTTTCCATTTGTGATCTGGTCGCCAATATTAACCACTCTCTCTCTCTGTACTGACTGTCCCTCAGACATTTCGCCTTTTTTTTGGCCGTCGCCATTTCATACAATTTCCGTTCTGGACGTTTCGACATGTTGATATTCTTGTTTACATATTGGGAAGCCTACTGGCGCGCGTAGTATACTGCGCATGCGCACCGCAAGCCGTGATGTGAAAGTCGTCGTACCCGCACATTATCAAAATAGACTGTTACCGCCGCGCGTCGCTAACAGTAAATTGATAATTAATAAATGATTATATTTGTATAGCGGGCACTCGTAATTTTTAGAACTGGTGGAATAGTGACATAATTATACACTTATTTAATTCCTATAAAGAACATTGTGTGCCTACTGCGTGGGCATGTACCTTTAAAGCTGGGACCCCATACAAAAAAGGCACAACATGTTCGTTATAGGAAGTAGGCTAAATAAGTGAATAATTGTGTAACTATTCCACCAGTTTTAAACATTACGAGTGCCTGGTATACATTATATTAATCATTTAGTAATACAGTCGACATTCGTTTAAAGTCGGTTAAGTCGAATTCCCTCATTACGTCGAAGTCGTGTCCAAGTCCCGTTTCAGATCCTATTATTTTCAATATAACTGGCTACCGTTACGTCGAATTTCGTTACGTCGAATTTTCACCAATTCGAACTAATTGTTAGGTCCCGAAAACAGAAATGTGTGGTATTTCACTCTCGTTAAGACAACGTGTCAGTTTGCGCTCGAAATGTGAATTCGCGGCGCCAATTTACCGGACCAAAGACTGGACTTGTTTACCTGTGTAAGCCTGTGTAAACAAACTTTGAATACGTGTTAAAGGTGATTTACTCGACACCAATTAAACTGTACGTGGTTTACAAGCTTTATTTATTGAGCATTATAAAATGTTACTTTACTGCTTTGAATTGTATTTTCTTGTTCCACCCTGATAATACAGATGTATATACTTAGTTCGAATACACACATGCGTGTATAGGCAAACGCAAGTAAACACATTATAGTTGCAAAAGTGTAACATGTCGTATGGGAGTTGCGTCCCGTAACGTGTATGGCAATATTTCGAGGTCCTGTTCAAATTTCGTTTGAAAAATGTCATAATTAAAGAATAGACTAAAATTATATTATAACCTGTGATATGGGACACTATGTTTAAACTTTGAACAAAGACATATAGGTGAGTGGGTGGCGGTATGTGTCCCCGGGTATGGAAGGTGTTCGAGCCAATTCCCACCCTTACATTTCAGCCGAACGTAGGTGTCTCAGATAAACGCCTAGCTACTAATGTTTTCGTTCGCTGTGACCACTCACCTGCCCGACAGCCGATGGGATACGACCGCCGTTTGATGGCCCGGAAATCACTCATGTTGCCCGGTGTAGAAGTAAATGCAGCGAATACAGTGGCGGTATTGGCCTCATCTTCCAGGCTACAAATATAATTACAAACGCGCCATTGCTACCACTAAGCTAATCCCCTCGCTGGCAGCCTTGATAATCAAATAAAAACAAAAAAAACTCTCCGAATATTATCAAAATCGGTGAAGCGGTTCATAAGTTATTGAACAATAAAAGGTGTACAATAACGCACGCACGCACGCGTATCGGCGTGGGGAAAATGATACTGATGATGACGAAGATTACGACGACGATGATGATAATTCTATCATAGAAATAGTTAAGTTTAAATGTGACTGTGATTGGAGAAATGGGGCTTATGGGATGTATGACGAGTGTAGCTTCTGATCAGATATCAAACTCCTGTAGCCTGATAATTAGCTGCATATAGTCCTTGCTAGAAGCATGACGGATGTTTCATTGATGGAACGGCGAACAATACAGATCATGATCAGTCTGTGCGAATGTCTATTTCTCCAGTCACAGCCACACGTGACTCATGGGCAGATCCAGCAGTTGGGGAACGGGGGGGGGGGGGGGGGGGGTGGTGGTTGTCCTATTTTCGAAAGTATGCTGGGGGGGGGGTAAATAACACAGGAACCCCTCCAGATCCGCCCTGTGACCCTGATGATGATGAAGACGTATGACGACGACTGAAGACAATGATGATGATGATAGCGCGTTGTAACGCCGCATATAGCGCCCGCATATAGCGCCCGCTGCATATAGCACAACTAGTAATAGTTATAGTTCACATATTGAATTTTTAGTAAATTAATTTCGTAGCGAGCGCTAGCGAGGGAGAAATTAATTCATTAAAAATTCAATATGTGAACTATACCTAACTTATTGTTTGCCACGCCCCATCGCGTGCTAATGTTACGTTTGAACGGAGCGCCGCCTCCTACACGCTTGCAAATCCCGATACTATTACATGATTGGCGGTGTTATAACGAATCGATCATGTTCACGCGGTGACATGATGCGTGTCACAGAAAATTACGTCAACACTCCGATCCTAAATATAGCTTTGCAAGCATTGCAACATTTAATGATTACTTTAATAGATATTGACGAAAGCGTCGCAATATGCGATTCATTGGTCGAGAAACTAGGGCAAACAATAATGAGCGTTATGCGGTGATTTGTCAACGTATAAAGCACACGATGAGCTAAATGCGACAGCGTGCGCTCACAGTTGTTCTATATGCGACGCGCTAGATGCGTCGTTACAGCGCGTATCTCTATCATTGCTTTCTGAAAATTCACACTCGAACTCAGAAAATATCATTGTTAGAGAACAACGTCATTAGTTCGAGCACGAGAGTGAAACGCCCAGACCCGTTCGAAGTTGACTTCGACAAACCATTTGTTAACCACATTGAACAACTATATACAGACATATATAGCGGAGTTGCAAACAGTGCATGGGCGGATTCAGGGGGGTGGGGGCGGACCCAGCGCGCGCCCCCCTAAACTTCGCCGAGTAAATATGTTTTACAAGTTACAAGGCACGTTTCATGCCAAGTGCCATGTATTCCATGCATTTTTCGGTCGTTTTCTTATTGTTTCAAAATGTAAACGTTTTCAATCAAAAATCATGTCTAAACATACTGTGACAGTGTCAATATGTTTGTTCCAAAATGCGCCAGAACGCAGGAAATGCGATGTAGATTTCAAAAAAATTCCGGGGGAAAATGCCCCCGCACCCCCCTAGCCTCCCCTCGGTCGACTATTTTCCAATACTTGACTATATTATCGAACGAGTGTGAAGTATTTCAAACTAGTTACGCCGCTAACCCGAAATCCTGGATCCGCGGCTGCAGTTTATATCTAAGGGGCCGTTTCGCTAAACTTCGTAAGACTAAAATGTTCGTAAGTGCAAAATTATGATAGTCTGTAAATTTCACATTAGCAATATATTCTTGTAAACAATTATTGGATTTAGATTTATTGAGCATAGGCTGCATGCAGCCTATGCTCAATAAATGTAAATCCATCAATTGAAATTTCCAGACGATCCTAAATTTGCACTTACGAACATTTTAGTCGTACGAAGTTTAGTGAAACGGGCCCATGATAAGCTGCCGGCGCTTGGCGATCTGAACAGTTTGCAAGTAATTTTCAATTATTTTGTAAGAAAAAAACAACCCTTTTTCATAAAATCTTTTTATGACGATTGGATTGATCGGAACATTTACATATCAAACTCCATTCCAGTTAATTAGGGGTGAAAATTCACGAACGTTAGTTAATCTCCCGGGCTGGTACGCAATGGCAACATATGTGATTTTATCAGGGGACGGACTATTATAATTGAATATTTATAGGCCGGCTGATTGATGGGACAACGGTCGAGTTTGTTGTCGGAATAATGGGACAATACAGATCTGGTAGAAATGAAATTACCGCGAAGGAAGGACAATCTATTTTGCGAATTGTTTCAACTATTATTATATACTGTATATAGTAATTTCCAATAACCTCCGAAGGGAAGTACATTTAATACACATTGTTTTAAAGTCACTCTTTTTATTAAATTTTCGACCACATGGTCTTTATCAAAATAGTCAACTATTTTGATAAAGACCATCTGGTCGAAAATTTAATATAAAGAGTGACTTTAAAACAATAGTATTATATATGATATGTCTGATGAAAGTTTTGCAGGTGAGCAGTTACCCAAGCCGGTTAGTCATCAAGTAAAGGTCCACCCACGCCTTTGCCGTCATGCTACAGATTAGCACTTCATATAAAGTGGAGATGACAGCTGCAGGACTAGAATAAGATGTCCAGTTTATACCATAGGAAGTAGGGGCGGATCTGGAAGGGGGGGGGGGGGGGTCCGGGGTTGCAACCCTCATCACCCTCCCGTTCAGCCACGGAGTTTACATAGATCACAGTTTACCACTAGTTGGAGTCCGAATTTAAATTCCGTAAAACACAGGAAAGTGCATTTCGAAGAGCTCGAAAATATGACAACCTCCTAATTGTGAACGGTAACTCTTGCAATTACTCCCTCTTGCAATTTTAACCGGATAGAGAAAATGCAACGGAAAAAAATGCGCACCGACCGGGGATCGAACCCGGGACCTTCCCAATACCAGCGGGACGCGCTAACCAACTGCGCTACCGGAGCACGATGCTCCCGATCGGTATATTTATATCCACGATCGGTATATTTATATCCACATTCAACTCATGATTACACATGGTACCACTTCCGTTACACTCCTCCCCCGTTATCTTTCCAAGTTCACCCCTCTAGAGAGCCCACCGACACTCATGAGGGTTGGACGAGCCCCCAAATGTAACCGGATAGAGAAAATGCAACGGAAAAAATGTGCACCGACCGGGGATCGAACCCGGGACCTTCCCAATACCAGCGGGACGCGCTAACCAACTGCGCTACCGGAGCACGATGCTCCCGATCGGTATATTTATATCCACATTCAACTCATGATTACACATGGTACCACTTCCGTTACACTCCTCCCCCGTTATCTTTCCAAGTTCACCCCTCTAGAGAGCCCACCGACACTCATGAGGGTTGGACGAGCCCCCAAATGTAACCGGATAGAGAAAATGCAACGGAAAAAATGTGCACCGACCGGGGATCGAACCCGGGACCTTCCCAATACCAGCGGGACGCGCTAACCAACTGCGCTACCGGAGCACGATGCTCCCGATCGGTATATTTATATCCACATTCAACTCATGATTACACATGGTACCACTTCCGTTACACAATTACACCTTCGCAACTAGACACCCCCCCCCCCCCCCCCCCCGTTATCCAAATGCTGGATCCACCCCTGTGAGGAAGACTCGGACTTGTGACACATTCAAAAAAATATGCCTTTGCTTGCAGAAACCAGTCGATTGATGTACTAATCTACTTAACAGGCATGTTAATGTATCATTTACATCAGTTTCAAGCATATGCTTTGGGATTATTTTGTAAGTCGGAGCACGTTTGTCATGTGAGGCGGTTTCAATTTCAGCCGCTGACTTTTTGCGCCACCACCGGTCATTGAATCTATTTTTCTTAACATCCATACGAAAAATTAAAGTAACAGAGAATAGCGAAATATGTGGTCATTGGATAGTTTATATAGGAAAAATCAATGGTGGTGGTGGACCTTGAAGTACATTAGATGTGTGCACAAGTATGGAACGCCGAATATACATAAACTCAAATAAGCATTGCTAGCTCTAAATAATTACAATTAGCATTACATTATTTAGACATTAATTATTTTGAGTTCATGTAGATTTGGCGTTCTTGGAACGCCGAATCTACATAAACTCAAATAATTACAGCTAGCATTAACTATTTAGTTCGAATACAGGAGTACATGAAGTGTCCTTTTACCAAGGCAAAATATAGTGCCATAAGTGGACCAATATATCGTCTACGTCATGGCAGAGGATGTTGGTTACCATCGTTGCTATCTGACAACACCAGACTTCATTTCATTCCTGTCACGGGTAGGTCCTGATGAAACTGCTAACACTTGTTTCGATAATATTAAATTTTAGAAAATTTAATGCTGAGCCTTCTTTTTATTCCGTAAAACTTGGTCAATATTGAATTTATTACGTAAACATGATTTCAATGACCAATTTTCACGGAATAAAAAGAAGGCTTAGTCTTAAAGTTTGCTAAAATTTAATATTATCGAAACAAATATTGCAGAGGTGCTAGCAGTTATTGAGAACACATTAAAACATAAGTAACGCATTTGTCTTACAAACAAGGTGAACCTGTATTAAGTCTTCAGTGGATTTGACCTAGGTGTTCAGATGTGTGCTGCATTTAGCATAGTCACTACACACACATTTTTGCCAACTATTATTAAAATCGGTGAGGTGGTTCATAAGTTATTAAGAAATGGAAGGATGCAATGTGTTACTAACGTACGACGTACGCACGTACATGTACGATCGGTATCGGCGATGGGATAATAAAGCAAACTACGACACAGCACCATCGGTTTCCCCTGTGATCGGTCAAACTACGATACAGCAACGACACAGCACCATCGGTTTCCCCTGTGATCAGTCAATCTACGACACAGCACCATCGGTTTCCCCTGTGATCAATCAAACTGCGACACAGCGCCATCGGTTTCGGCCAAACTACGACACAGCACCATCGGTTTTCCCTGTGGTCGGTCAAACTACGACACAGTACCATCGGCTTCCCCTGTGATCGGCCAAACTACGACACAACACCATCGGTTTCCCCTGTGATCGGTCATTTTACTTGATTACCTTTCAAATGGAGCGCCATCATATCACGGCGTGTTTGCTTTCGTAATGAATGCAACAGTCGATATATTGACAGCAGGGACGCACGGCTCAAAACCACATTCTCCAAACAATTGGATTTTCAATTATTAATGGCCTTGTGAGACGTCGCGGAAAGCACACTATATAATGCAAATGGCAGTGTATTAACCAAATGCGACCAGCGTAGTGCTGTGTAGTCATTTATAGTTATGATTATACATGTATACGATTGAATTACAATGACTTATTGGTGCATTCCATTATACAATCATGTCATGTATTTACATTGCCACAGCTCTTTGCAAGTACACATACCACCAATTACGTTAAATGTACATGCCCACTCAGAAGGCACAAACTGTTCTTTATATCAGATACATAATCTGAGACATTTTCTGGCAAAATAAACATTCATTCACCATTAGCCCATGTATTGATTGGCCTTATTGTACATTTTATATCAGACGTAAATGTCCACACTGATATCAGGGTCAATAACCGTGTTTCCTTGACATGTTAACGGGCATTACTATTTATTCTCTGTATTTATTTTTTTGATATGCAATGATCATACTTTATAATCTGTCGAAAATATTATTTTTTCAGGTGACGCATTTAATTAGTAATGACCCATTTGCATATGAAAATAGCCTGATACGACCGCGAGTCACTATCTCAGTAAAATAAATATTACTAAATTATTTTATCTGTATAGCGGGCACAACAATAGTGACACAACTATACACTTATTTAATTCCTATAAAGAACATTCTGTGTCTACTGAGTGGGCATGCCATGTACGTTTAAGTTTCTATACATACCGAAACGTAAGCGTAATTGGTGGCCGCACGTGACGTCGCGTATAAGTAACGGTTCGTGTCATAAGCCCTGTTTCTAACGCGTTGTAATTCTAACGCGTTACTTTTGAGAAACTAACGCGTGTCATAACTAACGCGTGTCATAAGTGCGGTTGTAACGCGTTAGAAGTCTGTGACTGGAGAAATGGCGCTTATAGGTTATGCAACCAGTGCAGTACCAGATCAGCCTGCGCATTCGCACAGTCTGATCAGGGCATACACGGTTCGTAATTCAGTGACTGTATAAATGGGGCTTATGGGATTTGTGACCAGTGTAGCTCCTGATCAAATAGTACTCCTGTAGCCAGATAACGATCTACATTGCTTGTTAGCATCATGATTGGGCGTTTCATAGATGGAATGGCGAACATCCTGCTCACGTTTGTTTGTTTGTTTGTTGGTGTTTAACGGCCTATCAACAGCTAAGGTCATTTAAGGCCGGGCCAACGGGTTCCATCTCGTATACAACCTGCTACATAGGGGTGTGAGGGGATCCCAAAATCAGAACGGAATATTTACATCGAAAAAAAAGAGAGTTCAGCCCTGAAATTAGAATAACCTGACCTGGTGCCAGGTCCATGCCACACCAATGCCACTTGGCCCCTTACCCTAATATTAATATGATTATGAATAATCACATTACTCCTGTAAGAAAGAATCCCAATCGTTAAAGTACACATCGCATGCTGACACCTGCCACCCACACAATTGGTCAGACTGTGCGCATGCACAGGCTGATCTGGATCTACACTGGTCGCAAAACCCATAAGCTCAATTTCTCCAGTCACAGTCAGATATGATGGTCTGGCTGTAGGAACACCCCACCCCCTTTATCACATCGTCATGTTCAATTAATAGTAACAAATTCACCCCTACATAACTGGAATGGATTTGAATATGTTAATCTTCCGACCAATGATTTTCAGACCAGTCCATTTATGAAAATAATTTTTTTTTCTTCTTCAAAAGTATGAAAAAGTGCAGATTCTGATGAAACGATGGCTCGTTACGAGCCGGCTCATCTGGATATACACTGTTTGCAAACACCGCTATAGAGGGCTGTAGTATTGAAAGGGTTAACTAATATCTGAGCCAAGACAATAAGAAAAAAAGAATTGTTTGAGTTAAACAAGGCGATCACCGGGGAGTGTCTCACTCACTAAACGAGGCGATCACCACATACAGAAAATGAAAGTAACGGGTTACTAAATACCATTTTATTATACACATCATACATTTATAACGCATTACTTCTGAAAAGTAACGTATTAGAATTCTAACGCGTTAGAACAGCACTTATGACGCGTTAGAAATATGTATTTTACTATATAGTTCATACATTTTTAACGCGCTACTTCTCAAAAGTAACGCATAGAAACGGAACTTATGACACGAACCGCCCCTCATAATCGCGCGACGTTGTTGGTTGGTTAAAGTTTGTTTCATGTTAATACTCTCCACGATGTCGTCAATAACGGCACACGTGTGGTCTTCAAGAGTGTTAGATAGTTACAAATGTATTTAAAGTTAAAACTACATAATCTATAAATATGAATACCAGTTAGAAAACAATACTTACTTATACCTGCTCGTACGAGGGTCAGTCAAGAAGTTACACGGCCTAGATACTTTATAGTCACGGTTGACTTCCTCTTTCTCGATATATTTTCCCGACAATGCAATACATTTCTGCCAGCGAATTTTCAGCGCTGTAATTCCTTGCAAGAAAAAAGTGGACGGTTTTTCCTCTACCCACTGTCTAACTGCTGCCGGGAGGGATTCATCGGACCGGAAGTGACGTCCACGGATGTTTTTTTCAAGTTTGGGAATGGGAAATAGTCGCTGGGGGCCAGGTCTGATGAGTATGGTGGGTGTCAGATTCGATGCCTGCAGTCTCCAGGGCTTCGACTGTAAGTTTGCATGTATGGACCCTGGCGTTGTCATGCTGCAGAAGGACGCCTTTGGTGTATTTGTGCCTAGATACTTTATAGTCACGGTTGACTTCCTCTTTCTCGATATATTTTCCCGACAATGCAATACATTTCTGCCAGCGAATTTTCAGCGCTGTAATTCCTTGCAAGAAAAAAGTGGACGGTTTTTCCTCTACCCACTGTCTAACTGCTGCCGGGAGGGATTCATCGGACCGGAAGTGACGTCCACGGATGTTTTTTTCAAGTTTGGGAATGGGAAATAGTCGCTGGGGGCCAGGTCTGATGAGTATGGTGGGTGTCAGATTCGATGCCTGCAGTCTCCAGGGCTTCGACTGTAAGTTTGCATGTATGGACCCTGGCGTTGTCATGCTGCAGAAGGACGCCTTTGGTGTATTTGCCACGCCTTTTCTGAATAATGGCTACTCTGACCTGAGCTATGAGATCAGCGGCGTAGTATTGCCCATTCATTGTACGACCACGAGGTAGAAAATCCAGCCGGATTACCCCTTTAGAATCCCCCAAAAATGGTGGTCATAATCTTGCCTACTGATGACATGACTAAGTCTTGTATTTCTTGGGTCTCGGAGACCCCTTCCCCACCCACTGACGACTTTGCTCCTTCGTCTCTGGATCATACCAGTGCACCCATGTCTCATCTACTGTCACTAATCACTCTAAAAAAATGTTCTGTGCGGGAGTTATATTGACGCAACAGCGCCCTACTTGAGGCAGCCCTAGCTGCCATTTGGTCGGCATCCAACGAGCTTTCTCATGTTTCAAATTTTCATGCAAAATTGTAAAAACAGTACCATGTGAAAGCCCTGATTCCTTAGCAAGCTCATCAGTGTCCATTCGTCTGTCTGACGTAACCATCTTCCTGATCTTGGCACAGTTTTCACTAGTGATTGTGTCCTTTGGCCTACCAGGCCGTGACCCATCTTCTAGGTCCGTTCGACCCAGTTTAAATTCGGCAACCCAAAATTTGACATCTGTGTACGAAGGAGTAGAATCTCCATATACACTAACACGCTCTAAATGAATCTCCATGCCCGTGTCCCTTTCAGATACAAATATCTAATGACAGCTTTGTACTCAATTCGACTTGAAAAAAATCTGCACAGTCCCCACTTGCCATGTTTGACATTCAATACCTCAGATATGACTGATCCAAATTTGACAAGCACATGCCTACTGACTCATATATAGTCAATGTACAAACTATGAATCCCGTGCAAAATGTTCGCATCAGTAAGTTGTCGAGGTCGGTTATATATTGAATTACCCTCGTATGTATGGTCCCTGCTTATACTACCACACCATTTAGCCCAATGCTTTATAACGTATGGATTGTGTGACAATTATCTACTGATAGAAACTGGAAGATGACATCATACAGATCTACAGAATAGAACGTGCACTTTGTGATTTCGGCGATTTGAGAAAGCAATATCTCTTAATATACTTCTGTAATCGACCAAATGTTTTTACACTAGATAAACTATTCGATGAATCAAAGTTGGTTCGTTAACAAAACTGTGCACATTTCTGAAGGAAATACTCAATAAGTTTAAACACCACAAATTGTATACACTGCTTCTATCTGATGCACATATTGAAAGTATTGAAAAAGAGGATATACGTATGCAATATCGTTGCGCGGCGGGACGAGTGGCATATATCCACATACAAATCAAATAACCTTTTTATTATATATACGTAAATCACTCGCAATCTACTAGTATATGCGCCGCAAAATATGTACAAAATATATAGCAAGAGGGCCATGATGGCCCTAATTCGCTCACCTGACTCCATGAACACCAGAGGAGAATGTGACATTGAGTCCATGTGTTTTAAAAAAATTGTGCTATTTTTAGATGGCGGTCATCTTGGATTAAGCAATGACTCATTTTACCAAATCTGAAAATGCTTCACACAAGGATCTTAACTTACTATGAAGTTTGGCCATCATCGGCCATGTGGTTTCTGAGAAAAAGACGTTCAAAATCTCGAATAAATGACCTTATGGCGGCCATCATGGATGACATAATCATCCGATTCCGACAAATATTGCACCAGAGCCTCATCGATACCTTCAATTTGATATATGACATTAGCATATTCGGTCAAAAATAAAATTTGACCCCACGGGCCACGCCCATTTTTGACCCCGGGGTCACTATTTTAACAACTTTGAAAGAGCAATGTACATCGATCATTCCTACCAAGTTTTGTCGAAATCCGGTTGGCGGTTCATGAGAAGAAGATTTTTTAAGAATTTATGCTATTTTTAGACGGCGGCCATCTTGGATAAGCGATGACCTCCATTTTAACAAATCTGAAAAGGCTTCACCCATGGACCATAACTCTTAAGTTTCGCTACCATGGGCCAAGCGGTTCATGCGAAGAAGAAGAATTTTGAAATCTCTAATATAAGAACGACCTTTTGACCTTTCGGCGGCCATCTTGGATGACATAACAATCCGATTTCGACAAAAAATGCACCAGAGTGATCGCCTCATTGATACCTTCAATTTGATATATGACATGACCATATTCAGTCAAAAATAAAATTTGATCCCAATTTGACCCCACGGGCCACGCCCATTTTTGACCCCGGGGTCACCATTTTAACAACTTTGAAAGAGCAATGTACATCACATCGATCATTCCTACCAAGTTTTTGTCGAAATCCGGTTGGCGGTTCTTGAGAAGAAGATTTTTT
The DNA here is from genome assembly GCA_029237695.1 of Conchocele bisecta. Lineage (NCBI taxonomy): Eukaryota > Metazoa > Mollusca > Bivalvia > Lucinida > Thyasiridae > Conchocele > Conchocele bisecta. The sequence goes on from CM055278.1 coordinate 79,173,710, forward strand.
AAGAATTTGTGCTATTTTCAGACGGCGGCCATCTTGGATTACGTAATGACGTCATTTTAACAATTTTGTAATCCCCCTACCTAAGGACCATGACCATGAAGTTTGGTGACTATAGACCCAATGGTTACCGAGGAGAAGACGCTTGAAAATGTTCACGGACGACGGACGACGGATGACGACGACGGACACATTGCGGTAACAATAGCTCACATGAGCTTCGCTCAGGTGAGCTAAAAATACACAAATTAGTGGTAATTTAGAAGGAACTATTTTGCGTTGTGAAGCGTGGTTCCGGCACTGACCAAAATTAACTCACGAGACGTCAATATGGAAAAAATATTGACGTCTTCCGTTGCATTGTGTTTCAATGGGAAACGAAAGTACGTGCACAATATCTCGCCATGGTAACATATTTATATTTACATTGTTATTTGACATATCCTATGTATAGTAGGGGGAAAAGCACCCATAAAATGAATTCTGTTCAACCCGAGAGAGCAAAAGCAACGACTACTTGAAATTAATGCATTATATCATCATGAACACGAATCGGTGTCGGTCAATCAAATCAGGTGGGACAAGGTCATTTTTTGGGGTCATTAAGTGCACATGGGTCAAATGAGTGCAACGCTCACTCTATTTTGATAATACAATATGTACTTGCATAACATTACAGAACAATCCGATAAAGTATGTTTTATTGGTGATTATTGTCTTATGGGGCATATACAAAGCGATTCGTTTTGCTCGGACGTCTCTGTCGTTGAGAGTATCAACATATTCAAGATGGCCACCAAGCATCAATATTTAGCCGGAAATGTGTACTTATTTGATGAATGAAAACAAATAGGAACTTGGATATTGATCGGACGGACGCATAAAACCTTTCGGATACCATGCATTAATTTTAAACATAGATGGAGGCTATCAAATCCACATGAATCCAAGATGGATGCCAAATATTCATCAAGATCAGGCAGCATTATCTACACTGTGGTGGACCATTTCTTGCTAGATATGAACATATTAGTTTGATTTCCATCTGAGATACGATATTCAAAATATAGATAAATATTTATGCTCTTCTTAAAGAGCGTGTTTTATTCAAAATGGCCGCCATATTTTCCAAAAACTCGAAAGTTATTGAATATAATGTTTACTTTTGCTTTACTTATGTATACTACTGCATTCTGTAAGGTGGTTAAATCAGTAAGTTGGACACACTTGATTTTGAAGTCATTTGTAATTGTGTTTATTCAAAATGGTCGCCTCATTTAGGCTATTTTAATATAGTGTGGTACTGGAAATTGCGCGTTTCTTTTCGTTTACTTTTACATTTCTTTATAGGACAGATTCACATGTGTTCAGAATAGTAGATCGCTATATATATACTAGTAGATTGTATATGCCCCATAATACACTTGGTGATGCTCGAATTAGGTTACACTCGTTGTAGAGTCAGAATATTAAAATATATGTACTGTTTGTTTTAAATATTGTATTTTATTGAGTCTTACGTTCTCATATACGTTGTAAATTGCACTATAATGCCATATATGTATACACTACGTATTGCGATTGGTCCATATGCTATAGCTCGGCCATTTTCGCATTACAGTCAGATATCGAATTGTTATATGCTGGTGTGCGGCTAAGTACCACGACATTTCAATCACTTTACACTTAATTATAACCAAGATAAAACAATTCATGTAAAATACAACACTAATCAAATAGTATGTATTACAGTTTATATTTCCGCGAATATCCATACATTCAAAAGTGGATATACCAATATGCATACACTTAAATTACACTGAAATATTTAATAATTGTCCCATATAACCATACGTTTGTATAAGGCAGGTCAGCATATTCTATTTCAGCAAAACTTTCCGCATGACTGATTGTATAATCATCGCTTATAAATGGAAACATATTCTCTTTTAACATATATTCTCACCAACAAAAGTCCCGTCTCCTGCACTGAAATCAATATTGACAGCGTCTATGCGTGTCACATATATAAAACATAGTATGCTGTAACGAATGCTCATGATTTAGAGGCCTCATATCAGCTATGTGTCAATGTTTAGCTTTACACGTTTCGCTTCCAAGTTAGCTCAAACCCGGTTAGTTGAAAATCCAGTCACGGGAATTGCGGTGTTGTACTGACAAGTGGTTGTTTGGTTGATTTGTGTACATTATTTATCCATGAATCGCAATTGCAACTACCCAAATACGTGCATGTGAAAGTAAGTGTCTCTGTTTGGTCTCTTACGATCTTACGTATATGTCGTATGTTCGTGCGTAGAGACACGGACGATGGGAACTTTCTGATATAATTCTAGATTAGCATAGAATAATCAACCATGTTTATTTTAATGCATTTAAAGTATTATATATTATATTACACATATGGTTGTGAAATTACAATACACAGTTATGACACTTACACATACCATGTAAGGACATTATATGACTACAACATATATGATTACAGTGTAAGGTATTCCCCAGAAACAATGCCCTTCATAACTGTGAACCATATACATACATATGCATTCAATATAGATTGTATTATGACCGCATAATACATTTGTATAACTTTTATTCTTTCTATGTACCAAACAATCTCATGAATGACCTCAACATATGTTCCATCATGAATTCACAACATATTGATCTCGATCGCATTATAGTTTAATATCCATACTTATGTGACTCACACATACTGGCTCATTAAATCCTTCCTATGTACATAGTACATGCCTACCTGTATATGACTTCTTGATAGTATAGGTCATCCAAGCACGATTGTATTGTTAATAAACACACCATATGCCGTTTATGAACTGAGATGTAATGGTCTGGATGACACCTTGCATTGAATTCGTAGAATAGAGAGTAATGTGAATATGGCTCACACATACTGGTTATTTATTCATGCATGTACTTACATGGCATAGCACATGGCTACCGGCATATGACTACTTAAATGATACGTCATCCGAAACAGAGATTCGATGACCATGATTACACCATCGACTCTACATATATATACGATATGTATTTGTTATATAATTCCCCAATTTCAAGTAATTGATTATGTCTCTTGCTACACCGACAAGCACACTCGCAGTGTCCATGTGCTGAGTTTCCAAGTTATTGGTATTCCATGTTCATGTTACTGTCGTCAATATTACGACTTTGTTAAAATAATAAATGTGTCGATAAATACTTTTCATGTATAAATGGTGGGAATATAACGTATGCAAATGCAATTCAGTGTCTGCTTTAGCGCACTAATGTGGACATTAGCATAATACTTATATAGCTCAAGATGCGATGGCGTGGTTTTCGTTTTCATACCCAAAAAGCTAAGCATACTTCTTCGCTATGAAACAACGCTGCTTTCATTATGTGGGAAGTGAATAATGGTAGTTGTTACGTAGCCAGTCAAGTTCAGAATTCAACAACTTCCCTTTGATATGTCAATCGCTGTGCCTACTTCGTCGTGTACCGCATTAATAAATTAATTATCGTTTTTCATAGATAGATATTTGGCTTCGTTATAATGGAAAATGACACAATAGCCGCATCCGCATGGAATGTACCGGTATCTCATGGTTTCGATGTATGCAAGAGACCCGTAACCAGACATTTATGAAGCAATGAGTCTTTTAGATTGTTTGAATGGCCCGAGGCAGCTATGGGGTTACAGGGCCATGCTCTGCCAGACAATTGTGAAATCCAGATGGTCTGAAATACCATTTTATATATTCTCAGAAAAAACTGAGCACATACATGTAATACGACTCTACTGCTTGCATCAATATTATAAAATGACTACGTATTGACAATAATTCTTATTTTAGTGCATGAAAGAGTGGACATCAAGACACGACGAGGGAGGTTGGGGAAGGATTCATCCGACCGCACCGATCCCCTGGTTACGGACCTGTTGCAATAATAAAATGCAACATTGGTGTTCATGGTCGTGTTAAAGATAAATTTGATAGAGTTTCCGGTTTAATGTTTAATGGCTTTAAACGGACTATCGACAGCTCATTTCATCTGCATGGATGGGGGCGGGTAACTGAATATTTGCATACAATTTCCATCCAGCCCTGACATTAGACAAACCGGATCTACTGTCAGGTCTTCACCATTGTAGGATTACCACTGATCGTATTACTCTTATAACGGGATTAGCCGGATTCAGCTCTCGCCTACAAGAAAGCTGAACATGCGAATAAGGGCCAAGCCAGGGATATCGCGCTCCCCGGCAATTCTCAACCCACCATCGTTAATAATATAATAAATTACCATTCACATGCTCCCAACCTGCCACTGTATTTTATTTTTATCCGAATACAGGTATTAGACACGGGCATTATGTTGATTCACTCAAATAAATGAATACCTAGATGTAATTGTAAATATGTTCCTGTTTCCTTTGACATTGTCAACATGTATTGTGTTCCACTTGAAATCCAAGATCATGACTATGTAGTCGTTTACTAACCATTACCATGTTACAGCTAGGATCTATTGTTATCCATGAATTGCACCAATATTTAGTTGATAGCTCATATTATAAAATTACGCAATATAGTAGCCATATTGGTAACTAAAATGGCGGTCATAAAATATTATTGTTTATGTTGTCATCGGAAACACTAAAACATTGATTTTATGGTGTGGCATATGCTATGTCGTTGATGACTACCCTACTTAATATAGATGTGTCAGAATTGTATCCATGTTGGCGGCCATCTTTGGTTTACGTTTGTTTGCGGCGACAGATAATTCGGTACAGTTTGGAACACAAGCCTCGCACTTTTAAAATATTACAAATATGATTTCCAATTATGTTTCATTTCTTTACTACTTTGTCGATCAACAGCGCCTAAGAGCTTAAGCGATGCTTAGCGGCCATCTTGAATATTCCAACATGGTCAAATAATAAGTATATCAGATTGACTCATTCATTTTTGCAAAGAACACATTCAATAATAACAAAAAAAGGCAATTAACTGAAATATAAATGTGCATGAAAGTGTAGCTACATATTTTTGTTATTCCCCACACATTTACTGTTCGTCTGTGTGAATATTTGGCGGCCATCTTACATGTATATGAATTTGTCAGTGGTGAATTGTTTTTATAAGTTGTCAAACCGTATTTCTATGTATGTAAGCGCATAATGTAAGTACCAAACGCCATATAATAATCAAGTCAGAATATATTTAAGACAAAATGTTGATACCTGGCGGCCATCTTGAAAATCGCAAAATACACACCGGTTTGAACCACCATAAAAACGGAGCGTCTCATATATGTCATAAGAAAGAATATTCAACAATTTAAACAACTTTATCTGATATTTGAAGCATGATATGCACGTACATGTCCATCTACTGATATAAAATATGTTTGTGAACTCATTTGACCTCTTTGCACTTAATGACCTCAAAAGTGACCTTGTCCCACCTAATTTGATTGACCGACACCGGATTCAGGAATGTATGATGTATCAATCTAGCATAGTCGTTGCTTTTGCTCTCTTGGGTTGAACAGAAATCGTTTTTAAGCCACTTCTCTTCAAGGTGCCCCTCCACTAATACATGCATACTTACATCTTATATCATTTGTCAAAATGATCAGTAGCCTATTTCACCAACATTGCAAAGTATACTTATCTAGCAAAGTGTACTTTGAGGGAGTAATCACTTATTTTTCCCGAAATGCATTATTTCATATAGAACTAACGACTGCATATATTTGATGATTAAAAGTATGCAGAATTATTATATTGAAATTATTACATTATCACAGCCAAAATGGCTGTGATAATTTAATAAATTCAGTATAATAAAAATTAATAAATTTATCCTTAAATTGAAAATGTTTCTCTCAAAGTGTACTTTGCAATTTTGGTGTATCTTTCACTGTTCTACAAATTGTGACAAAGTGTAAAACAACACATTTCAATAGAACTATTCACCACATATACTATTAGACAGATCCTTTCAATAAGATACTAGATTATCATTGACAACCGCCCATATGGGCAAACAAATGACACTTGGACAAAATTGTCAGCTTAAGGTAATAGGTCATAGATAGATAAACTTGACTTCAATGATAATTGCTTCATAATAGTGATGTAATATATGAATATACTATATGTGAATATTCTCAGTGTCTTGTTACTGTATATTATATGGAGCATTGAGCTGCCATCTCCGCCATCTTTGTATGCACAAGCTATCGTACAGTTTCACCAGTTCGAGCGTTTGACACATACAGCAAATATTATAACAGTAAACCAAATAAAATTCGGTGCAATACATAATAGACATATATGACAACGGCGAGCTATACATATTATGCCAGCAAACTATACAATAGAAGAGACATCTGAGCATATCTCCCATCAATCTCAAAATAAATTTTGATGTGTAAACTTTTCAATCTGATGCACATCCTATGTTAGTGTACATATTGCCCATAGGTAAAGCCATATTTACTCGCATAGAAGGTGAGTAGACACCACGGACAATACACTCATGTAGCTGCTTACATGTCATTGGAGTTAATACCTAATAACATAGTACAGTAGTGGGTATATATGGTATGTGTTGTGTGGTTTAAAAGTGATACACTGTGCGATTTTCTGTGTATGATGGTATTTATAATGGTGGTTCATTTTATTAAAAACACAGGTACAAGCCTGTCAAAACAACTGATATATTTTACAGTTTGGTACAATATAATTTATAGGAGTCCGTTCTCCTGGCTTTTCTACATGTGATTAGCTACATTATATCATAAATTATGTTCTACTTCACATTTTGAATTCTTTGTCAAACAGCACACAAGGTGAAACCGACTGATGGTTGGAACATACAAAGATGGCCGACTTGGCCACTCCTTGTGCCGTATAGGATATATACATACGTATATGTAAAACACATATTCTATCAGCAATTATCTTTGAATCAAACGGTGGTCATGTATAGAAAGGGTCAGGGGCACCGGAAGCATCATAAGATTGGTCCGGCGAATCTACTGGGTGTCCCCGGAGAAATGAGAAAAAATACAGAAATATATTTACATTCCGTTATTTTTTATACTTGAATTACAAATACGTTACAATTATTGATCCAGCAGTGGCCGGACCTGCCGGACCTGTTCCGACGCAACTGCACGCACTGATCAGTAAGCCAGTTTTCTGAAACCCAGACGTTATGCCATGTGGCCATGAAACATTGAAATTGACTGCGAAATATAGTACAATGTAGGCTACTTCTTACTGCTAAACTCTACAAATATATTTCATCAAATCGCAAATGTTCGAAGGTACAAAATCACATGGCGTGTCGCATATGTAACATGATTCGTGTTTCTACTAGTGTGGATTACACATGCGACGCCAGGCCCGACACACGGGCACGTACTTACTAACATGGGGTCGCCAGTGGCGCGTCTGTCCACGATCTGCTGCTGCGCATCGTGTTGGCCAATCACCGGCTGCCCCGTCTCTCATCTCTCCATTCCGGGAACATTCTCACACCGTGGATACTTCCAATACAAGTCGAATACCATCACTTTTCAAATGAGGTAAATATCCATATATTCCGTCACATCAATTGTGTTTTATATTATTAAGAAATAATGTGAAGATTCCACACTTTTCAGATTGTTTCCATATTATGTTTTACTGGCATACACTCTTTCTTGTCAACTTCACCAGTTCAATATTTTAGCCTCATTCACAAATTCCCATATCAATCACAGGTTGAAGTATCGGACCACGGTCTATAAATACATTAAATATACGTAAAAGCATCAATAAGTGAACAAAAAGTAAGGTAAAACACATTATTTACTCCCTTCTATAACACATAGCCCGTTGGTATAGGAGGAGTAAAGAATATTTAGCTTAATTGTTTACTTATTGATATTTTATGTAATGTACATGTATTTATATACCTTGGTCCATTACTTCGTTATAACTTTTACTCGTCCGTTCTCTTCGTATTTGTTATATTGTTTTAACTTTTCGGCGACGCAGGGCCCCCTCTAAAAGTTGCCGAGTTTAAACATAAATCTATTTTACGTCTGCTTATTGTTCTTATTTCTCAATCAAAGCGTATACTGTTACCACTCAGTTGATGAAGCGTCTCGTCGAGACGGTTCAACTGAGTGGTAACAGCATATGCGAGTATTTTTAATCACACCAGACAACGTGCTATAGCGGCTGCAGTTGTTGTTACAACAACAGTCGGGCACGTAAATTGCTAAAATGAGAGGCATGTGAAGTCATCGCCAATAACTAGTTAACCAAATGGAATTTTGGAGCACATTTTTCGCTAGCGGTTGCAGATATGAATGTACATTACATGGCAGAAAATCGCGTTTTCTCACCGTGTATACAATATGGATTTTGTCGTCTGAAAATGAAGTCACCAAAGAAAAAACCCGCAATATTTTGCTAATCAAGACGACTGATTGCCTTCGATCATTTTAAATCAGCTGCAATAGTTCATACTACGTATATAGTACGTTCATTATTCTACAAGTGTACTAAAATGCATATACAGACTGTCGTTGTGGCAACTACTGCAGTCGCGATAGCACGTTGTACGGTGTGTTAATGAAATATGAGAAAGAAATGCAGAAAATTGACGATCTTGCTTGTGTGCGTCTCATTTACTATTGAGAATCTACGACCACTCTAAATCCAGACCCTGCATCCGCCCCAGGCCATACTTACCATATCATATCACATCCGCCGAATATCGGAATATATTTCACATATCACATACACTATCAATATAACAGTAACCCTTACACCACTATCTTATTTTTTGTTGTCGTCTGCTGTTTATTTTCTATTTTCCATTTTTATCATCAAAAACATGCTTTGACAGCACTTTAGAATAATTTACAACATGCTTAGACAGCACTTCAGAATCATTTCCATTGGAAAAGAATAATTTCCATTGGAAATGATTCTGAAGTGCTGTCAAAACATGTTTTTATTAAGAAATAAGGCAAGTTATAAAAGCAACAGCAGTCGACAATTGTTGTTAAGTACGAACACATGCAGTGCATATATAATGAGCTGTATTGTATTTAACAAATTACAGAATAAAAGTACGAGAAACTATTACCGTGAAAAATACTATCACAGAGTGCAGTATCGAATACATATGAATGACGTGAACTACGGCGCGTATTTAATAACTCAAACAGAAAATCCATAACACAGAAGTCCTAGAGCATGGCGTTAATCAAACAGCCACCTTACATACGGCACAATACTCGCGCAATGATACAGGCTGGGAAAATAGTTCTTATTGTGCCTGCGCCCAGCACAATGATGGCAAAGACACCGTGCACTGTGGTGTATGTTCTCCGCTTTATAGGCAACAGATTGCTCTATATATATATCGCTACATCACCGCCGTCAACGGTAAATCTTTGCGGAATAACGTTTAAATTTGGCGCACTAAAATATAGCAATAATCTGCAGGGCGTTGACGTTCATACTTCGCCATAGTGTTATTGAGAGAAAAGTCTACAATATCAGAACAATATATTATCATAAACTCACCTAACAAAGTGTGTACATGTATAGCACATCTGTAAGGACATCTGTAAGGGGTCCAGTACCAAGAGTTCCGTTACTTCACAGTCCCGGAACGTTTTTGATTTTTAGAAGCCAAATGTTACATTCGGGTATGTTTGGACAACCACTATATGTATATCCTGGGCCAAGAGTTTTGGGTCAATTTAAGAAGCAATGTGTATGAGCACGTGGTTACAACAACAACAACAAGTACATAAACTTCCAGAAGCCCTCCGATTTAAAGTACGTATTATTTTATTTTGTCCTTATTATGTAACGGTTTTGGATGAACTATAGCGCATCAAACGCGTCTTGTTAAGCTGCAGTTGGTGGTCTCAGTACTTTGGACCAGACTTCTGTCGTTTTTGCGAAGAATCGATTTCCGTGTCTACTGACACGGCCATAGGTTGTTCGCAAAAACGACAGGGACCATCAAATGCAACTCATGAAGACGCGTTTGTTGCACCATATTTTATCAAAATCCGTTGCCTATTAAGGAAACTATCAAATAATACTTATACTTTGGAGTGGGCGCGCTTTTAAGCGATTTGATTTTCTTCATCAAGCGTACTATCTTCAGACTATTTTTGGAATGCTCAAAGAATGAACATGTGGCGTGAAAGCCGGACGTGTACTCGCGGTTTGGCTGCTGGACAGACAAGCATTCTCCTGCAATGATCATATTAATACAGATCAATACAATTCCATTAGAAGGACAAAATGGTCATTTGACCTCCGGATGTGACCCTATCTGTCAAACAGCTAGGCCAACATTGAATTAAGTTGTTTATACGCACTATACATTTCGATTACTACTGTCTGTTCCACGTGTTGCTGCCAACTAAGTTTTGACTAATAAACACTAAAAACATTTAAATGCAAGTACTTTTTCAATAACAAAAAAGTCACTCTCCCCATTTTTTTTATTTGGTGAAATTTCATAAAATATTGATTTTATTGCGAAAAAAAAAAGATTCATATTGGAATTTAACATGGGGCAAAAGAAGCTGGAGGAGCTGCAGGACGAGTCGAAATAAAATAATATGGAAATTGACTCCGAAACCTGTCTAGATAGCTTGGAAATAATGTAACTAACAAAAAGCAAAAGCTAGATTTTGAAAATTGGTCCATAAATTCCAAAAATATTTTTTGGACGTTCGGTACAAGTACACGAACACAAATTAATCCCAGCATACATCCATATCATCCCACAAATATACATCCATATCACCCATATCACCCCCCTCATCCATATATCACCCCCATCCCCCAATATACATCCATATCATCCCCCCAATATACATCCATATATCATCCCCCGAATATACATCCATATATCCCTCCCCTACATATACATCCATATATCATCCCCCCCCAATATACATCCTATCATTTCCCCAATATACATCCATCATCCCCCAATATCATCCATCACCCCCCCAATATACATTGTACATCCAATATCATCCTCCAAATATACATCCATATCATCCCCCCCCAATGTACATGTACATTTGTATCCATTGTATCTCCTCCCAATATACATCCCATATATCTTCCCCCTCCCACCATAAACCATTTAATACCCCCACCCCCCCCCCCCCCAATTACTTCCTATCATTTCCCCCCAATAATATACATCCATATCATAATCCCCCAATATACATCCATATCATCCCCCCAAATATACATGTACATCCCTTAATCATCCTCCCATACATTAACCATATCATCCCCCCAATATACATGTACATTTGTACATCCATATATCATCCCCCAATATACTTTCATCATCACCACAATATACATATACAAATATACTGTACATCCATATATCATCCCCCAAATATACATCCATATCATCCCCAAATATACATCCATATATCATCCCCCTCAATATACAACCATATCATCCCCCAAATATACATCCTTATATCTTCCCCTACATATACATCCATATATCATCCAGTAGTATATAGGGAGTCAAAATGATACCACCTCCCAATTGTGGATACAGATTGCACACAGACACTCCTTTTGAGCCATTATACCACCTCCCAATTGTGGATAGGAATTGCACACACATCCCTTTTTGGGAAAGTCGAAGAAAAATTTGTCTCCCAAGAGGCAAACAGAAATGGCAGACGACAATGTTCCACCACCCAATTGTGGATACGAATTGCACACACACATCCCTTTTTGGGAAAGTCGTATCCACATTTGGGACGAAAACATCCACAATCGTACTACTACCTACCCACACCCCAAAATATGGCATGGTCGAGAAATCCACAATTGGGACGCGAGTATACACAACTAGAACCCCCATCCACAATTGCACTGGTGCCGTAGGAGAAATTCGTCTCCCAAGAGGCAAACAGAAATGGCAGACGACAATGTTCCAATGGGACACGAGTGTCCACAACTGGACTGGTAGTACAAAAGACGACGTTTTGGTACAATAGTGGATGGAGGTTCTAGTCCATTCTGCACTATTTTCTCTGTCGTATGTATCCACATTTTGGACGAAAACATCCACAATCGTACTACCACCCCAAAATATGGCATACGAGAGTGGGAAAAAAGGTCGAGAAATCCACCCATTTGGGACGCGAGTATACACAACTGGGACACGATATCCACAATTGCGCTGGTGCCGTAGAAAGAATTCGTCTCTCAAGAGGCAAACAGAAACGATACCACCCATTTGTACACATTTGGGAAAAGTGTAGGAGAAATTCGCCTCCCAAGAGGCAAACAGAAACGATACCACCCATTTGTGTATTTGGACACATTTGGGAAAAGTGTAGAAAATATTCGTCTCCCAAGAGGCAAACAGAAACGATACCACCCATTTGTGTATTTGGACGCATTTGGGAAAGACGGGTTGGAAAAAAGTGTCTCCCAAGAGGCAAACAGAAATGGCAGACGACAATGTTCCAATTGGGACACGAGCATACGCAACTGGACTGGTAGTACAAAAGACGACGTTTGGTCCAATAGTGGATGGGGGTTCTAGTCCATTCTGCACGGAGCCACAATTTTTGCAGGTCTCGCCTCACCACATCCACAATCGAACGCCCATTTGAAGATATGGGACCCCATTGGAATAGACTACAACTAGCCATGCCATACAAGGAATGCGAGACATGCGGCAAGGGCTTCGACAAGCCCACAAATCTTCGAAGACACATGGGTCGCAAGAACCCGTGCAGACCTCCCACGAGAGAGTGTCCAGGATGTGGAGGGAAGTTTACCACCTACAAGACTCTCTGGCAACATCGCTCGAACAGGTGTCCCGAGGGGCCAGAAGATAGAACCACGGAGGGTAACAAGAAGAAGGCTGCGACCAGGAACAGGATCCTGGTACTGGAGGGTGGTAGAGTTGGAGGAGGAGGTGGCTAGACTGCGGGATGGAAAACCTCGCGAGGTAGCGAGCATCGACAGCGACGACGACGAGACCGATTGGACAGATCTGTAGAGAGAGGGGGATTGCTCGGATTGCGCGGCAGGAAATCCAGTCCGCTCGGGAAGGTCAAAATGCCTGCTCGCGATTCCCAGGGGGCTCGGCATCGCGAGCAGGCATTTCGACCTTCCCGAGTGGACGGGATTTCCTGGCGCGCAATCCGAGCAATCTGGCGAACAAACCGAGCACACTGGTGCGCAATCCGAGCAATCCGAGCAATTTGGCGAGCAAATCGAGCACACTGGTGCGCAATCCGAGCAATCCGAGCACCGCGAACAAGCATTTTGCCCTTTTCGAACGATTTGGGAATCCATGTTGGACAAATGTCCCCCTCTAGATAGAAACGTTTGCAAACATGCCAAAAAACCTACTTGTCTCCGGAAAATATTCGAGAAATTATTTCCACCCGCGGGAAGACTACAGCCGACGAAACAAAGAAGAAGTACGGGATCGGTAGTGCTAGACTTCGAAAAATCTGGGACGATGCCGATGTAGAGCGTAGTACAAAGCCCGAAGAACCCCTAGAAGAACATCCAATCGAGATTGGGAACCCACCTCCCACCGAGTTCCCCACGGCTCTACTAGAACATGCCAGCTCGTTCGAAGAATCGACGCGCCTGTTCGACATGGAGAGACGTCTGGAGAACCGGTTGGAGAGACGTTTGGACCGCAAACTGTTGGACATGGAGATACGTTTGGGCGCCCTGGAATGTAGACTGTTGGACTCGGTTTCCAGCGATTCCGAGTGTCCGAAGAAAGACGAGCGGGAGGTACACGACATCTGGAGAACCGTAGAGTATGCGAAGTGGTGGCTGGGGTTCTCTGTGGCGGCGTACGCGGTATGCAGACCACTGTTCCCATTCGTGGCTCTAGAGGCCTATAGACTCCGGAAGAGCAAACCAGACTCCGACGCCCAGTTCGTGCACCCCGCAAAACAGTCCGGTACACCGAATGGGAAAAACGAAACTAGCGACTCCGTACACCAGCACTCTGGTAGTAGCGACCCGTTCTACAAGGAGTAGCCATTTTGAAAAAAGTTCTTTGTCGCTGCTCGTTTTGGACAAAAGTTCTTCGTCTTTTTCGAATTGTCTTTCCGAGTTGTATTTTCTTGTTCTGTACCGAGTTGTCTTTCTACCTCCTTTGGTAGCGGTTTTCTGTTTTTCGATGTGGTCTAGATCTTGGGAGACGATTTTTGTTCGACTTTCCCAAATGTGGACAATTGGGTGGGGGTTCTACCTACTTTGGGGAGAGGTTTTGTTTGCCGTTGGGAGTCGAGATGGGGGAATCCCCCTCTCTCTACAGATCTGTCCAATCGGTCTCGTCGTCGTCGCTGTCGATGCTCGCTACCTCGCGAGGTTTTCCATCCCGCAGTCTAGCCACCTCCTCCCCCAACTCTACCACCCTCCAGTACCAGGATCCTGTTCCTGGTCGCAGCCTTCTTCTTGCTACCCTCCGTGGTTCTATCTTCTGGCCCCTCGGGACACCTGTTCGAGCGATGTTGCCAGAGAGTCTTGTAGGTGGCAAACTTCCCTCCACATCCTGGACACTCTCTCGTGGGAGGTCTGCACGGGTTCTTGCGACCCATGTGTCTTCGAAGATTTGTGAGCTTGTCGAAGCCCTTGCCGCATGTCTCGCATTCCTTGTATGGCATGGCTAGTTGTAGTCTATTCCAATGGGGTCCCATATCTTCAAATGGGCGTTCGATTGTGGATGTGGTGAGGCGAGACCTGCAAAAATTGTGGCTCCGTGCAGAATGGACTAGAACCCCCATCCACTATTGGACCAAACGTCGTCTTTTGTACTACCAGTCCAGTTGCGTATGCTCGTGTCCCAATTGGAACATTGTCGTCTGCCATTTCTGTTTGCCTCTTGGGAGACACTTTTTTCCAACCCGTCTTTCCCAAATGCGTCCAAATACACAAATGGGTGGTATCGTTTCTGTTTGCCTCTTGGGAGACGAATATTTTCTACACTTTTCCCAAATGTGTCCAAATACACAAATGGGTGGTATCGTTTCTGTTTGCCTCTTGGGAGGCGAATTTCTCCTACACTTTTCCCAAATGTGTACAAATGGGTGGTATCGTTTCTGTTTGCCTCTTGGGAGACGAATTCTTTCTACGGCACCAGCGCAATTGTGGATATCGTGTCCCAGTTGTGTATACTCGCGTCCCAAATGGGTGGATTTCTCGACCTTTTTTCCCACTCTCGTATGCCATATTTTGGGGTGGTAGTACGATTGTGGATGTTTTCGTCCAAAATGTGGATACATACGACAGAGAAAATAGTGCAGAATGGACTAGAACCCCCATCCACTATTGTACCAAAACGTCGTCTTTTGTACTACCAGTCCAGTTGTGGACACTCGTGTCCCATTGGAACATTGTCGTCTGCCATTTCTGTTTGCCTCTTGGGAGACGAATTTCTCCTACGGCACCAGTGCAATTGTGGATGGGGGTTCTAGTTGTGTATACTCGCGTCCCAATTGTGGATTTCTCGACCATGCCATATTTTGGGGTGTGGGTAGGTGGTAGTACGATTGTGGATGTTTTCGTCCCAAATGTGGATACGACTTTCCCAAAAAGGGATGTGTGTGTGCAATTCGTATCCACAATTGGGTGGTGGAACATTGTCGTCTGCCATTTCTGTTTGCCTCTTGGGAGACGAATTTCTCCTACACTTTCCCAAAAAGGGATGTGTGTGCGATTCGTATCCACAATTGGGTGGTGGAACATTATCGTCTGCCATTTCTGTTGGAGACGAATTTCTCCTACACTTTCCCACAAAGGGATGTGTGTGCAATTCGTATCCACAATTGGGTGGTGGAACATTGTCGTCTGCCATTTCTGTTTGCCTCTTGGGAGACAAATATTTCTTCGACTTTCCCAAAAAGAGATGTGTGTGCAATTCCTATCCACAATTGGGAGGTGGTATAATGGCTCAAAAGGGGTGTCTGTGTGCAATCTGTATCCACAATTGGGAGGTGGTATCATTTTGACTCCCTATATACTACTCATCCCCTCAATATACATCCATATCATCCCCCAATATACATTTCCATAACACCCCCCAATATACATCCATATATCACCATATACATCCATATAATCATATAACATCCCCCCCAATATAAACATTCCCCCAATAATACACCCCCCCCCATATATACCCCCCCCCCCTCCATATATTCATCCCGCAATATACATCCATATCATCCCCCAATATACATCCGCACAAGTAGACATTACATCTTAACAACTATGATATAAGCCATGTGATTTTGTTCCTAAGAAGATGTGCGATTTTTCATGAAAATAGTTGACGAACTTCTCAGAGCAAATGCATCACAGGATTCTTCATTTGCAATTTCGTCAGCTTTTGTCGTCATTTATGGAAACTATCGTAAAATGTGTAAATATGTTTCATAAATGACCTGGCAGTATGTGTTAAATCAAATGTCCGACTAGTTGCTGATGTCTGTGTGATATATCGGAACATTACGCCTGTGTCCAACACCAGTCTGCTGCAGTAGGATCTTGACAGCTTGGCAGAGAGGGAGCAGAAATTGAAGATGTCAGCAAATGCCACACTGTGCAAGCCACACAATATCGGAATGACATAAAGGACACGTATTTCTTGCATAACCAACCGCTTTCCACAATCAACCAGGCCATATATCTAGCGGTTGAGGTAAGTTCAGACCTATCTTGGCCACTTCACATAAATACATGCAATGCAGTTGTCGTCGTCCGCGTTGTCCGCGTCAACAATGTCAACAAGTTTGTACACGTTTCTTTATCGTGATATAACTTTAATATTTATTTACGGATTCTTCAATATTTGGACACTTAATTGATACATGTGATCATATGGAACACACTCATACTGCCATTTAACATTATTACATGACATTGACCTGTTTCACCATTACATTTTTTTGCGGAAACACTTAGCCATTTTGTTTGTGTCAAAAAGTTTGTACAAGTTTGTTTCTTCATCATGATATAACTTTACTATCTCTTTAGTGATTGTTTCACTATTTGGACATGTAAGCATTTGGAACACACTCATACCATCATTGAGCCAGTGCCGTCGTTAAATCAAAGCATTTATATGTTTGCAGTCGATGCCGAAGGTGACCGGATTAGCTCAGTATGTAGAGCGTCGGACTGTGGATCGGGAGACGAATGGTTCGATTCCGACATTGACCGCTGCGAATGGTTGGTTCGGTGTGTCCTCGTGCTAGCATAGTCTTATCTGATGGGGACTTAAATAGTCGGTCCCGACATGCAAGGTCATCGAGCCAGTGCCGTCGTTAAATAAAAGCATTTACATTTACAGTCGAGGCCGTGGTTTGATAGCGGATTCCCGCCAGAAACGATAGCCATCTTCACTGCCTTTCAATATATTTGTACTCGTCTCATTTCTACATTTACTTGATGTGAGTAATCACCAATCTGTAGTAACGCAACATGGACTTTATCCCTTCAGAGTTTACAAAACGTATTACACGTATATTTTCATGTTACTGCATTTAATCCGGAGCAAACTTATACACTAAATTCCAAAGTTATATCCATGATCATGATGATAGCACTCAAAGTGACGTAAACATAGTCCATAGTATTTATAGCACATGGCTGTTCAATAGCGATCGTGCCCTCCGTTTGCGGCGATCGCAGCTCGTATTCGCTTTGACATGGACGCAATCAGTTTGTTCACCACTATCGCTGGAATACGGTTCCACTCTTCAGCAAGCGTACATCTCAGTTGAGAGGCGCAACCACGTGGTGGGTTGCGCGCCCTTATCCTCCTGTCTAAGTAGTCCCAAAGATGCTCAATATGAGATAGGTCGGGCTATACGCAGGCCAAGGGAGAACCTGGACGTCATTAGTGTCAAGGAAATCTCGGACACACACCGGCAACATGGCAATGTGCAATGTCTTGCTGGAAAATGACGTTATGGCGGCGCACAAATAGAACAATGGTAGGCTAAAGAATAGTATCGCGGTAGCGGTTTGCTTTCAGAGTCCCGTCGATAATAATCACTGAGTGGCGTTTTGTGTCCATGACAGATATCGCCCCAAGCCATTGGCATGATTCCTTGGACGTCCACGTCGAGCGCGGTCATTGGTGGTACCAGTCGTTCGTAGACGTTGGTTTAGTCGAGGTATGATGGATCGATGAACTCTGAAGTAACGAGCAATGTTGCTTTGGGATACTCCACGTAACAACATTGTCACTTTTTTCTGACGCTGAGTGACGTAAACGTCACATTGACAAAAATTATCCAATGAGATAAAACAACATGACTCTTGGTGTACTTGCGTTCTACAGTAGATTCAACAATCCGTACAATATCTGTGGTGGCATACGGGTTTGCACGTGCAACCATTGAATTTAGCATTTGACATTTCGGGGGTGCGGTGGATGGACAAAACCAGACTAACTGGTATAGCATTTTGTAACTGTAAAAGTTGTCAACTCGAAGAGAAAACGGGTATAATAATTTAAGGACTTTTTTTAACCATATGTCTACTTGTAAATGTTGCGTTTCTTGTTTTGCCTAGTATACATCTATTGCATTTAATTAGTTTTGTTCCCCTCTTTAACCCTCCAAATGTAGTAACTTTCCCTCTCCATCTCATACTGGCCACCTAGCTGGGGCGAGCCGTTTCACTAAACTTCGTGCGACTAAAATGTTCGTAACTGCAAATTTAGGATCATCTGGAAATTTAAATTGATGAATTTACATTTATTGAGCATATGCAGCATATCCTCAATAAATATAAATCCAATAATTGTTTACAAGAAAACATTGTTAATGTGAAATTAACAGACCATAGCTATCATATTTTTGCACTTACGAACATCTTAGTCGTATGAAGATTAGTGAAACGGCCCCCTGGGTTGCAAATTTAGAGTTCCGGCAATAACATTAAACTGACTGCTCCCATTACAATACATTGATGTATATTGAGGTATATTGATAGGGTGATATATGAACAACACATTGGCATTGGCTACATCTGATCTATTTGATAACTAAAACGCAAGTGTTGGAATCGGAGGGGCCTGTGTTACATGCTAACGCAACTGTCACGGGTTCTATAAAGTCCATAAGAACCGTCATATACTTAGACGGTTCGTCCCATATACTTGAGTCGACCTAATGAAGTAAAACTGGTAGTGCCGAATTGTCTTATGGTGTGGCGAGTTGTCTTTCGGCGACTTGTCATGCTGGTACCCGCTTCACGACCGATAATAATGCATCATAGGGCGGCCCTCATAGAGAAACAAGTCCGCCCTACTGATTCACAAATTATGACATTTATGTTTCTATTTTATTGTAATTTACGACCATTGTGTGACACTTGTGCAGCAAGATGAGTTTCTCTATAGCCACAGTCAAGTTTACATCCGAGAAAACCTGTTTTGTTGGACTGACATCGTCTATTTCGAAGACTACACCGAAAAATGTATGATTGTATCAAATTAAAATTTGTTATTAACAACAACAACAACAACAACAGTAACAAACATACAATTATGTCAAACCTTGTTTACTATTTATACCTTAGGAACTTCTCTGGCTCATTCAGTGCCACTATTTATAACTGATGAAAGTGGGGTGGTGGTGTAATTGCTTTGACTCCTCAGCAAATGGTGTTAATTCACTAAAACAAGAAACTGACGGCAAAGCTGTCTTCAATATTTGGGAGCGACTGCAGAATTGGTCCTCCACTTGGTTGACAACACTAACCCTAACCTTACCTTGGTATATCCCTGTAGCCGATTTCATCAAAATTGCAAAGTATACTGTCATTTCGGCTAATTCTGTGCATCGGCTAATGTGCAATTCACGTCAAATTTAGCCTGCGTACGTCATAATAAAAGATTTTGAAATAAACAAGCTGATTAATTGCTACACTGTGGCACAATTTTATCACATTCTGAAAGTTTGGTTGTGGTAGGGACGGGGTGTGGCTCCCTGTCGGGAATGTACTTCGCGTTGTTGTTTAAGTTGGTATCCGCTATTTATCCCTACCCTAGGCACGTGATCGTTCCCAGGTTCTGATTTTGGGATGTATAGTCGGGATTGGGGATGTTGTGGTCTATTGTGAAGGGTGGCTGGAGTGGGACTGGGGGACTGTACTGTGACTGAATGGGACTGAGAAAAGTATAGGTGACTCTCGGACGTAATTGCAACTATCAGTCAGGATTGTCTCAGGTATGGGGCAATCCGGCTTGATTTATTTACGCCAGAGGGCCAGAGTATTTAGAACAGAAAAGCAAATCAATTATATTTCAACATTTTATCATTTGTACTGTTTCACAGGAGTATTTATTAACAGGAACTAATAGAAAAGAATACTTTCTGTGATAGTGAATTTAACTCAGTATCGGGTGGATTTAGCTAATTATATCCCACATGACTGGCAGTGTATTTGAATCTTCCCCCATTCTGGCAGAGTTGATCTGCACTGAATAGGAGCTTTAAAGTAACCTCATATTTTAGTGGACTTAAACACCCTGGAGGTGTTTGGAA
This sequence comes from Conchocele bisecta, assembly GCA_029237695.1. NCBI lineage: Eukaryota > Metazoa > Mollusca > Bivalvia > Lucinida > Thyasiridae > Conchocele > Conchocele bisecta. The sequence continues at coordinate 79,194,365 of CM055278.1, forward strand.
CCTTCCCCAATTCTAGCAGAGTTGATCTGCCAATGAGTAACGAAAATCGAGAGCTTTTATACCCGCACACAGTATTAACCCCGAATGACCTCTGTCGCCGAAATTGGCTGGGACGAACCGTTTCATTGGTAAGTCACAGACAATTTCATCCAATCAGATTCATTCAAGTCCGGATCTCCGAATTGTCAATACTGTGTTTATTTGGCTTGTAAAAGCACATGTTTACAATAGAGAACGGTGTTTAAACCTTATAAAATGGCAATGTCATCGATAAATATCGATGGATTTACAGAATACAGACTTTAATGCTTCTGCCAACACCAAAAATAGCAGAAACAGGTAATTATTTAGTGAGAATTTGTATTGGCTAAATCCCGACTTTGTTCCCGAATTAGTTCGGACCCGACAAAAAGTGAATTCTACCACAGGTAAAAAGTTATTCCGAATATAGTCAAAATATGTAAAATCCTCAGACCCTGCTGATGGAATATAGCTGTCTTCTTTACTAAATTAACTGTTAAGCGAAGAAACTAACCTGTCATGATGTCACTGAATAGTTCTGCTGGTCCCCGGTCGTTTCACCCCGATTACCCGTTTGCCCCGCGGGTCGATTCGCCCCGGTGACCTGTTCACCCGCAGGTCGGTTCGCCTCGGGTTGTTTCACCCCACTCATAATCTAAGTAGAGGGAGCGATATGTGATGTAGATGGAGCGATATGTGATGTAGAGGGAGCGATATGTGATGTAGATGTAGCGATATGTGATGTAGAGGGAGCGATATGTGATGTAGATGGAGCGATATGTGATGTAGATGGAGCGATATGTGATGTAGATGGAGCGATATGTGATGTAGAGGGAGTGATATGTGATGTAGATGGAGCGATATGTGATGTAGATGGAGCGATATGTGATGTAGAGGGAGCGATATGTGATGTAGAGGGAGCGATAGGTGATGTAGATGGAGCGATATGTGATGTAGATGGAGCGAAGATGGAGCGATATGTGATGTAGATGGAGCAATATGTGATGTAGATGGAGCGATATGTGATGTAGATGGAGCGATAGTGATGAGAGGAGCGTATATGATGTAGAGGGAGTGATAGGTGATGTAGATGGAGCGATATGTGATGTAGATGGAGCGAAGATGGAGCGATATGTGATGTAGATGGAGCGATATGTGATGTAGAGGGAGCGATATGTGATGTAGATGGAGCGATATGTGATGTAGATGGAGCGATATGTGATGAGCGATATGTGATGTAGATGGAGCGATATGTGATGTAGAGGGAGCGATATGTGATGTAGATGGAGCGATATGTGATGTAGAGGGAGCGATATGTGATGTCGATGGAGCGATATGTGATGTAGAGGGAGCGATATGTGATGTAGAGGAGCGATAAGTGATGGTAGTAGGGAGCGATATGTGATGTAGATGAGCGATATGTGATGTAGAGGGAGCGATATTGTGATGTAGATGGAGCGGATATGTGTGATGTAGATGGAGCATATGATGTAGATGAACGATAGTGAGTGATGTATGGCGATATGTGATGTAGAGGGAGCGATATGTGATGTAGAGGGAGCGATATGTGATGTAGATGGAGCGAGATATGTGATGTAGAGGGAGCGATATGTGATGTAGATGGAGCGATATGTGATGTAGATGGAGCGATATGTGATGTAGATGGGAGCGATATGTAGTAGGGAGCATATGTGATGGGTAGAGGGAGCGATATGTGATGTAGAGGGAGCGATATGTGATGTAGATGGAGCGATATGTGATGTAGAGGGAGCGATATGTGATGTAGTGGGAGCGATATGTGATGTAGAGGGAGCGATATGTGATACACAAAGTTAATGTTGAAATAAATTAAATAATAATGTCTGTCACGTTAGCCACCGTTTCATATAGAAAGATATGTAGACAACATATCCCTATATGAAACAGCATTACCAACTGGCACCACGAGGAGGTGTGACAGTTAGATTTCACGCAAAACAATGCATATTTCAGACAATAATTATAATGTGCTTTGTTTTGTGTGCCAGCCAAAAATATGGCTTTGAAAAGGGCCGTTTGTTTTCTTCTTTACCGTGTTCTATGTCGTCGTGATGGCTGGTTGATCTCACTCTGTAGAAATGGGTGCATCGCCGCAGGAAGGATGACGTAGAGATCTCGTTCGCGAGGTAGGCGTTCCATGCTTTGCTAATACCCTCCTCCAGCTTGGCTGAGGTCGACCCGACATCTCGCCCCACATCCTCGGCGGTGATGCGCATGTCCACCTGATTCAATCCACACCTCTTGCACGTGAAGGCTATGGTACTCCTATCCTAGCGGGCGCGACGGTACTCCGACACCTGAATTAAATTGAAATCAAACAATCAAATAATTCATTTATTAGCTCGCCTGCACGAAGTGCAGAAGAGCTTATGTCATACCCCCGGCGTCATCGGCGTCAGCGTCATCCACAAACTTAACGTTGGGTAAATGTCTTATAACTTCTGTTTCCTTTCACGGAACACCTTGTTATTTCATACATGCATTCCTCAGATGACCCTCTATCATGCTGTAGCAAATCCATGACCCACCACCCAGCTCTTACCCCAAGGTCAAGGTCACAAACTTGGCACATTCATAAACTTAACGTTGGGTAAATGTCTTATAACTTCTGTTTCCTTTCATGAAACACCTTGTTATTTCATACATGCATTCCTCAGAGGACCCTCTATCATGCTGTAGCAAATCCATGACCCACCACCTAGCCCTTACCCCAAGGTCAAGGTCACAAACTTGTCACATTCATAAACTTAACGTTGGGTAAATGTCTTATAACTTCTGTTTCCTTTCATGGAACACCTTGTTATTTCATACATGCATTCCTCAGATGACCCTCTATCATGCTATAGCAAATCCATGACCCACCACCTAGCCCTTACCATAAGGTCACAAACTTAGCACATTCATAAACTTAACGTTGGGTAAATGTCTTATAACTTCTGTTTCCTTTCATGGAACACCTTGTTATTTCATACATGCATTCCTCAGATGACCCTCTATCATACTGTAGCAAATTCATGACCCACCACCCAGCCCTTACCCCAAGGTCAAGGTCACAAACTTGGCACATTCATAAACTTAACATTGTGTAAATGTCTTATAACTTCTGTTTCCTTTCATGGAACACCTTGTTATTTCATACGTGCATTCCTCAGATGACCCTCTATCATGCTGTAGTAAATCCATGACCCACCATCCAGCCCTTACCTCAAGGTTAAGGTCACAAACTTGGCACATTCATAAACTTAACGTTGGGGTAAATGTCTTATAACTTTTGTTTCCTTTCATGGAACACCTTGTTATTATGCCCCCGCCACCGAATGGTGAGGGGGGCATATAGTGTTACCGGCGTCCGTACGTACATACATACGTACGTACGTACGTACGTCCCGAAACCTTAACGCTGGGTAAATGGCTAATTATGCCCCCGCCACCGAATGGTGAGGGGGGCATATAGTGTTACCGGTGTTACCTTAACGCTGGGTAAATGCCTTATAATTTCTGTTTCCTTGCTCGGATCTGCTTCACATGTCACACACGCATTGCTCCAATGGTCCTCTACCGCCCTGTGACATATTCACATTCGTCCCGCCCCCGCTAAGCCCAGGGTCAAGGTCACAGACTTGGTGTGTTCGAAACCTTAACGCTCGGGTAAATGACTTGTAATTTCTGTGTCCTTGCTCGAATCTGCGTCACATTTCTCACACGCATTGCTCCAATGGTCCTCTACCACCCTGTGACAAATCCACATTCGTCCCGCCCCCGCTAAGCCCAGGGTCAAGGTCACAGACTTGGTGCGTTCGAAACCTTAACGCTGGGTAAATGGCCTATAATTTCTGTTTCCTTGCTCGGATCTGCTTCACATTGCACACACGCATTGCTCCAATGGTCCTCTACCGCCCTGTGACAAATCCACATTCGTCCCTCCCCCGCTAAGCCCAGGGTTAAGGTCACAGACTTGGTGCGTTCGAAACCTTAACGCTGGGTAAATGGCTTATAATTTCTGTTTCCTTGCTCGGATCTGCTTCACATTGCACACACGCATTGCTCCAATGGTCCTCTACCGCCCTGTGACAAATCCACATTCGTACCGCCCCCGCTAAGCCCAGGGTCAAGGTCACAGACTTGGTGCGTTCGAAACCTTAACGCTGGGTAAATGGCTTATAATTTCTGTTTCCTTGCTCGGATCTGCTTGACATTTCACACACGCATTACTCCAATGGTCCTCTACCGCCCTGTGACAAATCCACATTCGTCCCGCCCCCGCTAAGCCCAGGGTCAAGGTCACAGACTTGGTGCGTTCAAAACCTTAACGCTGGGTAAATGCCTTATACTTTCTGTTTCCTTGCTCGGATCTGCTTCACATTGCACACTCGCATTGCTCCAATGGTCCTCTACCGCCCTGTGACAAATCCACATTCGTCCCGCCCCCGCTAAGCCCAGGGTCAAGGTCATAGACTTGGTGCGTTCAAAACCTTAACGCTGGGTAAATGGCTTATAATTTCTGTTTCCTTCCTCGGATCTGCTTCACATTGCACACACGCATTGCTCCAATGGTCCTCTACCGCCCTGTGACAAATCCACATTCGTCCCGCCCCCGCTAAGCCCAGGGTCAAGGTCACAGACTTGGTGCGTTCGAAACCTTAACGCTGGGTAAATGGCTTATAATTTCTGCTTCCTTGCTCGGATCTGCTTGACATTTCACACACGCATTGCTACAATGGTCCTCTACCGCCCTGTGACAAATCCACATTCGTCCCGCCCCCGCTAAGCCCAGGGTCAAGGTCACAGACTTGGTGCGTTTGAAACCTTAACGCTGGGTAAATGGCTTATAATTTCTGTTTCCTTGCTCGGATCTGCTTGACATTTCACACACGCATTGCTCCAATGGTCCTCTACCGCCCTGTGACAAATCCACATTCGTCCCGCCCCCGCTAAGCCCAGGGTCAAGGTCACATACTTGGTGCGTTCGAAACCTTAACGCTGGGTAAATGCCTTATACTTTCTGTTTCCTTGCTCGGATCTGCTTCACATTGCACACACACATTGCTCCAATGGTCCTCTACCGCCCTGTGACAAATCCACATTCGTCCCGCCCGCCCCCGCTAAGCCCAGGGTCAAGGTCACAGACTTGGTGCGTTGTTCGAAACCTTAACGCTGGGTAAATGCCTTATAATTTCTGTTTCCTTGCTCGGATCTGCTTCACATTGCACACACACATTGCTTCAATGGTCCTCTACCGCCCTGTGACAAATCCACATTCGTCGCGCCCCCGCTAAGCCCAGGGTCAAGGTCACAGACTTGGTGTGTTCGAAACCTTAACGCTGGGTAAATGGCTTATAATTTCTGTTTCCTTGCTCGGATCTGCTTCACATTGCACACACGCATTGCTCCAATGGTCCTCTACCGCCCTGTGACAAATCTACATTCGTCCCGCCCCCGCTAAGCCCAGAGTCAAGGTCACAGACTTGGTGCGTTCGAAACCTTAACGCTGGGTAAATGGCTTATAATTTCTGTTTCCATGCTCGGATCTGCTGCACATTTCTGTTTCCTTGCTCGGATCTGCTTCACATTGCACACACGCATTGCTCCAATGGTCCTCTACCGCCCTGTGACAAATCTACATTCGTCCCGCCCCCGCTAAGCCCAGGGTCAAGGTCACAGACTTGGTGCGTTCCAAACCTTAACGCTCGAGTAAATGGCTTGTAATTTCTGTGTCCTTGCTCGGATCTGCGTCACATTTCTCACACGCATTGCTCCAATGGTCCTCTACCACCCTGTGACAAATCCACATTCGTCCTACCCCCGCTAAGCCCAGGGTCAAGGTCACAGACTTGGTGCGTTCCAAACCTTAACGCTAGGGTAAATGGCTTATATTTTCTGTTTCCTTGCTTAGATCTGCTTCACATTTCACATACGCATTGCTCCAATGGACCTCTACTGCTCTGTGACAAATCCACATTCGTCCCTCCACCGCTAAGCCCAGGGTCAAGGTCACAGACTTGGTGCGTTTGAAACCTTAACGCTCGGGTAAATGGCTTGTAATTTCTGTGTCCTTGCTCGGATCTGCTTCACATTTCACACACGCATTGCTCCAATGGTCCTCTACCGCCCTGTGACAAATCCACATTCGTCCTTCCCCCACTAAGCACAGGGTCAAGGTCACAGACTTGGTGCGTTTGAAACCTTAACGCTCGGGTAAATGGCTTGTAATTTCTGTTTCCTTGCTCAGATCTGCTTCACATTTCACACACGCATTGCTCCAATGCTCCTCTACCGCCCTGTGACAAATCCAAATTCGTCCCACCCCAGCTAAGCCCAGGGTCAAGGTCACAGACTTGGTACATTCGAAACCTTAACGCTCGGGTAAATGACTTATAATCAAATATGCCTCGTTTTCTTTGGCTGCCAGCGGGGGCATTCGTGTGCCGACAGGCCACATTTCTAGTTTCATACATGCATTCCTCAGATGACCCGGTATCATGCTGTAGCAAATCCATGACCCACCACCCAGTCCTTACCTCAAGGTCAAGGTCACAAACTTAGCACATTCATATACTTAACGTTGGGGTAAATGTTTTATAACATCTGTTTCCTGTAATGGAACGCCTTGATATTTCATACATGCATTCATCTGATGATACTCTATCATGCTATAGCAAATCCATGACCCACCGCCCACCCAATCGTTACCCCAAGGTCAAGGTCACCTCTTAGCATGTTCATAAACTTGACGTTGGGGTAAATGTTGTGTTTATTTACAGGGAACGCCTTCATATTTCATACATGCATTCATTTGCTGATACTCTATCGTGCTATAGCAAATTCATGACTCACCGCTCACCCCTTTCCCCAAGGTCAAGGTCACAATCTTAGCACATTCATAAACATAATGTTGGGGTAAATGTATTATAACATCTGTTTCCTTTCATGGAACGCCTTGATATTTCAAATATGCATTCATCTGATGATACTCTATCATGCTATAGCAAATCTGTGACCCACCGCCCATCCCTTACCCCAAGGTCAAGGTCACAAACTTAGTACATTCATAAACTTAACGTTGGGGTAAATGTCTGTTTCCTTTCATGGAACGCCTTGCTATTTCATACATTCCTCAGATGACCCTCTATCATGCTGTAGCAAATCCACAACCCACCACCCAACCCTTAACCCACCCAAAAGTCAAGGTCACAAACAGCATGTTCATAAACTTAACGTTGGGGTAAATGTTGTGTAACTTCTGTTTCTTTACACTTTGAACACCTTGATATTTCATACATGCATTCATCTGATGATACTCTATCATGCTATAGCAAATCCGTGACCATCCCCCACCCCTTTCCCCAAGGTCACGGTCACAAACTTAGCACATTCATAAACTTAACGTTGGGGTAAATGTCTTATAACATCTGTTTCCTTTCAAGGAACGCCTTGATATTTCATACACACATTCATCTGATAATACTCTATCGTGCTATAGCAATTCCATGACCCACCGCCCACCCCTTACCCCAAGGTCAAGGTCACAAACTTGACACATTCATAAACTTAACGTTGGGGTAAATGTCTGATAACAACTGTTTCCTGTGATGGAACGCCTTGATATTTCATACATACATTCCTCAGATGACCCTCTATCATGCTGTAGCAAATCCACAACCCACCACCCAACCCTTACCCCAAGGTCAAGGTCACAAACTTAGCATGTTCATAAACTTTACATTGGGGTAAATGTTGTGTAACGTCTGTTTCTTTACACTTTGAACGCTTTGATATTTCATACATGCATTCATCCGATGATCCTCTATTGTGCTACAGCAAATCCATGACCCACCCCACCCTTTCCCCAAGATCAACATCATAAACTTAACGTTGGAGTAAACGTCTTTTTATAACTTCTGTTTCTTTACAGGGAACACCTTCATATTTCATACATGCATTCATCTGATAATACTCTATTGTGCTACAGCAAATCCATGACCCACCCCCCCCCCCCACCCCTTTTGCCAAGGCCAAGGTCACAAACTTAGCACATTTATACATGCATTCCTCATGTGAATAGCTATCATGCTGTAGACAATCACCAACTTAGTGTGTTCATAAACTTAACGCTGGGTTAAATTATTTTTTTCCTCCTCATTTCAGGGAGCGCATTGATATTTCATACATGCAGTCATCTTAATATGCTATATCATGCTATATCAAATCCACGATCCACCTTCCACCACTGACCTCAATGTCAAGGTCCACCACACACCCCTTATCCCAAGGTCAAGTTATATAATATTCATGTTTTTTATACAACTGTGACAAGTTTGAATGAAGGCTGCCAACAGGCGAGCTTCGTTGTCTTCTGACAACTCTTGTTGTTAGCATACTTGATAACGCACGTCCAACAATCAAATAACAGTATAATACATTATACTCTTTAAGAACTTGCAATCAAATAATTAACAATACAATATATACTCAACTCGACGCAGGCAGACTCCATGCTTTTACAAAATTAGAAACAAACTAGAAAATGTGTTCATAGAACACGGATGCCCCACATATCGCTTTGATAATAAATGAGGCCAAATTCCAAGTTAAATTTTTTTTTTTACCTGAGCGTTAAAGTTTTTGAAGCACCATGTATGTGACCTTGACCCTGGGCTTGGCGGGGGCAGGACGAACGTGGATTTGGCATTATACCATTATAGCAATGCGTATATGAAGTATGAAGCTGATCCGTGGAAGGGAACAGAAATTATAAGATATTTACCCGAGCGTTAAAGTTTTTGAAGAACCAAGTATGTGACCTTGACCCTGGGCTTGGCGCAGGAGAAACGTGGATTTGGCACAGGGCGGTAGAGGACCATTAGAGCAATGCGTATATGAAGAATGAAGCTGATCCTTGAAAGAAAACAGAAATTATAAGATATTTACCTGAGCTTTAAAGTTTTTGAAGCACTAAGTATGTGACCTTGACCCTGGGCTTGGCGGGGGCAGGACGAACGTGGATTTAGCACAGGACAGTAGAGGACCATTAGAGCAATGCGTATATGAAATATGAAGCTGATCCGTGAAAGCAAACAGAAATTATAAGATATTTACCCGAGCGTTAAAGTTTTTGAAGCACCAAGTATGTGACCTTGACCCTGAGCTCGGCGGGGGCAGGACGAACGTGGATTTTGCACAGGGCGGTAGAGGACCATTAGAGCAATGCGTATATGAAGTATGACGCTGATCCGTGAAAGAAAACAGAAATTATAAGATATTTACCTGAGCGTTAAAGTTTTTGAAGCACTAAGTATGTGACCTTGACCCTGGGCTTGGCAGGGGAAGGACGAACGTGGATTTGGCATTATACCATTATAGCAATGCGTATATGAAGTATGAAGCTGATCCGTGGAAGGGAACAGAAATTATAAGATATTTACCCGAGCGTTAAAGTTTTTGAAGAACCAAGTATGTGACCTTGACCCTGGGCTTGGCGCAGGAGAAACGTGGATTTGGCACAGGGCGGTAGAGGACCATTAGAGCAATGCGTATATGGAGTATGAAGCTGATCCGTGAAAGAAAACAGAAATTATAAGATATTTACCTGAGCGTTAAAGTTTTTGAAGCACTAAGTATGTGACTTTGACCCTGGGCTCGGCGGGGGCAGGATGAACGTGGATTTGGCACAGGGCGGTAGAGGACCATTAGAGCAATGCGTATATGAAGTATGACGCTGATCCGTGAAAGAAAACAGAAATTATAAGATATTTACCTGAGCGTTAAAGTTTTTGAAGCACTAAGTATGTGACCTTGACCCTGGGCTTGGCAGGGGAAGGACGAACATGGATTTGGCACAGGACAGTAGAGGACCATTAGAGCAATGCATATATGAAATATGAAACTGATCCGTGAAAGCAAACAGAAATTATAAGATATTTACCTGAGCGTTAAAGTTTTTGAAGTATGTGACCTTGACCCTGGGCTTAGCGGTTGCAGGACAAACGTGGATTTGGCACAGGGCGGTAGAGGACCATTATAGCAATGTGTATATGAAATATGAAGCAGATCGGTCGAAGGATGAAGAAATTATGAGACATTTACTCGAGCGTTAAAGTTTTGTGACGGACGGGACGCACGGACGGGACGGACGGACAAGTGTAACACTAAATGCCCCCTCCACTATCGTGGTGGGGCATAAAAATGCAGACAATCAATTTATCAAAAATAAATTGATCAAGTCAGACGATGAAATAATGATCATACGTTCATGAAAACAGATAGAAATCAAATGTAACGGAATACGGATGAGCGACTGTCATAATGATGATCAATTAGTGGCTTCACAGATTTTTAATACACTAATCGGATAATTGGTACTCATCACAAAACGGCTTGAATGAGAGTTTGGAATAACGAGGCCATTCAGCATGGCCTGTTGCGTCATGCGGTCAGAACAAAATATAATTGTTATAGATCCATTTGAACTTAATTTGAAGCTGGGTGTGAAGGTTTAATCTTTAATCCTAATTGCATTTTGTATTAAAATAGGTATTAAGTTATTGTATCCCCCGACGGATACTATGGATTTGACAGCGGGCCGCATCCGCGTCCGCCGCAGACACTTCTTGTCCGGAGCATAACTCGAACACCCTTTGGAATATTTTCATGAAACTTCACACATGCATAGACCACAACCCGAAGGTGTGTCATGCACAAGAATGACAACTCTTGCATAGCTAATTTTTTAGTTATCTCCCTTTTTTTTATTTCGCGCACTAATTTCGTGTCCAGAGCATAACTCGACCACCCTTTGGAATATTTTCATGAAACTTCACACATGCATAGACCACGACCCGAAGGTGTGTCGCACACAAGAATGACAACTCTTGCATAGCTAATTTTTGAGTTATCTCCCTTTTTTGTTTCGCGCATTGATTGACCATAACTCGACCACCCTTTGGAATATTTTTATGAAACTTCACACATTCAATTAGACCACAACGAATGACCGAAGTGTGTCGTGCACAAGAATGACAACTCTTGCATAGCTAATTTTTTAGTTATCTCTCTTTTTTGTTTTCGCGCACTAATTTCCTGTCCGGAGCATAACTCGACCACCCTTTGGAATATTTTCATGAAACTTCACACATGCATAGACCACGACCCGGAGGTGTGTCGCGCACAAGAATGACAACTCTTGCGTAGCTAATTTTTGAGTTATCTCCCTTTTTTGTTTTGCGCACTCTACAAACTGGACAATAATGCATGAAGACCCGTTTTCTCGTGTGCTCTGTACACCTTACCTGTAGAGAGAACAATAGACACTGGGAGAACCATTCACCTGTGCATGTGCTAGCATGTGCTAGCATGTGCAAATGTCCAGTCTTGACCACTCTTGACAACAGGTAATTTATACAGGTAAATTACTACATTGGATATTACATTTCCGTAAACTGTGTTGAAAATATTGTGGCATTATGTGGACCTGTGCAGATATATGTAGATAAATGTAGGACTATTAAAAAAAGATTCTGGGCTCCAGTAGCAAGCATTATTATTTTTAATTTTGAAACTTTTTTTTTCCATTTTTTTTTTCATTTTTTTTTTCAAATTCTTTTTCAATTTTTGTCTAGTAGCATAAGGTCGTAAGTACTATATACAGACTATTCACCTGTGCATGTGCTAGCATGTGCAACTGACCACTGACCACTTACAGGTAATTTATACCGGTAAATTTATACAGGTAAATGATTATATTACATTTCCGTAAACTCTGTTGAAATATGTGGACCTGTGCATATATGATATGTAGATAAATATAGGACTATTAAAAAACATTCTGGGCTCCAGTAGGGAGCATTATTTTTATTTTTAATTTAATTTTTTTTTCCATTTTTTTTTTTTACATTCTTTTTCAATTTTTTGTTGCGCCCGCTTGCGGAAAGCGCGATATAGTCGGCACTTTGGCGTACGTACGTACGTATGTGTGTCCGGTTAAAGTTTTTGGTTAAGTTGTTTGGTTAAGTTTTTTGGTTAAAGTTTTTGGTTAAAGTTTTTGGTTAAGTTCTTTGGTTAAAGTTTTTGGTTAAGTTTTTCGTTATACTATATCTCTGCAACTGCTTTGCCCATTACCTTGAAACTTCACATGGGTGTTTATCATCGTCTAATATCATTCCTATTTTCTACCTACCCCCCTACCCCCCCGTCCGTGCGCCCCTGTGCCCAATGTCAAGGTATCAAATTACTTTGAAGTTTTTGGTTAAGTTCTTTGGTTAAAGTTTTTGGTTAAGTTTTTTGGTTAAGTTTTTTGGTTAAAGTTTTTCGTTATACTATATCTCTGCAACTGCTGTGCCCATTACCTTGAAACTTCATATGGGTGTTTATCATCATCTATATTTTCATTCTACCCCCCTCATCGTGCGGCCCCTGTCCCAATGTCAAGGTCAAATTACTTTGAAGTTTTTGATTAATTTTTTGTTTTTTGGTTAAAGTTTTTGGTTAAGTTTTTTGGTTAAGTTTTTGTTAAAGTTTTTTCGTTATACTATATCTCTGCAACTGCTTTTCCCCCATTACCTTGAAACTTCACATGGGTGTTTATCATCATCTATATTTTCATCTACCCCCCTCCCGTGCGGCCCCTGTGCCCAATTGTCAAGGTCAAATTTACTTTGAAGTTTTTTTGGTTAAGTTTTTTGGTTAAAAGTTTTTGGTTAAGTTTTTTGGTTAAGTTTTTTGGTTAAAGTTTTTGGTTAAGTTTTTTGGTTAAATTTTTTCGTTATACTATATCTCTGCAACTGCTTTGCCCATTACCTTGAAACTTCACATGGGTGTTTATCATCATCTATATTTTCATTCTACCCCCCTCCCGTGCGGCCCCTGTGCCCAATGTCAAGGTCAAATTACTTTGAAGTTTTTGGTATAGTCGATATAGTCGGCACTTTGTCGTATGTACGTACGTGTGTGTGTCCGGTGAAAGTTTTTGCTTAAGTTTTTTGGTTAAAGTTTTTCGTTATACTATATCTTTTTTTTTAGTGTCCATGCCTCGCCACAAGGCGCGACATGCAGGCCGCGGCCATCTAGTTAACTGACCACTAACTTATTACAGGTAATTTATACAGGTACATTATTACATTTCCGTAAACTGTGTTGACAATATTGTGGCAGTATGTGGACCTGTGCAGATATATGTAGATAAATATAGGACTATTAAGAACAAGTCTGGGCTCCAGTAGCGAGCATTATTTTTTTCATTTTTAGCCAGGTTTTTTGAAAAAAAATCCAGGCTATTGGATTGGCGAAAACCGGGCGGGGACGGGCGGGAGGGCGGGAGGGCGGGCGGGCGGCGTCCACAATCAATGTTAAGTTTTCGTGTTTGAGTCCATTTCTTTGTTACTGTACCACCTAGGGCCACCAAACTTTCACAGCTTCATAATCAAGGGGTGCCCACCACATATCACTATCCAACATGTTACTTTTTTTTTAACTTGACCTATTTTTTCCGCGCAGTCGACTTAGCCATTTTCAATGTTAAGTTTGAGTCCATTTCTTTGTTACTGTACCACCTAGGACCACCAAACTTTCACAGCTTCACATGGGTGTTTATCATCATCCATATTTTCATTCTACCCCCCAACCGTGCTGCCCCTGTGCCCAATGTCAAGGTCAAATTACTTTGAATTCTTTTGTTAAAGTTTTTTCGTGTACTATATCTCTGCAACTGCTTCACCCAATACCTTGATACTTCACATAGGTGTTTATCATCATTGTCGCACCCGCTTGCGTAAAGCGCGATATCGTCGGCATTTTGGCATACGTCCGTCCGTACGTCCGTGTGTCCGGTTAAAGTTTTTTCGTTAAAGTTTTTCCATCTACTATATCTATTTTTTTAGTGTCCATGCCTCGCCCCAAGGTGCGACATGCTGGCCACGGCCATCTAGTCTACAAAAAGTGGGTATAATTATGTTATCCAAGTGTCTATGCTTGGAAAAAACCTGGCCTTCGTGGCTTTGCCTCGTTTCTTGTTTTTCCGTAAACTGTGTTGAAAATATTGTGGCATTATGTGGACCTGTGCAGATATATGTAGATAAATATAGGACTATTAAAAAAAAATTCTGGGCTCCAGCAGCAAGCATTATTATTTTAAATTTTTAAACTTTTTTTTTCCATTTTTTTTTTTCATTTTTTTTTTCAAATTCTTTTTCAATTTTTAGCCAGGTTTTTTGAAAAAAAAATCCAGGCTATTGGATTGGCGAAAGCTGGGCAGGCGGCGGGCGGGCGGCGTCCACAATCAATGTTAAGTTTTCGTGTTTGAGTCCATTTTTTTTTTACTGTACCACCTAGGACCACCAAACTTTCACAGCTTCATAATCAATGGGTGCCCACCACATATCACTATCCAACATGTTACTTTTTAGTTCACCTGAGCAAAGCTCATGTGAGCTATTGTTATGGCAAAGTGTCCGTCGTCCGTCGTCCGTCCGTTTTCAATCATCTTCTTCTCCCGAACTGCTGAGCCGATATTGGTTAAACTTCACAGGGGTGATATATGGGTGATGCCATTTCAGATTTGTTAAAATGGAGGTCATCGACAATCCAAGATGGCCGCCATGGAAAAGTAGGTCAAATTCTTAAAAAATCTTCTTCTCACGAACCGCCAGGCCGATTTCGACGATACTTGGTAAGAATGATCGATAGTTAGCGCTGTTTCAGATTTGTTCATATGGTGGCCCGTGGGTCAAAAATGGGCGTCGCCTGAGGGGTCAAATTTTATTTTTAACCGAATATAGTCATGTAATATGTCAAATCGAAGGTATTGACGAGACAATCACTCTGGAACATTTTTTGTCTAAATCATATGATTACGTCATCCAAGATGGCCACCGATAGTTCAAATGGTCATTCTTTTACTAAAGATTTCAAACGTCTTTTTCTTGTAAACTGCATGGCCGATATTGGCTAAACTTAACTGTAATGGTCTGTGGTTGAAGCCTGTTCATTTTTGTTAAAATGGAGGTCATCACCAAATCCAAGATGGCCGCCGTTGAGAAGTAGGTCAAATTCTTAAAAAATTTTCATCTCACGAACCGCCAGGCCGATTTCGACGATACTGGGTATGAATGATCGATAGTTAGCGCTGTTTCAGATTTGTTCATATGGTGGCTCCTGGGTCAAAAATGGGCGTCGCCCGAGGGGTCAAATAGGGGTAAATTTTATTTTTAACCGAATATAGTCATATAATATATCAAATCGAAGGTATTGACGAGACGATCACTCTGGAGAATTTTTTGTCTAAATCAGATGATTACGTCATCCAAGATGGCCACTGATAGTTCAAAAGGTCATTCTTTTACTAAAGATTTCAAACGTCTTTTTCTTGTGAACTGCTTGGCCGATATTGGCCAAACTTAACTGTAATGGTCTGTGGGTGAAGCCTGTTCATTTTTGTTAAAATGGAGGTCATCACCAAATCCAAGATGTCCGCCGTTGAGAAGTAGGTCAAATTGTCAAAAAATCTTCTCACAAACCTCCAGGCCGATATCGACGAAACTTGGTAAGAATGATTGATAGTTACCGCTGTTTCAGATTTGTTCATATGGTGGCCCCTGGGTCAAAAATGGGCGTGGCCCGAGGGGTCAAATAGGGGTCAAATTTTATTTTTGACCGAATATGGTCATTAGCCAGGTATTTTGAAAAAAAATCCAGGCTATTGGATTGACGAAAGCCGGGCGGGCGGGCGGGCGGCAGGCGGGCGGCGGGCGGCGGGCGGCGGGCGGCGTCCACAATCAATGTTAAGTTTTCGTGTTTGAGTCCATTTCTTTGTTACTGTACCACCTAGGACCACCAAACTTTCACAGCTTCATAATCAAGGGGTGCCCACCACATATCACTATCCAACATGTTACTTTTTTAGCCAGGTTTTTTGAAAAAAAATCCAGGCTATTGGATTGGCGAAAGCCGGGCGGGCGGGCGGGCGGGCGGGAGGGCGCGGGCGGGTGGCGGGCGGGGCGGCGTCCATTTCTTTGTTACTGTACCACCTAGGACCACCAAACTTTCACAACTTCATAATCAAAGGGTGCCCACCACATATCACTATCCAACATGTTACTTTTTTTTTAACTTCACCCATTTTTTCCGCGTAGTCGACTTAGCCATTTTCAATGTTAAGTTTTCGTGTTTGAGTCCATTTCTTTGTTACTGTACCACCTAGGACCACCAAACTTTCACAGCTTCATAATCAAAGGGTGCCCACCACATATCACTATCCAACATGTTACTTTTTTTTTTAACTTGACCCATTTTTTCCGCGTAGTCGACTTAGCCATTTTCAATGTTAAGTTTTAGCGTTTACAATGTTAAGTTTTCATGTTTAAGTCCATTTCTTTGGTACTGTACCAACTAGGACCACCAAACTTTCACAGCTTCATACTCAAGGGGTACCCACCACATATCACTATCCAACATGTTACTTTTTTTTTTAACTTCACCCATTTTTTCCGCGCAGTCGACTTAGCCATTTTCAATGTTAAGTTTTCGCGTTTACAATGTTAAGTTTTCGTGTTTAAGTCCATTTCTTTGGTACTGTACCACCTAGGACCACCAAACTTTCACAGCTTCATAATCAAGGGGTGCCCACCACATATCACTATCCAACATGTTACTTTTTTAGCCAGGTTTTTTTAAAAAAAAATCCAGGTTATTGGATTGGCGAAAGCGGGCGGGCGGGCGGGCGGCGGGCGGGCGGCGGCGGCGGGCGGGCGGCGTCCACAATCATGTTTAAGTTTTCGTGTTTGAGTCCATTTCTTTGTTACTGTACCACCTAGGACCACCAAACTTTCACAGCTTCATAATCAAGGGGTGCCCACCACATATCACTATCCAACATGTTACTTTTTTTTTAACTTGACCCATTTTTTCCGCGTAGTCGACTTAGCCATTTTCAATGTTAAGTTTTCGCGTTTACAATGTTAAGTTTTCGTGTTTAAGTCCATTTCTTTGGTACTGTACCACCTAGGACCACCAAACTTTCACAGCTTCATAATCAAGGGGTGCCCACCACATATCACTATCCAACATGTTACTTTTTTTTTTAACTTCACCCATTTTTTTCCGCGCAGTCGACTTAGCCATTTTCAATGTTAAGTTTTCGCGTTTACAATGTTAAGTTTTCGTGTTTAAGTCCATTTCTTTGGTACTGTATCACCTAGGACCACCAAGCTTTCACAACTTCATAACCAAGGGGTGCCTACCACATACAACTATCCAACATGTGACCATTTTTTTACCTTCACCTATTATTTCTACGTAATTGACTTAGCCATTTTCAACGTTAACTTTTTAACGTACGTCTGGTTAGAGTTTTTTGGTTAAAACTTTTTCGTTATACTATATCTCTGCAACTGCTTCGCCCATTACCTTGAAACTTCACATGGGTGTTTATCATCATCCATATTTTCATTCTAACCCCCAACCGTGCGGCCCCTGTGACCAATGTCAAGGTCAAATTACTTTGAATTTTTTTGTTAAAGTTTTTTCGTGTACTATATCTCTGCAACTGCTTCACCCAATACCTTGATACTTCACATGGGTGTTTATCATCATTGTCGCACCTGCTTGCGGAAAGCGCGATCCTGTGCCCTATGTCAAGTTCAAATTACTTTGAATTGTTTTGTTAAAGTTTTTTCGTGTACCATATCTCTGCAACTGCTTCACCCAATACCTTGATACTTCACATAGGTGTTTATCATCATTGTCGCACCCGCTTGCGGAAAGCGCGATATCGTCGGCATTTTGGCATACGTCCGTCCGTACGTCTGTGTGTCCGGTTAAAGTTTTTTCGTTTAAAGTTTTTTCCATCTACTATATCTATTTTTTTAGTGTCCATGCCTCGCCCCAAGGTGCGACATGCTGGCCACGGCCATCTAGTCTACAAAAAGTGGGTATAATTATATTATCCAAGTGTCTATGCTTGGAAAAAACCTGGCCTTCGTGGCTTTGCCTCGTTTCTTGTTTTTCCGTAAACTGTGTTGAAAATATTGTGGCATTATGTGGACCTGTGCAGATATATGTAGATAAATATAGGACTATTAAAAAAAAATTCTGGGCTCCAGCAGCAAGCATTATTATTTTAAATTTTTAAACTTTTTTTTTCCATTTTTTTTTTTCATTTTTTTTTTTCAAATTCTTTTTCAATTTTTAGCCAGGTTTTTTGAAGAAAAAAATCCAGGCTATTGGATTGGCGAAAGCTGGGCGGGCGGCGGGCGGGCGGCGTCCACAATCAATGTTAAGTTTTCGTGTTTGAGTCCATTTTTTTGTTACTGTACCACCTAGGACCACCAAACTTTCACAGCTTCATAATCAATGGGTGCCCACCACATATCACTATCCAACATGTTACTTTTTAGTTCACCTGAGCAAAGCTCATGTGAGCTATTGTTATGGCAAAGTGTCCGTCGTCCGTCCGTTTTCAATCATCTTCTTCTCCCGAACTGCTGAGCCGATATTGGTTAAACTTCACAGGGATGATATATGGGTGATGCCATTTCAGATTTGTTAAAATGGAGGTCATCGACAATCCAAGATGGCCGCCATGGAAAAGTAGGTCAAATTCTTAAAAAATCTTCTTCTCACAAACCGCCAGGCCGATTTCGACGATACTTGGTATGAATGATCGATAGTTAGCGCTGTTTCAGATTTGTTCATATGGTGGCCCGTGGGTCAAAAATAAAAATGGGCGTCGCTGAGTGAGGGGTCAAATTTATTTTTAACCGAATATGGTCATGTAATATGTCAAATCGAAGGTATT